>OZ023153.1:2207391-2373831 GCA_963675895.2 Styela plicata | reverse complement strand
TTCACGATAAAAATATGATCTGAGACACAACCGGGTCTAAAAAAGCTGAAATTCGATTAAATTTTAACCATCAGCGCGCATTGACAATTCCCATATTTTAAGTGATCTTTGCCTAAAAACTCTGGAATAAGGTAGTAGGTTGGTGTGGTCGCAGCATATATCGGAATACAATCAGATATGGAAGAAGACGACCGGATACCAGTGTTTTGGATTATATCGGAATACAATCAGATAGAGAAGGAGACGACCAGACACCATGGTCTTGGATTATATCGGAATACAATCAGATATGGAGGAAGACAACCAGACACCAGTGTTTTGGATAATACTTATTGTGAAAGATGGTATGGTCTTTTTTCGAAAAAAAATATCGGAAAAAACACGGTGTATTTTGAAGGTGGAAAAAATAGAGCCGACAGGAAAATATTACAAAGGCTTTTTGCTTTCAAAATGTAGAAAACCCACAAGAGTTTAGAGCAACTTGTGCCTAAAATAATAATCTCCTTATTGCGATATTGAACCAGTTAGAGGTGCTAAAATCCCATCTAATTTTTTCAAAACTTCGCAACCAACAATGTAATTAGCATTTTTTACTAGTTTTTACCTGCAATTTTACTCCTGATAGCTTTATCACTATTTCACTACATAGGCTCCTCTTTCTTTTTAAGATTTTGAATACGCCATTGTAATTTATATGTTTTAAGGAATGGCTGGGTGGAATAAGGTATCTTTTAGTCTATGGCTTTTCAATATTTCCTGTGATTGTTCTTATAATGTTAATGCTCCTTCGTCATATTTAGCACTTGTGTAAATATAATAACACAGATGTAAGTGAAGAAAAAATTTCTCCTTAGGGCAGTTACCGGTATTCACTCCTCTCGTGCAGACTTGATATTTGTATCTGAAATTTCTTAGTCTGTCAAATACTCCCAGTAAATCCATGAAACGCTGCAATTATAAATTTGTTTTGCAAAACATGAATCACAGGTGGACCGAACTCAACAGAAACCATCGATCTATGAGTGACGAGCCACTGAGGCAATCGTCAATAATCGCCTCATGCTTCAATTCTTCGATGGTCTTTTGTTAGAAAATAGAAACTTTATGAATGTGGGTATTTTTGTACCGCAACGCAGCTAATTTGCGCGATATTGTCCGCTGTTTATAAGTGTTCTTGTGGTCACAAATTTTATATTTCATTATGAAAATGTTCTTGGCATTCGCAATCTAGAATGAAAGCACAGAATTAACTTCCGTAACTACGGTTGTCGGTAAATTTCTTCTGGGTGATAAAAGTCTTTGAAACCGTCAACACTACCTACCATTCCATCCCAGTTTTGAAATATTTCTTTTCGTAGTGAAGAGATATTTTGAACTTCGAGTAAATGATTCTTAATTTGAATCAAATATTAGAATCGACACAAATGGTTGTCATGTTGGCTTCGTTTACTCATTGATCGATTGCACACCTGGGCACAATTTCCAGACTGACTGTTCGCACATCGACAGAGGATCTTGTTTTTCATGGCAGTCACGAAACAAGTTGTTCTGCCTCAAAATGAATCAGAATTATTTTTAAGTTTTTCGATTCTGCAACAATTATAACGCGTTATAAAATTATTATTACGGTTAACAAAATAAAATGTTTGAGCGGAAAGACGGAGCCAACTTGCCCCTTCACATATCTGTACGTTATTTTTGGCGAGTTGTCCGTGACTTTTCTATTTTCGTGAATATAGGGCCTTGATTTCAAAACAAACGAGTAAAAAAGATGCCACATGTTTCGCTATGTAAATATGGTTACCCCGCGCCTCCGAGGCAAATGGAAACAACAGAGCAATAACTACGATATGACAAAAGAAGTCGATATAGACATAGAATAGATAGAATGACACCTCAACATTTCGAATAAATGAAATTGATGATATATGTTGACCATATTTTGCTCGCCATAAATCGAATCATAATTTATGTCACATTTCACAACGTAGAATCAGGCGTATATTATTATTCCACTACAATTTAAGTATACTCGAAAACGATATGCATTGCAATATACATAATGTGCGCTTAAAGATCCAGTGGTAAAAATTGCTCTAAATTTAAAGCGTGTGCCAAAATTCCCATTGTCTTAGGCAATCGGACACCACGGAGGCACAAACATGTAGAAATATTCACGAAAGATGACTGGTACCCTCTAACAAGCCCCTTGATAGCGCGATTAACAGTAATGATTATGAACCGGTTTTAACTCACCAAACAATTACGATAGATAAACAATGAGTAGCAGCATCTTTTCTCGTTTGTGTTGTTGCATCCCTAAAATTAGGATTCTGAAAAAAAACAATTACTTATGAAAATACCTGTGGACATTGGAATAAGAAAACAAAATATGATATTGACAAACATATGTCAAAATGGTTTGGGATCAGAGAGAATGCCACCATAAACTAATTCGATTTAATAAGATTTTATCATACTAAACGCATGTTTCTCGTCATCCGTCGGATGCGCAACAACCTTGTTCTAGTTTCCCTATTATTCATATTTGGTTTGAAAGTGAACCATTTCCTATCAGAAGACTTGTTTTGTCGAGAATGAACTACCGATGGACCGCGCCTCAGTGGCTTGATCCATTAGCAGCCCATTTTCGACAAAACGGCATTCACCAATGCTTAGAAAAATAAATTACCTGATTGGGTTGGCAAGCGATGTTTACAAACAAACATGTGCTTTCCTAGTTATTCTGATCAGCCTGGAACAAGCACTGCACTTAACAAGCTCGTCGAATGTCAGGTGACATACCTTTCAGTTGAAATCATCCAAACTCCGAGTATATTCGATGTTGAAAAGAGATTCAACGAACTGGTAACAATAACGATACCCACAAAACAAAGCTGACAAATTCAGATGCTTCGACAGCAAAATCGCGACAGCTCACTGGCTCCCGCTTGCGATTTTGTCACATACTCTCATGCCACGTGCGCGATTTGATTTATCTGTCCCAATTTAAGTTGCCATATGCCACGATCTCCCCTCCCAAAGATTAGATTGATGAGACTTACATCACGTGTGCTGCAATGTATAGAAATGAATTTTGAACTGGTACCCGAACCCCCGCCTTGGAACTGGTCTGCACGAGAGGTCGTGGTTCGCCATGTGGTTAAGCTAATAAACTGTATTCTCGGCTTTCCTCCGCCGCAGGATAAAAATGAAATCCTATCCTGACTGCTAAATCCGCCCAAGTTTAGCTTCATTTCCCAGGTCATATGTACTGGCAGTGGAATCCGGGGGTCATTTTGCTGACGTATCAATAAAGTACTAGCACTGTTACAAAAATCACTGTTTTCTACTTTTACTTTGAAATATTTGTACTCCATGGTATTGATGTGAAACTATATATTCAACTTTTCCGAACAATTATGAATTGTTAATGGAACGCACCGCCTCAGACTATGAACAGACCATATTTGGCTCATAATCAATCAAAAGTGGTAGTGGTGGACAGTTTTACCATCGCTTTGGGCCGATACCACTCACTGCACTTTGCCATGACAGTTCAGTTCCTTTTGAATTATTTTCCACTTAGAGTGCAGTTGCTGGTACTATATCTTGTTGTCTCTTTTTTGCTACCAAGTGATCGTTACTTTTTAGTTGGTTCCGGCTGCTTCCGTCCTTGCCAGAATGAATTTCGGTAAAATCAATCTAACGGAATAATATATGAAGTCGCGAATCACGAGACGAATATTTTGAGCAGCCCTATAGTTCAGAGCCAACAAGAATCTCTATTTTCATCCAATTTCCAATGTTCACAAGGTTATTAAGAAAGTAAGAAGTTTCGCAATTTTTTATAAAATTATTTTTCTACAAAAATGTTGAAAAGCTGTTTTTCATAACAACCATGTACTATTAACAAAAAAGAAAACAAAATCACTGGTCTTTGACAGTAATGGTGGTATTGACAAAAATTCAAAATTAGACAAGTATGAGGTGTTGATGGAAGGCAACGCGAAGGTGTGGTCCATTAACAGCCCATAATTGGCATAAATCTCATCAACATGGCGTTTTTTAACTTTGGAAATATGCAATTACTGCAAATGACCATTTGCATGTAAATTTACTTTACTTTTCTACAGTGCGGCTGAAATTATAATTTATTCAATTTTCAAAATATCTCATATGTTGGAAGATTCTTTTAACCTTGATTAGATTGTAATAAGGATTAATTTTATTCCAGTTTTTAAATTCAATCAGGTTATGATATTGAAAGAAAACGTAAAATAAGCGTAAATTCACTGTATTTCTATATTCTATATCCAGCAAAAAATGTGCCCCGTGACAGAGAGGATATAATATTCCACCCGGAAACGTGTCGCTCAATTATCTTCTGTTGAGTGTGGACCACTGATTGATTGCCTCGCCAAGGCGCGGTCCATCAGTGGTACACGCTCAACAAAATATCACGTAAGCATGAAAAAAGACAATACTTTAATAAAATTGAATTCCAAAATGTCAGATAGTGAATATTGGTGCTTTTGAAACATTTAATACACGTAAGGCAAAACCATGTGAAATTTAGTGTATATCATGATTACGCTGTACAAAATATTGATTCTTGAATACCGCGAATCAAGAATTCATCGGTTGGATTTCTACCTCGGATCGAAACCAACTGATTCAAACACCAACGTATTTTTAAAACATATTTCACATAAAAATATTTACAATATTTAGTTGGGAGAGGTTCCCTAGCAGTGACATTGTGGGTTGAAGTTAAAACTACGGTAAATTCCGTCCAGGGTGTAATAACTTGCTCAGGTTCGATCGAACTGTTAAGCGCACATATGGTCTCTTGTACAAAGCTCTGTTCAGTTTGATCTATTCAAATGTATCAAGTGTAAAAATTATTATGTTTGACGTAAACGACAAATTCCAAAACATGTGTCCTAATATATTACAAGGTTTTCGAATTTAAAAAAATTATTAAATCCGATTGAGATCAAAAGAAGCCCTCTGAGTTAATCAATCTCAAATAATCAAAACAAATTTTGATCAGAATTCCAAAATATCTTCAAACAAATATTCGGATAAGAATTTCTATTTATAATTATGCCAGCAAGTCTGGGAGTAAAACGCAAGCTAATGAACATTTCAAAGATCTACATTAAACCAACAATAACTTTTGTGGATCAGTGTAAATTCGTACAAAATATCCTTTATACGGATTCGGTATAAACATTATAAATATTACGTTATTGCTTAGTCAAACATGAGCCACAGATCCAGGGAAATATTTCGTCGAACAAGTTTTGTTAAATGTGATTCCCTGATACATCGCGCCGTGAATCGCATTCAATATACGATACCGAGGTATTTGGAATAATCCCTATACCATTAATACTAAATCTGTTTACTGATAAAATTCGCTCAACTTGATTTCTCAGGTAACGTGCTCTGGCAGTGAAACCTGAGGGACATTCCTAAGTTGCGGTTAGGAGAGGTCAACTGGAAATTTTTCTGCGTGATATTACGAAAATTTGAAAAAAATTACAACTATTATTATTAATTGGCGTTTAGTTGGATGGATCAAGTTATTCGTCTCCTGTAATATTTGACATATTAATAAAAATAATCAAGCAATTAAATTCCCATGTATTCTGGATTGGAGCGGACATATCCTAAGTGGATTGAGAAGGCATATTCAAGGCGTGGCGTTATGAACAAACTTTTAGCTGACAGAAGACTGGGTGGGTATACTTGCATTCCCATTTTCGAACATTACTTTCAATCGTTGACAGAAATTGTTATAAATGAAAAAACAAAGTCCTAAATTACTTACACCCAAAAAAACTCCGGTATCTAAAATGGAAATCCGTAGAATCCGACAAAAACAACTTTTATTGAAATCGACATAACTATCGACATCACGCTAAAGCATCTACTAAAACACACACACAGACAAAAAATCAATGTAAAAATTATTCAAAAGTAATTTTACTCGATAATATTAAGTTGAAAATTAAAAATATAAATCAGCTTTTGGACAATTATAGACTCTTAATGGAAAACGACGAATATCGCTTAAGTATACATTTCACAAAATAGATTTAATTATTTTTTCGATTTTCGCTTCGGAAATTAGTACAGACTCGAAGCGAATATCTATTTTTTTAGAATTGCGATAATTTTCACAAAATAAGACGGATATTAACATAATCAGAAGTTTTTCTGGATTTTTGTACATAAATATTTTTCAACAAAAAATGCCGGAAAACTATTTTCATATCAAGCATGGATGAAATTATAATGTATTGAATTAGCAAAATATCTCGTATATTTGGTAGATTCTTCTAACCTTGATTAGAGTGAAACAAAACAAAACGTAAAATCGTCGTGAATTCACTGTATTTCTATATTCTATATCCAGTAAAAAATGTCAGAGAGGATATAATATTCCACTCAGAAATGTATTGCTCAATTATCTTCTGTTAAGCGAGGGACACTGGTGGATCGCGCCGTCAAGGCGCAGTCCATCAGTGGTTCGAGCTCAACAAAACAAAATATCCTGTGAGGATGAGAAAGGATGATGACTCAAATAATTGAAATATCACGAAATTACAGTTATCAGCAATTTACAGTTTTCGAACATATGGGTGAATGTGCGGAAAAAAACGTGTAAAATGCAGTAAATATCATAATTACAGCTGTTAAATTAGCGAATTGAGAATTGATCAGTGCATTCGTGATTCGAAACCAATATAATCAATCATCAACGCAATAAAAAAATATTTCACATAAAAATTATCCTAATATTTAATCGGGTAATTGAACTTCGAATCACAGTATTATTCGTCCCATAAAACAAGGGTGCAATTACTTGGTCAGCTTTGTTCGAACTGTGAAGTGCATAAATGACCTCTTGTTCAGAGCTTTATCTTGGATGATCTACTCAAATGCAGTATTTATTAAAAATTAGTAAGTTTGACGTATTCGACAAATTTCAAGAATTGTTCAAAGATGTTCGATTTCGGCCGCCCTCTCAGTAAGTCAATCACAAATAATCAAAACAAATTTTGATCAGAATTCAAAAATAGATTAAAAAAAATATCTCTTTACCAATCTGCAAGCAAGGCTGGGAGAGAAACTTGAAAGTAAACAACTAATGAACAGTTACATGACAAAGACCTACGTTGAACCAACAATCCCTTGTGTGGATAAGTGTAAGTCGTACGCAATATTCTTCTTGATGACTCGTTATGAACATTTATAAATATGACCGGCAAAACGGGCGAACATTCGAAAATGACGGTGTTCGACAATTTTTTATTTCAAATATAGTAAATACAATGTATAAAGCGATTAAAAAATGCTACAATTTTATTCTGACGTTAAGACAGTGGAAATATTCACTGCTAGATTAACTTTTACCTCTTTGTTGGTCGCTGTTACCGTTTCAGACAGAAAAATTATAGAAATATATTTTGCTAAGCATGGGTCGCTGATGAATTGCGCCGTCGAGGCGCGGTCCATCTGTGGCCCGTGCTTGCAAAAATCAAATTTCTGAATTTGATTAAATATATTTTCAGTCTTATTTGTTTTGTCTTTCCATCAAAATGACAGCGTGATCCATCCATACTTGACAAAACATGTTTAGACAAGAATATTCTGACTTAATTTTGTAAGAACTTATCAAAATCATTGCCTAGTCAAACATGAGCCGCAGATGGACCATTCCGTCTCAAAGGTAAGCCAGGAAAATATTTCGTAAAACAAGTTTTTTTGAATGAGATTCAATGATCGATCGCGCTGCCGAAGCGCGTTCTATATACGGATCATACATGTCGAAATGTAACATAATTTGAACAATGGAAACACACCACGATAGGTACATACAGATAAATCTCGTTAAAACATAATTTTACCTTCACGATTTTTTCCTAATTGCGTAGCAAAATCGTAATATAAGTAACAATACCATGCAACACAGGCTGTAATAAACTTGGAGAACTCAGTAAAAGAAATCTAGTACCATACTGAACGAACGCCTAAACTCACAGCCCGTCAGCTCCGCAGATCGACGGAGCGGCGACTTGCGATTCAGCGCAGCGAAAAAAATTGCTAAAAAAATCTGCTATTTGGCATATCCAATATAAAAATTGGTAAACAAAAACGCGATCAAAATCTGGTGTTTAACTTTTTTATTATTTGATTCCCTAGATCTTCCTCCCTAGATTCTTTATAAAGTACGATCTCGAACGTTCATCCGGCGCGATCTGTAATAAAATGTTTAAACGTTTTCGTCATTTCAAATCCAGTCAATCCAATCAAACAAGATGCCGATTTGTAAGTCGTCTAAATTGTAAATTTGTAAAGCGTGGGCCACAGATGTGACGCGCCTAGGTCGTCGATTTGAAAATTAACACCAGAACTCGTTTACACTAGTATGAGCCACAGATGAATCGCGCCATCTAGGCGCGATCCATCTGTGGCTCATGCTTGAAACACTTACTAGCCACAAGATTTGAGTAAAAGTTCTAATAAATCATTACACTTCAACTTTATCATTAATATAACGATTCATTTAACGAAAACATTTAAAATATTATTCGCGCAGCTTGGATTCAACAATTTTCAAGTTATTTCTTGTTATTTCAATTGATCTTTCCTTCTGTTCATTACTTATCCAGTCCTTGGCCTCCTCAGAAAATTCCAACGACATTTTAAATAGTTCAACTGCTTTCTTTATATTCCCCATTCTACTATACGCTACTCCAGCATTATGAAGACAATATCCATATATTAGATAAGTTTGAGCCTGATCTTTCAACTCTGTTTTCACAAGTTCGATCGCAGATTCGCTCATGTTCACAAATTCTTGATGTTCATTGCAGTCATCGTAGCAAACAGCGATGTGACATAAACACCAAGCCTCCCTGTCTACTCTGACTTTATGACTCGAACCCTGGATCGATTGTAGAAATTCTAACATCTCATGCATAAGTGGTATAATGTGATCTTTAACGATCTTTCTCATTGGTTCATCTTTTGGTACTCTAATAACAATGAGTCGTATTTGTTGAACACATAGTTGAATTCCTATGACCGATTCATCTCCTTTATGATTAAGTTGATGTAATTTAGCAGCAACGTAGGATGAAATCACAATTTGAATGAATTTTCTTCCGAAGTAAATTTCTTAGCTTTACTTTCCATTTCTTCGGCAAACTGACCGTAGTTCGAACCATGGATCGATTCTATAAAATCAGTAATTTCAGGAATGAGCGACATAACGTAATATAGAGCCATATTTGTGACTTGTTTTGATTTTATCATTTCATCCATGATCAGACTTAGTTTTTCAATGGATGATAGTATACCAGAGATTGAATCAACACCTTTGTTTGTTTCTTTATGTAATTGAGCTGCAATGTATGTTGCAAATATGGCTGGAATGAACTTCCTTCTAGTGACAAAATCTTTTGCTTCGGTTTCAAGTTTGTCTATAAATTGACTTCGACTCAAACCCATGATTTCACATTGTGATTCAGTCATTTCACGCATGATCGGTATCACGTGATTCATGGCGATATCTTTAGTTTCTTCATTGTCGAGTAATTTCTCAATCACAAACCCAGTTCGTTCAAAACATGTCCATATACCGTTCACTGATTCGCCTCTTTTATCGCCCAATTGATGAAGTTTGAATGTTGCGTAGAAAGCAACTACTGAATGAATAAGTCTGTTATTGGAAAAAAATTCTTCTCCAAGCTTCATAGTTTCTTCTGTTTTAGAAATATATTGCTTTATTTTTTTGTCGTCAAAATTTACTGGAAAAATTTCTCCAAAAATTTTAACGAAAAGTTTTTTCGCACTGTCATTTCGTCGTTCTGCACAATTTATTGTCATTTTGCACAAAATGATTTTCCAGGCTAGGTTGATAAATGGTAGAAGGCTCTTGAGTTTTTTCGGTATTGCTATCTCTTTTTCCTGTTTGTATTTATCAGTTATTACTAAGAGCGATTTTTCGTGTTCATTCTCAGGGAAAGCATCTATGCTGATTTGATTTTCTTGGGATTTTCTGCCAGAAGCATACTGGGTTCGTTGTATCTCGGAGGTCATTGTACTTTGGCCAACTCTCAAACTTGTTTGTGTGTCTATATCTAGATTGTATTCATCAGTTTGTAATTGTCTGTCTCTTTTATCTGGTTTGTCTGTCTGTGATTCTGTGTCGTATATTGGTTCTTTGTCTGTTTGGTTCATTCGATCTCTCCTCAACGGACGATTTGTTTGAGATTCTGATTCGGTGAATATGTTTGCTCGATTCGGCCGGTCTGCATCAAACAAAGCAATTCATTAAAAATATTTATTACAACTGAAACAGTGGACAAAATCTCCCAGAATCCTCTTTTAATACAAAAAATTTGATGAGTGATTTAATGTACCAATTGTGTCCCTCATTTTGCTGAAAATTATTGAATTATGCACGTGAAATTACGTCTGAATGAATGAAACACTAGCTCTAAACGATACAAAATAATCCCGCGACGCGGTACATTTCTGGCTCATTTCGTAGGAAATACGTTAGTACTATAAATATATATATACTATAAATTACCTCTATGAGTTCTTCTTCCTGCTCTTCCTGTAGAAAATGAATTTCTAGACGTTTTGTATCTTGTTATGCTGCTCATTGCACTTTCACTATCGGTTTCTGCCATGTTTAGGGAGAGAATGAATATATAATAAATATGTGTGTGCTGAAGGGTTTCAACCAAAAAGCCTTATTTTGGTTTTATAAAGGCCCAACAGATTCATGTCGACAAAGCACCTAATTTTATATATATATATTCGTTCGTGCTCTGCATGTTTGGCTTTTACAGTTTTTTAATTTTTTTTTTCTTCAATTTTTCTATCAAAATTCACTCTAAGCAAATAGGTAAGCAGTGCCCAAAGGGAACAAAATATCGGCCAGTTATTAGCAAAGAGCTACTACAAGATATAGTAGCAGCAATTGCACTCTAAGCGGGAAACATGCCAAATTGAATCGCTTTGATAAAGTGCAGTGAGTGGTATCTGAACGGGGCAAAAGAAAGACCATCTACTATTTCTTTGCTTCTCTTTTGTCTCCTCCTTGGACACACAAAAATACGTTAGGACGATTATAAAGCCCGTGCCTACAAAGCCCATATATTTACACATATATAGTTCAGATTCGTATTTCATTTCTGTATGAAATGTTTTCAGCCTGAGATGCAGTTGCTGACATTATATACCATCAGTCATATTAGTGGCCGTTTGCTTGGACCTGAGAATCCTTTCCATGCCAGGATCCCCCTACTCTATACAAAAGTCCCTGAGTTTGATAAGGATTAAAAATTACCTCCCCATGCTGATTCCGTGGATTCCAAGTAAGATTCAGTTTCACTAGTTTCATGAACACTTGATAAGTATCTGGCATCTAAAAAAGTTACATATTTGGAAATGTTGGACTAGAAAAGTAAAAATCCAGGCAAAAGATATTAAAAGCTCGTTGGTGGTTTAACGGACCTATAAACATTTATATTTGAATGTGTTTTCAAGCTGCCAAGGGCACGATTCGCATTTGCTTAATTTCAAAGGATATGTTAGCACGATTAGAAAAATACCTCTACCTGTACTTTTTGACCTTGTGCGATTTGTTGACTTGTTTCTTCTTTCATTTCTCTGATGATTAGAGGGTATCGATTGAGATGTTGATTGGAAACTTGGTTGACGAGATGTAACTTGTCTGGTTTCTGTTCGCAGTAAAATACACTATAATAAATATATTCATAGTAGGTTCTAATGACTGAGCAGCGGGTATGGAAATAGAAATATTTTGTATTATTAAACCTACAACGTGGACAGTGAATGCACTAATATCATCTAGTCTGGTGATACTGATACTTTTGAAAGAGTCGATACCAACGATACTCAAAACTGCCGATACCGAGTGACACAAAGATCGACTTCGAACTTAAATATGCGCTGGTTAAATAAAAGTGCAACAAGGATGTCAAACCAATAAAATGTCACTACGAAGTCATCCTACATACGCTACATTGAAATACCACTGCAATTTTTGAAGAATTCTTGAAGGCCCTCAAACTTGTATTTGGATGTCGATCTTTATATGTATTTTAGGAAGTTTTTCAGGTTTCAATTATCAATTTGAAATATTTACAAGATTAAAAAGGTGTAAAATAAAGCTTCAAAGTTGGAAAAAATATTTCTGTGTACTAGTGATGTATTCAGCCTAAGAGTCAACTTTATTTGTTCTCAAATGTACAAGGGAATTTCGGGCAATGATCTGCCTAGCTTTTACATCAAGACAATATAGTTGATTTTACATTTGTAATCAATCGAGAACATGATCAAACATTGGCAGCTGAACAACTGATAGTGAAAGTGGGAGAACGCCAACAAGTTCTATAATTTACTCTAAATTTCACATTTTTCAATATTTCTGAAGTGAATTTTTAGGTCGCGAATTGTGTAATTTTGATCAACAGTCAACATATTACCAAACGTGGATGTTACTTTGTCACTCATTTGCATATGCATTTCAACCGAAAGCTTTCACAGCATCTTCTTTTTTTCTATAAATTTTTGAAAACTCAATTATTGTCAAACATCTTCGGATTCATGTCGATACCATCGTATAATGGAACATTGACACATATATTTTACATATTAAAGCAAACAAACGAAAATAATAAAGTCAAAACTTGAATATACAGTAAGCAAGATGAAGGAAAGAGAACCCATTGAAAGATTTGATTCTCTACGAATTTTGATTTAATATGTTTTATCTAACTGTACCTGTAGTTTTAGGTCTTGCTCCAGATGTTATATAACGTCTGTTTGAATGTTCTGATCTTTCAGTAGGAGACTGTGTAACTTCATGAGTTGATCTTGGTGACGTTGCAGCAGAGCTTCCTACAAATTGGTTATGGAATGTGATTTTAGAGAATGGATGATTGTTTAAGGATTGAAAAATCGAAGTAAAATTATGCTTCAAAAATTTGTAAATCGCTGAAAATGCATGAAATATTATGGTATTTTTTACGATGGGAAAAGTGACGATTTCGGAATTTAGAATATATTATTATAAATGCTTTAACCAAGACGCTTAAAAGCTGTCTTTTCTAATATTTTCGGAAAGCATTCAGAATTTTTGGGGTTTGGGATTGATCGATCCATTCCGAAGTTCTATACTTTTCCATCGACTCTTTAATCAGAACGCTCACGATATGCGGACGGGGAAATTGTCAGAGAAGCTATAAAAACACTTTATCAGCGCAGCCGTTAGGTAGCCGCTAGTTGGTTCTTTTTGGACAATGCCTCCAGCCTTACACTGAGTGAATTTCAATAAAATCAGAATAATGGTATCAGAATTTTCTTTGAAAATGAAAAGCTTCTCTTTTATGTCGGAAGAACAAAGGGGCATGAAATAGCAGTGTTGATGATTTTGAATATTTTTGTAGGGATTTTTCTTTTAGAATTTTCTGCGTTTACCATTTTTGATAAATTTGTTCATGCGTCTGAACAGAAGTGTCTTGTAGGTCTCATGACCAATATTTAGTGAGCGCGATGGCCTTGTGGTTAAACATGTTGGCACCGTAGGTTGAAGATCTCGGGTTCGAGTCCGGCTCACTTACCCTTTCCCACCACTCAAACCAGGGTGTAATAACTTGGGTGAGATCTTTGCAGTAATTGAAACCCTGTTCGTCTATAAGTGGCCGCTGTTACAGGGCCTTGAACAAGGTGATCCACTCTATGAAGTGGCAATGAGATTTACCAAAGCAGAATTATTTATGTTGACTCACCAATTACTTTGGTTTCTGTTACACTGGGATCCAACGTTTTCTCCAACAAAACTTTTTTCTTCAGATCGATGTGGTGATGAAACATGCGATGGACGTGGATGTGATTCTGTATGGAAATAAATTTTTACTCACGATCATGAAAATAAAAATAAAGTAAAATCCATAGCCTCGAAATTGCTCCACTATTGGGTGCCTTAGAGCTGGATTTCTATGTTTTTTTACTAAATTTGGTGAACCAGTAAATGGAACCAGTAGCGTAAACTTTAAAAAGTGGAGGTGGCAAAATTTTTGTTGTCATATTATGACGTCGTTATAGCGCCACAAGCAGAACAAATTAAAAAAAATTTATTGTATGTTATGATATAACAGTCTACAAAATTCAAAATGTATGAAAAATGAGATTTCTGGAACTACTATTGGGTAAATTAGTGCAACAACTATTGAGCACCGTTGGTGTATGAAAATTTTTTCACATTTCTATATTTTGAAGCACTTTTGAGGACCTTGATTGCGCAATTCATTAGTGAATTGTATTTAACCAGAGACGTTGAAGAGACCTAAGACATAAAATAGGTTAAATAATAGGGCTCAAGTACTGCGCGCTGAAGGCATGCGCACAATTTTAGGAATGTCTATGTGTTAGAGGAATTGAAAAGACACTATACGACTTCATTCGGTTGCCGAGAGAGGTGAACTTGAGACGCAGATGGAAAAATGCTTGAAATTCCAAGTGAGTCGACGATTCACCTCCAATTGATCCATTCGGCAAGATACATTGCGAAAAACTAAAAATACAGCAACCAATCAAGAATTTATATTTTGTTTAACGCAAAACACAGATGGGCCGCGCCATGGGGGCAAAATTCATTGGTGTCTCATGTTTTACAAAAGATGTCTTGTGGTATCTTGCGAACCTAGTTTACTTTGGTACAAAATCTTGTCCCTGGAAATTGAATCTCACCTCTCCGTCCAACTTTTTTCTTCTTTGTTTTTATTGGATCAGGTTCTTCAATAGCTTGCGTGTCCTCTGCGTTCAATGCAAGGGTCTGTGGTGCAGCAAGTGTGGACGATTCCTGGTTGATTACGGATCTTCCAGATGGACTGTTACCTGCGGAACATATAAATAAATTATATTTATTGATAAAGTTATTATAGAGCTCGAAATGAGTAACGTCCAGGCTGTCGAAAACAACGCCAACCAGAGAAAGTTAAAGATGTCGGAACAAGTCTATAACCTCACTGTAAAATATTGGAAGAGGTAGACTACTTATCGACAAGTAAAAAATAAATAAAAATAATTTGCAAATAAGCTACCACAGAATTTTTTCTTCAACTCGGGCGCTCAGGTATTGACGTATATGAATAGGTATTTGCAATTCTCACAATCAGTCAACACCCTCCCCTTCACTGTGTGTGTGCCAAATATACTTCTATCGCGGAGAAATATTGCACTGTTTTCTTTACCTTTTTCAGAGTGCGAGAAATGAAATGATTCTGCAGTGAATTCATCTTCACTTGTTTCAGTCAATCTTGACAAATATCTGGCATCTGTGAATTAATAATGCATCATAAATGATATGGATATATATGTAGAATTTTGCTTCAATTGTCTCAAGTGAATTTAAACCAAAATTCCTGAGCACGAATAGAGGTTATCGAGCCTCGTCTACATCAGTTAATGAGTTTTATAAATTCTGAATGATGAATTACCATGTTCATATGATGACTAAATTATTAGTTGTTTTATTTTTTGAGTGGGGGTGGGGTATAGAAAAAACGCCCACGTATAGGGAGGGTCAATCAATGAATCATCACTGGCCTTTTGAATAATACGACCAAGATTAATCGAGTAGGTCGCCGAGCATTGCGGAGTTTGTTACATCGCAGATCACCCACAAGCACGTAAATGCGTGGACGTGAGAGAGTTGGTTACGTAGTGCACCTATATCTCTCGATTTTTATTTAAGTCCAAAGCGAATATTTTTTTAATCCGACAGACTTTGCTATCTGCGATTTTAACGCTTTGAACTTGTTTCAGAATTTGCCTAATATACGTCAATACTTACTTACTTACTAGTAATTAACCAATTGTCCGCAAGCACGGCAAATGCGTGACCACGAGAGCGTCAGAGACGTAATACGGTTACGATGTTGACAAGTGTTTTTTATGCCAAAGGCGAGCGTTAGTTTGAAATGCAAGCTTTGTAATCTATAGTTTCTGCCCTAAAGATTTGTATGGGTTTTTTTCATTATTTTCGTCATGGCATATGAGGCAACAAACGTCACATTTCTATAGCGAAAATAAGGACCCGATCGCCTCTCTTCGATCGAATTATAGGCAAAGATTCCTTCGTTTTAGAAAATGAATAATCGTACCATTATTACCGAATAATACCGCCGAGTAATCGTACAATTGCCGAATATCATAAAGTCACTAAAAACCCACCTCTAATTACGCCTACCTGTACTTTTTGATCTTGTACGATTTGTTGATCTGAATCTTCTTTCATTTCTCTGATGATTAGAAAGTATCGATTGAGATGTTGATTGGGAACTTGGTTGATGAGATGTAACTCGTCTAAGATCTGTTCGCAGTAAAATACACTTTAATAAATATTCTATAGTCATAGTAGGCCCTATGGACTGAAGAGCGGGTATAGAAAATATATTGGATCAACAAAATTACAACGGGGACAGTGGCGTGCTTAATAGCGATGCACTAATATCTCCTTTTCTGATGATACCGATACTCTTGTATGAGTAGATAACAACGATACTCACAATTACCGATACCGAGTGGCAAAGTTCGACTTCAAAGCTAAATATGCGCTGGTTGAATGAAAGTACCACACTAATGACGAACAAATCAAATGTCACTACGACGTCATCGCAAAAGGCTGTAAGCAGTGGATTACGCTACATTGAAATGCCACTTGTATTTTTGAAGACTTTTTGCATTATTTTATGAATACCGTGCCGCAATATTGTTTTCATTAAAGCGCACGGAATGAAAAGAGGTTGTATTTCCGAGAAATATCGTTAGTAAATATATTATCACGAAAAAGATTAAAAAACGCAAAAATTATTTTTTGTCCAAGCGTCAAACTTGTACTTGAATCTCGATCTTTATATGTGTTTTATGAAGTTTTTCCAATTTCAATCACCAATTTGGAATATCTACAAGCTTGAAAAGTTGTAAAAAAAGGTCCAAAGTTGAAAAAAATAACATTTCTGTTTACCAGCGATGTCTTCAGCATTGAGACTCTAAAAGTCAACTTTTTTGTTCTCAAATGTACGAGAGAATTTAGAGCAATGATTTGCCAATCTTTTTTATCAAGACAATATAGTTCATTTTACATAGCTCCATCTAGCGGTTTCGAAGTATCGGTGTCATTCTCAGGCCGATAACGACACTGATACATCGGAACATCGCTAAAATCTATAACTTTGAACATGTACGAACAAGCAAATCTCTACGCTTCAATACATTTACGAAGTAAATATACGTTCGGCAGAGTCCAAGCCTGACACTCCCATTTTCAAATGTTAAAAGGATCTGATATATTGATATTGGATCACTGATTAATCTGCGCCTCATGCAAAATTGGGATTCATTTGTAATCAATCGAGAACATGATCATACATTGGCAGTGGAACAACTGATAGTGGAAGTGGGAGAACCCCAACAGATAAACAGGTTCTATATTTAACTTCAAATTTGACACATTTTTCAATATTTCTGAAGTGAATTTTTAGGTCGCGAATTGAGTAATTTTTGATCAACAGTCAACATATTACCAAAGTGGATGTTACTTTGTCACTCATTTGCATATGCATTTCAACCGAAAGCCTTCACAGCATCGTCTTTTTTTCTATAAATTTTCGAAGACTCAATTATTGTCAAACATCTTCGGATTCATGTCGATACCACCGTATAATGGAAAATTGACATATATATTTTACATATTAAAGCAAACAAACAAAAATAATAAATTAGCAACTTGAATATACAAGATGCAAGATGAAGGAAAGAGAAACCATGAAAATATTTGATTCTCACCAAATTTTGGTTTACTATGTTTTACCTAACTGTACCTGCAGTTTTTGGTCTTGCTCCAGATGGTATATGACGTCTGTTTGAATAATCTGATCTTTCAGTAGGAGACTGTGTAATTTCAAGAGTTGATCTTGGTGACGTTGCAGCAGAGCTTCCTACAAATTGGTTATGGAATGTGATTTTAGAGAATGGATGATTGTTTGGGGATTGAAAAATTGACGTAAAATTATGCTTCAAAAAGTTGAGAATCGCTGAAAATGCATCAAATATTTTGGTCTTTTTTACGATAGGAAAAGTAACAATTTCGGAATTTAGAATATATTTTTATAAATGCTTTCACCAAGACGCTTAAAAGATGTCTTTTATTATATTTTTGAAAAGCATTCAGAATTCTTGGGGGTTTGGGATTGATCTATTCTAAAGTTCTTTTCTTTTCCATCGACTCTCTCTGGTAGGCTGTTCCGAATTTTGCCGGAACACAAGGTCTTCCCTTTAATTAGAGCGCTCACGATATGCGGACGGGGAAATTGTCAGGGAAGCTATATAAAAACACGTTATCAGCGTTTAAGTAGCCGTTCGTTGGTTCCTTTTCGACAATGCTTCCAGCACTGAGTGAATTCCAATAAAATCAGAACAATGGTACCAGAATTTCTTTTCGAAAATGAAAAGCTTCTCTTTTATGCCGGAAGAACAAAGTGGCATGAAATAACAGTGTTGGTGATTTTGAATATTTTTGTAGGATTTTTTCTTTTAGAATTTTCTGCGTTTACCATTTTTGATAAATTTGTTCATGCGTCTGAACGGAAGAGACTTGTCGGTTTCGTGACCACTATTTAGTGAGCGCGATGGCCTAGCGGTTAAAACATGTTGGCACCGCAGGTTGAAGACCTCGGGTTCGAGTCCCGACGAGTCCGGCTCGCTTATCCATTCCCACAACTCAAACCAGGGTGTAATAACTTGGGTGAGCTAATCCGAACAGGAAAAGATCATATCTTTCCAGTAATTGCCTATCCGTCTATAAGTGGCGCTGTTACAGGGCCTTGAACAAGGTGATCCACTCTATGAAGTGACTATAACAAAAAAATAATAAGATTTACCGAAGCAGAATTATTTATGTTGACTCACCAATTACTTTAGGTTCTGTTACATTGCGATCCAACGTTTCTCCAACAAAACTTTTTTCTTCAGATCGATGTGGTGATGGAACATGCGATGGACGTCGATGTGATTCTGTATGGAAATAATTTTTTACTCACGATCATGAAAATAAAAATAAAGTACAATCCATAGCCTTGAAATTGCTTCACTATTGGGTGCCTTAGACCTGGATTTCTGTGTTTTTTTTACTAAATTTGGTGGACCAGTAAATGGAACCAGTAGCGTAAACCTTAAAAAGTGGAGGTGGCAAAATTTTTGTTGTCAAATTATGACTTCATTATAGCGCCACAAGCAGAACAAATTAAAAAAAATTTATTGTATGTTATGATATAACAGTCAACAAAATTCAAAATGTATAAAAAATGAGATTTCAGGAACGACTATTGGGTAAATTAGTGCAACAACTATTGAGCACCGTAGGTGTATAAAAAAATTTTCACATTTCTATATTTTGAAGCACTTTTAAGGGCCTTTGTTGCGCAATCCATCAGTGAATTGTATTTAACAAGAGACGTCGAAGAGACCTAAGACATAAATAGGGTTCAACTACTGCGCGCCCAAGGCATGCGGAGAATTTTAGGAATTTCTATGTGTTAGAGGAATTGAAAAGACACTATGCGACTTCATTCTGTTGCCGAGACAGGTGAACTCGAGACGCAGATGGAAAAATGCTTGAAATTCCAAGTGAGTCGACGCTTCACCTCCAAGTGATCCATTCGGCAAGATACATTGCGAAAAGCTAAAAATACAGTAACCAATCAAGAATTTATATTTTGTTTAACGCAAAACACAGATGGGTCGCGCCCTGGCGGCAAAATTCATTGGTGACTCATGTTTAACAAAAGATGTCTTGATTGAATCTTTCTGAATAGAGCTACTATGGGAGACCTATCCCGGCGATCACTTGCCACTTTCGTTAGGTCACGAAGAATATATCATGACAAACTAATTTATATTGAAACGGAGAATATAAAGCACAGATTTGGTGGGTTCTAATTGTTTATTCCATTTATCATCTCGAATTGTTTCGTTATGTTGTGGTATCTTGCGAACCTAGTTTACTTTGGTACAAAATCTTATCCCTGGAAATTGAATCTCACCTCTCCATCCAACTTTATTCTTCTTTGTTTTTATCTTTGCTGTTATTGGATCAAGTTCTTCAATAGCTTGCGTGTCCTGTGCGTTTAATGCAAGAGTCTGGGGTGCAGCAAGTGTGGACGATTCCTGGTTGATTACGGATCTTCCAGATGGACTGTTACCTGCGGAACATATAAGTAAATTATACTTATTTATAAAGTTATTATAGAGCTCGAGATGAATAACGTCCAGGCTGTCGAAAACAACGCCAACCAGAGAAAGTTAAGGATGCCGGAACAAGTCTATAACCTCACTGTAAAATATTGGAAGGGGTAGACTACTTATCGACAAGTAAAAAATAAATAAAAATAATTTGCAAATAAGCTACCACAGAATTTTTTCTTCAACTCGGGCGCTCAGGTATTGACGTGTACGTATGTATACGTATTTGCAATTCTCACAATCAGTCAACACCCTCCCTTTCACTGTGTGTGCCAAATATACTAGTCTGATCAACTTACCCGATGCTCCCATTGCTTCACTGCGTGCGTGCCACGGAAAGGCTTCTGGAGTTGCTCTTGATTGAATTACTCTTGGTTGTTGTCTTCCTGAAGTTCCTGTGAATGTTTCCAGTATATTACACGGTTCGGCGATATGTAGGAGTTGTTGGGGGGAGATAATACATAGACGTTTTTCTGCGTCTACGGCAACGCAACAAAATAAATTAATCTCTGGGATATCGCATTTTGCGTTTGCCGACGTTTGAAAACAAGCTCCTCATAACCGGAAAATTTTTGTAAAAATGTGTTTGATCAAGTCTGATTTCCTAATGGATCGTGCTACCAAGGCGGGAAGTTTGACGAGGTAAAATTTATTCAACAGTTGGCATTGTCAAGATTTTACTTTAAATAAAATAGATAAATCACACAGCTTCCGGCCTTGAATAAAAACTGGTTGCAAAGTGTAGTCACATCGCAGTCTCGTAAACGTGGTGCCTAATGTTTATATTAGCAATTTGGGGGGGATTCGGGACCCCCGATAATCAATACCAAAAATTTAAGATAAATTTTGTCAAAGGGCATCCACGGCATGGATTTTCCTTCTTCCTTCTGATGCTATTATTAGACCGAAAAGTGATAAAACATATTCATCCAGGCGTATTTTTTAATACAATGCTAATTTATATTTCTGGTCATTGCCTCCACAATGTCAATCACCTTCGACCACCACTGTGCGAGGAACCACAGTGGGTTTGTCGCACCTTTTTTTTTATTCAAAGTGAAACTTTACCAATGACATAATTTACTTTTTATAACGTGTATGTGAGCAAGTTTTCTTACTCGGTTACCCACGCGAATGTTCTCCTCGTGTTCAATTAAGTCTTCAAAATCCCGCCTGTTTGAGATAATTTGTCGAAACCAGTTGTGCAAAGCACGATTTACTGGTCGATCGCGCCCTGTTGATATATGTGCTGTTTATGCTTGACAAGCCGCGATTGTTATTGGACAATATCTCGTAATTATTCACGTTAGATGTAAGGTATTGATAGATCGTCTCGTCGATTTTAATAAAGCAAATTCGTGGTCTTAAGTTGTTGTTAAGGTGCAGGTTTGGCAAAATACGATTACCGCTTGAACCAATCAGGAGTCGATAGCTCGAACTTGATCAGGGACTCACATTTGACAAATCGAAATGTGCAATTGGATGATATCATTCTCTGTAATTGAACAGAAGCAGCGATTCATCAGTAGAATATATTTAGCGGGGATATGCACTCAATTTATATGATTAAAAAAATGGAAGTTGTGAAGACCTGTTGAGCCTAAGATGTTTGCCATAATTATAGACGCTGAGAAGGGAGGGGCGCGGCAATATTCCTGTTGTTTAATTTTTTAAAATAATAATCAAATTTCTTTTGGGGAACGCGATCATGGTAGTCGACCATGATAATCAAGTAAGCAAAATATTCCGAAACAAAACAGATACCACTGCATTTCACCATAGAAGTTCTGGTCCGTTTGGAATGTTTTCCGCTTACAATACCGTTTCTGGTACTAAATCTTGCAGTATTTTTCAGATTTTATACCGCGTCTGCACATGTACTAATTGGTTTTCAAAACAAATATAAACATTTCCCCTGAATTAAAAATAGAAGACAACGTAGTCTGCACTGACTAATTAGATCGACGACGGATATATCTATATGTTACATTCAGGGGGGACATTTACTTAATTTACTCCTGTGAGAAAAGTGTGCTTTCTTAAGATATGCATAATGCAGAATAAGTATGCGATGTGATGGCCCTTATAAACGTTGAAAAGTAAGGGCGCGCCAATTTTTATAATTTTTTCAATATTTCATTATTTTTTTTCAAATTTTATACTACACACGTGCTATATAACACTAGCGCATTGAGAGTGAGAAACACTGTACTATGGTACATGGTTCCAACCAAAAACTTCACAGAATGGCTTTCTAAGTGCTTTTAAACGTATAAAACCCAATAATTTTATCGCATAATAGGTGTCTTATTGATTTAACCCATTTTAGATTCATATCCATTCCCCACCCATTTTCCATTGGATGGCGATGTGTCTTAAAAAGGCACACACAGCATACTCAGCGCAGCAAATTAGGTAAATATTTCCATTTAATTTAATCTATTGATGGATCGCGTCGTCGATCTATTTAAAGGGAATGTATCGTATAATGTTACATTACAGACATTGTTTTTAAGCATCACCCTTTCTATTGAAGGGCCTCAGCGGGGATAATTTTGCCTTCGATCGAGCGACTGATTTTCATAAGCCAAAATTCCTTGGTAGTCAAAATTATACATTTGCCACGTTTAGACGGTTTAGGTGTGAATTTCGTGCAGTTGAACGATGCGCCTTAAAAAGATTCGCCACTTTCAATTGGACCTACCACTGTGAATTTCGTGCAGTTGAACGGTGCGCCTTAAAAAGATTCGCCACTTTCAATTGGACCTACCACTGTGAATTTCGTGCAGTTGAACGGTGCGCCTTAAAAAGATTCGCCACTTTCAATTGGACCTACCACCGGGAATTCAATCCGTCAATCTTGGTATATTTCAAAAATAATACAGATTCAAACCAGTCCCCTCCCTAGTTTTGGAATTGTAACGAAATTAAAATTAAAATACGCAAATTTTTCTGGTTCATATAAACAATCACGTAGGATGCGCAGTTATCGTTTTTGTCCCCATAATCGTGCACTTCTCAACAATAAGATAACAATCATCCTGTTTTAATCAAAGTAAGTGGCGTGGCTTATTGCCGAGGTGAAGAAAAAACTAGATGGCAATAATAAAAGCAACTGCAAATAAAATCACACTGACCTCCCCCTTCTCCATACCAAGGTAAAGCAGCAGGTTGTTGTTCGGGTTCACCTAATGCAGGTTGAGTTGATCTTTTACCAGGCCAGGCCAGAGCTGCTTGTTTTCCGGGGCCACTGATGACAGGAGGCTGTGGAATACCTGGGAATTAATAAATTTAATTATAGTGAGAGATATCTAATACGATATATATCATTCATATCTTCTATTCGACAATAGGAGGTAAATAGAAATCTTTCGATTGTCATTCTAAAACCATCTACGAAGGCATTAAAAGACAGAAACAACACGGAATTTTGCAACAAAAATTTGCGCGGCGAAGACACGAAAATGTTGTCGGCATTTTGACTGGCAAAATTTACCATTTTTTAAATTACGCCGATGATTCCTATTGGAATTTTCTCTTTACGTTCAATTGAAGCCTTCAAATTATTTAGTATTTTCATATTTTGAAAAAATAAGATATGAAAGAAATCTAATGGCAATGGCAATTCTGAAAATAAGCAAATTTAGCTTAAATAATATTGAGCATAAATTTCAAAGTTTACTATCAAATAACGTTATCGTGTAATAACGTGTATCGCGATATTCAATATTTTGTTGCCAAAATTTGTTTCGTCCAATCGTAAGTATTTAACCCGGTTAGGCGAATATATTATATGTACAAAAAATAATCACCGTAATGTAGAATAAAATACAATTCACATCCTACTCACATTATGTTAAGGTAGAATGTATTATAAACCAATATTATCGCATCATAGACTGGATAAAACATTTTGCATCTCCAAGGCTCAATATCATGTTCTGTTGACGCGGTAGGTGCCCAACATTACAGGAAAAAATAAAAATTCTTATATAATGTTTTAAAATGTTTCGACAATAATTGTAATGAATAAAATAGAGAAAAGAACTCCAAAATAGGCAAAAATTAATTATCCGGATTTAATCAAAGTAATTGGTTTGGCGTATTGCCGACGTGAAGAAAAACCTATATGGCAATAAAAAGAAAATGAAATTGAAATCGCACTGACCTTCGCCTTCTCCATACCAAGGTAAAGCAGGTTGTTGTTCGGGTTCACCTAATGCAGGTTGAGTTGATCTTTCACCAGGCCAGGCCAGAGGTGCTTGTTTTCCAGGACCACTGATGGCAGGAGGCTGTGGAATACCTGGAAATTAATAAATTTAATTACAGTGAGAGACATGTAGTGCGATATATCATTTATATCTTCTATACAATAAGAGTTAAACAAGAAATCTTTTCAACTGTTATTCTACCAGCTGCGAAGGCATAAAAAGACAATAAGAACACGAAATTTTGCAACAAAAAGTTGCGCGGCGAAGACACGACAATAATGTCGGCATTTTGGCTGGCAAAATTTACCATTTTTAAATTACACTGGTGATTACTACTGGAATTCCCTTTTTACATTCAATTGAAGCCTTCGAAATCGCACCCGCATGAGATAGCTTGTCGAAACCGGTTCTGCTAAGAATAGTCAGTGGATATATCATCACCTATCATAGATTTTTAGTAGAGAATATCGTGCAAATATCCCCAAATGTTGAGTATCGGCAGGTCGCCGCGTTTATTGAAGGGAATTTGTCGTATTATGTGACAATTAGGTATTGTTTTAACATCGCTATTACAATTGAAAGAAAGTTCGTATCTGTGCGCCGTATTCTGCATTGTTGCTGTGCGCCGTATGCTGCGTTGTTTGCTGGATTCCACTGTCCTGGTGAAAATGGATTCGTGCTTTGTGATTTGAATCACAAGGATTCTTGAATAAGTAGCGCCTCTTTTAACCTCTATAAGGCCCAGTACATCGCATAGTCTACTCAATATTTATTTGTATGCGACACATATCAATAAAGTACAAATTGCTTAAATATATCTGCTGAATAAAAGCTATTATTCTGACGCGTTGTCGATCTAATTAAAGAAAATGTGTCGTATTACGTTTCATTCTACCCATTGTCCAAAACATCGCTATTTCTATTGAATAGCGCGCAGTGCGATCTTGTATTCTTATGTTAAGGGACATGTCTACATTTGTTTTGCTAAGTATGGAATATGAGATGAGATAAATTGTGTGAATTTCACCCGCTTTATGAAGGTTTTTTGATGAATCGCGTCGCCCATTCAATTGAAGAAAAAATGATGGCATCAAATTAGACCTATTATTTTGTCAAACATGAGGTTAGCACGATCCATCAGTGATTCATATTTAAAGAAACAAGTTCGGGCAATAAATTTTCAATTAGCTTAAGCCGATGGAGACCATGCACCACAGATGGACCGCGCTTGCGTTGCGGGATCCACAAGTGGCCGCCACCCATCCTGCTCAACAAAATGTGTTTTATTAAAACAAAATTCATAAAAAAAAATAGATAAAATAAAAAATAAAACAAAATTTGCCGTTGATCCCCACGCTATAAGGAATGCCATATAGCCTTTTGACATGAACATCGTGGAAGAATTGAAAACAAAGAATGAATGAGTGAGGGGCTCAAATAAAAATAAATTTTTCCCATTTTTGGACTTTAAAAATTCCAATTTTTTTTAAATGTCCCAAGAATTTGCAAGATCCTTCCAACTAACAAAAATTATAGATTCAATTTTAACAAATTTATACTGAAGCAAGCAGTAATCTGTACCAACCTCCAATTGCCCCAATAGTGGCATCTTTCACTTCAGCTTTTGATCTGAAAAAAGTGTTAAAGTCTGAGTGAAAGTTTTAGGAAAAATGAAGCGAAGTTTGTGATTAAGTTTAATTTAATTTTGTTAGGCATGAGTCTGATCGTGCCTGGATGGCGCAATCGATCAGTGACTCATACTTAACAAAATACATTTTGACACAAGTTTTCCACTGCGAATTGACACTAAGTGATTTGTTTGATAATTTTTTTTAAACAAAAATTAGAGAAGTATGGTGGCCGTCGTTAAAATTTTTTTTTTAATTTTCTGTTCAAATTCCAATTCGTTCTGCCTACAAAAAATAAAAATGAATATTTTTAGACAAATATTTGAGAAACATATTGAAAAAAATTTAAATTAAAAAAACTAAATTGAATGCAACAAAAATTAAAATAAAAACGCTCGGCAGGATGGCGAACCATCGATTTCTTGTTTTGCAATTTTGGGAAATAATATTAGTTTTTTAATTTAGGCGATCAAAGAAAACTGCTTTTAAAATGGATGATATTTTATTTTAAGACAAGATATGCCAATCACACTATGCACTCACCCAATTATGTCTCCTTTAAACACCCCACCATGATAAACCGGTGCGAGATGATAATGTAATGTTTTATGATGGTGATGATGATGGCGTTGCACATTATGTTGTATGAGAACATTTTCGTGATCTTCGTGATCGTTGTCTTGTTGTTGCTGATGAACTGGTGCCTCTCCTACCGGATGAGCTACCTCTGGCCCTGCAGAAAAAAATAAACAGATTAATGATGCTAGTTCGAGTAATAATAATTATTAATAGTTATAATTTGAAGCATAACAAATGAAGTCACTTTACTCGTCAACCTCTTGGTATAATCAAAACATTTAAATAATATCAGAGCATTTTGTTACTGTTAAACATTAAAATAAATAGAGGGGTTGCTGTTCTCCGCCAGGAGGTCTTCTGTTTATGTCGATCTCAAAAGTCCCGAAGGTTGTTTAATGTCAAGTTTTGAATATATTATATGCTAACATACTCCATCCATACCTTCACCTGGTTCCTCTACTTGATATTCCTGTGACGCAACTTGTTGTTGACCAAGAACCGCATCCTCGGGACCTAAATCCTGAATAAAAGGTCCGGGATGTTGTCCTTGTTGTTGTTGGGATTCGTTTCCTGAATCATCGGTTTCATTACTGGATCCGTGACTGTTAGAATCGGACTCAATTGTATGTTGACCAATAAGATTTGACTCGATTGTTTCCTGACCAATAGGGTCTGACTCGATTGTTTGCCGACTCATTTTATCTTTCACAGAAAGATCATCATCGGATGTTTCTGAATCATTGGCGGGTTCGATTTTGGGTTGATCGGAATCCGACATTATTCTAGTTTGTTAACTTCTTAATTCTTAATGTAATATCTAATTCCAGATATAAATATATATATATATATATATATAATATTCGTTAATGACAAGAATAAATATACCTATAAAGCGAAATATTTATCTCTCAGCGAAAATTTTCTGCACTTTCTGATGCGTAGCCAGGTCAGACAATGTTAAGTATCCAAAATAGTACTATTTTGACCATCATCTTCACTTTCTTTTATTCCATAACAAGTTTATTGAGAATATAATAAATTCGACTTTCAAAAGTTCTTCGAAAACATCGAAACACTAGTAGGAGTAAGTATCTACAAAACCTCTGCTCTAGTTTAATTCTCTCTCTCTCCAATACTCTTAAAGAATAATAAAGAAATATCTTGCCTTGGACAACCAATTTTCTACTCCAGCTAAAAATATTCTACATAAAAAACGCACGTCATGATAAAAACAACTCTCCGGAACAATTAAAATATTCCTGTAACTATAGAAACCATACGCGTAAAAACTAGCTGGCGTATTATGCGCCACAAAAGTCTCTAATTCATACATGCAAGCAATTTGATAAATATATGGTATAGAAATATGCCTTGTGGAATGATGGGTAGCGTTGCGAATCCTGAGAAAGCGAATATTTGACCCTGGGTATTATTTTGCACACCACCCTCCGTTTAAATTACCCGATCTGAATTTTTCATTTGCCTCAGTATCATCAGTAAGTAAGCATCAGTAAACGATCTTCTGCGCTTGGGCTCAGTCTAATCTTTGTTTGTCTTTATATTCTACATTTTTTTGGAATTGACAAGCTTCTGTTTTTTGTCTGAGCAACTGTAGAGGACCCAAAAGGGTTACTCTCCCCAACCCGCTAGACATTTGGAAAAATTGAAATTTTCTATTTTCTGATGCGGAAAAAATTGAAAAGGGGCTATTTTAATTTTACATTTAAGATTGTATTCACGATTTAATCTCTTAGCTTAGAAATGGTTGGTTAAAATGGTTTTTTACAGTCATTTTTGCAGTGAAATAACAAAAAAAACTATTCAAAAAAAGTTGAAAAAAAATTATATTTTTGAATTTAATAAGGTGAGAGAGAAACTCGTTTTCATCGACATTGCATTTTTGTCACGTTTATTGAGATTTCATTTTTTCAAGCATAAGATGATTTGACAAAAAAAAATGTTTTTTTATCTCCATAATTTTACAGTAAACTTTGGTCAAAGATTTATAGGTGCTGTCGCTTTCCCTGTATTGAAAACCAGCATGGTACTATCTCAATCATAACAGGCGTCTACCATTTAGCTAATGCTTTATATTCTTTCAATAAAAAACCTGGGAAGCGACATAGTAGCGCAAGTAGCGGGACAATTGGTCGCGGTCGTGGGGTATATGGAGCCGTTCCTCCTGTTCTGCATATGGCCATTAATCGGGTAAAAGAAATTATTGGGACGTGAAATCAATTCTTATGTATTTAATATATTTCTATCACTGATCAAATCGTTAGCAATTTGAAATTTTCACTATCCTGTGTGTTTTTATATAAATATTTATAGGATATCCAGGCCTGTACTCGAAGGATTACCACAACGAAAAAACCGTGGAGACTTATTAAATTATTTCTAAATTCCTGTATATTCCTGTATACTCGATATTGGCGTCAACTCTCTAAATACACTGGGTTTCCCTATTATTTTTTTAAATTTTAATTAGTGCCAAGCTTGGCCGGAAGCAGGGTCCAAAACGAACTAATCAATGGCTAGTTAAGCAGCGAAGAGTTACCGAAAATGAAGCAACAGCAAGTACGTTGAGTGGAAAACATCCCAGAGAAGACTGAACCAATATAACAGAATGAAGTTTGTGGTATCTGCCCGGGGCAAAGGAAAAACCACTTACCACTTCCTTATTTCTTTCTAGTCTCCTCTCACGAATCACAAAAAATATTTTAGAACAATTCTGAAACCTGTCACGCCTACAGTAGTCGGATCAAATTGACCTTCAAGACTTCTCTATCCGGGAAAAGTACGCGATATTTAGTATGTAGATTTAATATTAGGTATGGGGTGATGACGAAACGCACACTGTAGACGTGAACCATATACGGGCCATAAATGAAAACATGAGCTCTTTTATTTGAATGAGCTGTGTAAATATTTCTATTTAATGTAACTTATTCTTAGAACGCGTCGTCCGTCCGATTAATAAAGAAGTCCCGCATTGAATGTCATCCAATACCTTGAGAAATTTTGTTTTGTCAAACATGAATCATAGAAGAACAGGGCTTCAGCGCGATCCACCATTGTTCAACGTTTAAAACTCCTAATGTTTTGATATAAAAGATTCAATTGAAAACAATGTTTTTAGAATCGAGAAGTCTATTGATGAGTAGTTTTCCTTTGTTGTTTGCGTCCTGTAAGCTTTTGTTGTGTTGACATTTCCTTGCGACCTGACTCCTTCGCCGAAACTTGGTTCGTCAAGTATGGGACAATGATGAATCGCGCCGCCAACGGAAATCCATTTGTGATGCGCGCTTTACAGCATAAAATTTCTTTTTAGGATACGATGTTTGTCGTAATTTGATATATTATAATTCAACAGACTCAATACCCTTAAGTCTCTCCTGGATGACACACCCTAAAACGCCCACACATGTTTTAGTGTAGTGACGCAACGCCCAGCGCAGGCCTCGTCCATCTGTGGCTCACGCTTGACAAATCGGTACGTTTAAATTCACTCTAGGAATGTCGGTGGGACTTTTTTTCTGAAATCCGATTTATGCAAGGCCGGCGGCAAGACCAAAGAGGAACTAACTAAGGACCCTTTGACAAAGGGGGTACGTTGAGGAACAGTGCCAGGAACTGCACTCCAGATAGAAAACAACCCCAAAGGTCTGAATCGTTATATAAAGTGCAGTGATAGGTGAACGCCCTCTGGACGATTGCAAAACTCTATTAAGCGCCTCTTATGACACGCAGAGAAACCCGCGACTCACGCTCGTAATTAATTTCTGGATTAAGAAACTAGCCCAGCTAACACGTAGCATGAAAGCATAATCGCCCAGTCGTAAAAATATTACGTGTGTTTTTTCGTTAAGTGTGAGTCACTGAAGGATCTCGCCGCCGATTTCGAATACTGTTCATTTTCTTACCATGATGTATCTCTCTGCTTTTAAGTACCGGTACAGAGAACCATTACGTGGCGAAATACACAATACACCCCTAACATTTAATTAGTCAAAGTAGTAGGTTAGTCAACGCTCGAATCGCAAATCTTCGGGAATTTTGTAGAACCATTTTCTTCGAGTGTCTATGCGACAGATCAGCTGATATTCAAACTTGTTGTATGTGCATCAACCGTAAAAAGTCCCTTCTGTCAAAGGAAAATCACATTTTAGTATGGATCTATTCGAAACGCTCCACAAAGTGCAGTCTATCTGTGGATCATGCTTGAAAAAATGAAATTTGACGGGGCTACTTATTTAAAGGACCAATTTGGGCATAAAGATCAATATCATTGACATATAATTTTAACTTTTTATGGGTTTTGCATTTAATCCAGACCAGAAATTTTGTCCAGCAAGCGTCAACCAATCAATCAGGGATGCATTGACAATATTTTCCGATTGGGATAAATCGTTATTTTGAGTATCGTTTACGCCACAATTATTCGGTCCAACAAAAAAATTATCGTGATCAACAAAATAATATGCCTGGGGTTGGGAGGGAAGACAGTTTTCACAAAAGCCTGCTCGACCCTTTCCCTCCACATAATTGCACATACATTATAGGCGATTTTTATATAATTCAGGTACTTTAGAGATTCAAAAATACGCGGTCCACCTGTGGTTCGCGCTCAACAAAACGAAATATCCTGTAGTGATGAGCTTTCAATAAAGTTACATTTCGAGATGTCAGATGATAGAAATTGATCCTTATTGTACATATGAATAAATGTGAACCAAAATCAGCATGTAAAATGTGGTATATATAACGATTCATGATTACGCTGCCCAAAAATACCGCGAATCAAGAATAGAACGGTTGAAATTTTACCTCGGATCAAAACCAACCGAATCAAACATCAACGCATTTAAAACATACTTCACATAAAAATATTTACAATATTTAGTCGGGAGAGGTTCCCTAGCAGTGACATTGTGGGTTGAAGTTGAATTGAGTTGAACAATTTGGTTTGGATTTTTCGGTACTTTATAACGAGGTTATGAGCGCCTTAGACGCAAGGTTGGTAGTACGATACGATTTTGCGGTACTGTCTATAGCACTGTACGATTCATTTTTCAATTTTTGGACTTAGTATAGTACTGTACGAATTTCGATATTTATTTCGTACCGTGCCGTACTCTTTTTCGTACTTTCGCATTTCACCATATTCTTCTCAAATAAATTGAAAAAAAAATTATTTTAAACCTATGCCCCGCAGATAATATAGTTTGCGCCTATCAAAGAATTTCTTAAACTAAAGGACAATTAAAATGATTTAAAGCGGCGCAGGTAGGGTAATAAGAAAAGCATCTGATTCATTTTTTATAGCCACCCCTTAGAGTGGATCACCCTGTCCAAGGCCCCGTAACAGCGGACACCTATAGACGAAAAGGGTTACAATTTCTGGAAAGTTATTACACCCTGGGTTGAGTGATGAGCTATGCCGTATATCGGTTTTACTGTCCTGGATTTTAAACCAGATAGCATAAAACTGTATCTCTTTGATCTAAGATGTTGGTAATGTTTCTCGCAGGATCAGATTATACAAATAAGGCTGTTTTGGACATTGGTAGTCGGTACGGTTCGAAATTGCTATCTAGCGAATCGTATCAGTTTTCGTACTGGTACGATGAATGAAAAATATTTACCGAACTTATTTTCGTACTGGTACGAAGTTCAGTACGATGTACGAAAAAATAATATCGTACGGAACGAAAATTTTCGAAAGGTACGGTACGAAGTTCAGTACGAAATTATTTTTCTAGTTCGAAGTTCGATGAAAATTCAGTAGCGTACCGTAATGCCACCCTTTCCTAGACGAAAGATTTTAGTTAAAAGTTTTATTTTATCGTGCAATGTGACCCGGAGAAATCAGAATCTATAAAAATGTTCATTATTCCTACATACTTTATCAAATTTCCTCAAATTTTGGGGATTATAACTCCAGTCTATGGTCAAGTTTACTGCAAAGACCGGCAGATCACAAAAGCGGCCTTTAATATCGACAACTGAAATACACTTTATCGAAATGTGAAATTCGTTAACAATGACTAGTTTTGTGTTTAAACGGCAAAATCGCACACTATTTTTGGGTTTTATTTGGGAAAATCCTCAGCAGATATTATTTGCGTGAGATGAAATTATCACAGGTCGAAAATGTTAAAACATCGGTATGAATATCGGTTGCAAAAAAGCGGTCGGGCTCTAAAAACATACGTTTTTTTCGACCGACGAGGGGTCTTCCTTTAGCCCACACATGATAGGGATTAATTATAAGAAGTGGTAGATGGTTTTATCATCGCCCCGGGCGATACCACTTTGCCATGGTGGTTCAGTTCCGTTTGGGATGTTTTCCGCTTGGAGTGCAGTTGCTGGTACTACATTTTTCGTAGCTCTTTGCTATTAAGTTGCCGTTAGTCGATCCCTCTTAGGCTCTGTTTCTGGCCTTGCTCAGAGTGAATTTCGGTAAGAAAAAATTGTAATTGTAAAAATCTAACGCAAACAAATTTAACCTACGAACATATAAAGAAGAACATTTCCAAGCGATGGTTCTGCGTAAGAATAAGCCTCACCCAGTTACTATTTTTTCATGGTTGTTGAACCATGACATGGGCGGTATTCGATGCCAAAGTTATAACTAGTATCGACCTGATGTGTCAAATCTTGGTGGTGAATGGGGGTAGCTTCCACACCGAAGGCGCGCTAAAATTTTATTTGTTTTCATTATTTGGTCACATAAAATTTCAAAATTGCAATGAGTTGGTTGTCTTGTCTCCCCTAGATCTATCTTTTACTTGGGAGCTGAAATATGTCCTCCGGTGTCAGGTTCGGTGGGGACTGTCAGGTTACTCACTTTTAATTCATTTCTTTCTAAAATTCAAATGTCACTTTACATAAGGGAATGTTCGAGAATCTCACACCTCTTTTACAGCGCGTGATCCAAGCATGATGACTGGAGATCGGCAAAATTGGAGTCGTCGAACTGATGATTCTTAACACGCGATTAATTAATATTTTATTGCACTTTATATCAATATTCCATTATTATCAGTGGAACATTTAGCCAAATGCGATCGCTACTATTTGAAAAGTCATTTTGAAGCGATCGATTTACGTCACACCTAGCAAGCACGTATTATATGCGGCGATTTATTCGATGCCTCGTTTCAAGTTCATTCGGCCATGTAACCCACGTTGCCTCAGTCAGAAATATTTCGACAAACGTTGTTATCTTAGGTATGGAATGGACCAGTGATGAATCTGGCCGAGTAACCCGAGGCTCATGCTTGCCGTAAAAAAGTGATTTGTACCTAATCAAAAGACCTACAGAGGTTTATTGTTTGCGGATGACGGAACAACAAAGTGCTAACTCGATGGAAAATAATATACGCCCAATTTATTGAAAATTGATTGAGGCGAGCATCGAATATTTGTTGTATTTATCGCTGGCACAGGGAAATATATGTAACCTGTGACTTTTTCAATACTTTGAAATTGTTGGAAATATGGTATGACGTCGTAATGGGCGCCCGAAAAGAAAAACTTATTGTTATTCCTAAACGTATTGTTAAAAGTATCATTTTGTCGTAAGGTGTGAATCGGAAAAATTAGAATCTAAAAAAAATGTTTATAATTAATACTTAACTTATCAAATTTCCTCAAATTTTGTGGATTATAACTTCGGTCCATGGACAAGTTTACTGCAGAGTATCAGCTGGGAATTCCTACAGTTCACAAACACCTGACAATCATACGTATTTTTACGATCAACGAGGGGGTGACGCAACACACGAGCTTACACACGAAAATTAGCTTCGAGAAATAGACACCCTTTACGCGACTTGGACCATATTAAATATCTACGGGGAAAGACGAAGCCTACACTGCTCTATTCGTCCACATATTAATTGAACTAAATTTTGGCGGGTTTCTGCAATTTTTTTAATTTATGGGTGGATGGGGCATTAAATTGAAACATTAGAAGAGCAAAATCATTTTCGGTCGTAGTCACGCTTTTCCCGTGGAAATATGGTTCCTCTGTACCTGTGTTGCCAATTCTAGGTGAAAGTACCTGGTTCACAGAGTTTATTTTCAAGGTACTTTCACCTATTTTCAATAATATATAATATAACTAACATAGTTCAACTTTTACCGAGTTTTCTGATTGATATTTTATCCAGTAAATTTACTGGATAAAATAGATAAATTATACCTATTTTAAAACTTGGTACCTGATATAAAAAAGGTAAACAATGTTTTCATTGCAAAAAGCTTTCAGAGTAGAATAGTTGAAGATTTTAACTTTCAAATCTATTAAAAGTTCTATAAATGCAGCCAAGCGACAAATACCTAGTTTACCTGGTTTTTCAATCTCGGTACTACCCAGTTTTGTGAGTGAAACTAGAATATCTATTAATATTCAACCTAGTTTTGTTTTGATTTCGTTTTACTTTACCTAGTTTAAGAAATAACTAGGTTGCCTACTGGTATCCCAAGTCAGGCCCGGATAGCGTCATTGACAGAAACGTTAGTAGTAAATCGAATTCAACTCACCAAACAACTACGACATGCAGTGGTAAGCACTTATTTCTTGGTTATTGGAAACTTACAAAAGCGCCTAGAAAAAAGATTTTATCATACTGAAACTCTAACATTAGTATTCTTTTTTTCATGTTTCTCGTCTCCCGTGGACGTGCAACCGCCCTAATGCGGTTTCATAATCAGACATATTCGAAAGTGCACTGGTGCCGCGACAGTTTTGGTGGCTCGTGTTCAACAAAATAAATTTTTGTTTTTGCTCGGTTTCTAAATGAAACCAAATATGTGCTTCCTAGTTATTTTGGTCTGGCGCAGACACCGACCGGTGAGCAAACACTACGCTTGACAAGCCTGTCAAATGTTAGTTAACATACTTTATGGTTGGAATTGTCCCAAATATGACAACAATAAACTGACATGCGAAGTCCAGGTGACAAATAGATACGACAAAAATAGCACAATCGTATAAGTTCTCTAACTCCCCCTTGCGGTTCCTTCTACATATGCGTAAGTAGTAGCAACCAAAACCGAAAAATATTAATCCAAAAACATTCTAGTCGAGCATGAGTCCCTGCTGGACAGCATCTCTGTGGCTCTTGCTGACAAAATTTCAGATTCTAGGTCGGTAGTACGATACGATTTTGCGGTACTGTCTATAGTACCGTACGATTCATTTTTCAATTTCTGTACTTAGTATAGTACTGTACGAATTTCGATATTTATTTCGTACCGTGCCGTACTCTTTTTCGTACTTTCGCATTTCATCATATTCTTCTCATATAAATTAAAAAAAAATCATATTAAACCTATGCCGTTTTACAACGGCCGCAGATAATATAGTTTGCGCCTATCAAAGAATTTCTTAAACTAAAAGACAATTAAAATGATTTAAAGCGGCGCAGGTAGGGTAATAAGAAAGGCATCTGATTCATTTTTTATAGCCACCCCTTAGAGTGGATCACCTTGTCCAAGGCCCCGTAACAGCGGACACTTATAGACGAAAAGGGTTACAATTTCTGGAAAGAAATGATCTTTCCCTGTTTGGCTTAGCTTACCCAAGTTATTACACCCTGGGTTGTGTGATGAGCTATGCCGTATATCGGTTTTATTGTCCTGGATTTTAAACCAGATAGCATAAAACTGTATCTCTTTGATCTAAGATGTTGGTAATGTTTCTCGCAGGATCAGATTATACAAATAAGGCTGTTTCGGACATTGGTAGTCGGTACGGTTCGAAATTGCTATCTAGCGAATCGTATCAGTTTTCGTACTGGTACGATGAATGAAAAATATTTACCGAACTTATTTTCGTACTGGTACGAAGTTCAGTACGATGTACGAAAAAATAATATCGTACGGAACGAAAATTTTCGAAAGGTAAGGTACGAAGTTCAGTACGAAATTATTTTCCTAGTTCGAAGTTCGATGAAAATTCAGTAGCGTACCGTAATGCCACCCTTTCCTAGACGAAAGATTTTAGTTAAAAGTTTTATTTTGTCGTGCAATGTGACCCGGAGAAATCAGAATCTATAAAAATGTTCATTATTACTACATACTTTATCAAATTTCCTCAAATTTTGGGGATTATAACTCCAGTCTATGGTCAAGTTTACTGCAAAGATCGGCAGATCACAAAGCGGCCTTTAATATCGACAACTGAAATACACTTTATCGAAATGTGAAATTCGTTAACAATGACTAGTTTTGTGTTTAAACGGCAAAATCGCACACTATTTTTGGCTTTTATTTAGGAAAATCCTCAGCAGATATTATTTGCGTGAGATGAAATTATCACAGGTCGAAAATGTTAAAACATCGGTATGAATATCGGTTGCAAAAAAGCGGTCGGGCTCTAAAAACATACGTTTTTTTCGACCGACGAGGGGTCTTCCTTTAGCCCACACATGATAGGGATTAATTATAAGAAGTGGTAGATGGTTTTATCATCGCCCAGGGCGATACCACTTTGCCATGGTGGTTCAGTTCCGTTTGGGATGTTTTCCGCTTGGAGTGCAGTTGTTGGTACTACATTTTTCGTAGCTCTTTGCTATTAAGTTGCCGTTAGTCGATCCCTCTTAGGCTCTGTTTCTGGCCTTGCTCAGAGTGAATTTCGGTAAGAAAAAATTGTAATTGTAAAAATCTAACGCAAACAAATTTAACCTACGAACATATAAAGAAGAACATTTCCAAGCGATGGTTCTGCGTAAGAATAAGCCTCACCCAGTTACTATTTTCATAGTTGTTGAACCATGACATGGGCGGTATTCGATGCCAAAGTTATAACTAGTATCGACCCAATGTGTCAAATCATGGTGGTAAATAGGGCGCTCACATGGAAGGCGCGCTGAAATTTTGGTTGTTGTTATTATTTGTTCATACGAGACTCCAAAATTGCAACGAGGTGGTTGTCTTGTCTCCCCTTCTCCAAGTTTATTCGAGGCAGATCTATCTTTTACTAGGGAGCTGAAATATTTCCTCCGGTGTCAGGTTCGGTGGGGACTGTCAGGTTACTCACTTTTAATTCATTTCTTTCTAAAATTCAAATGTCACTTTACATAAGGGAATGTTCGAGAATCTCACACCTCTTTTACAGCGCGTGATCCAAGCATGATGACTGGAGATCGGCAAAATTGGAGTCGTCGAACTGATGACTCTTAACACGCGATTAATTAATATTTTATTGCACTTTATATCAATATTCCATTATTATCAGTGGAACATTTAGCCAAATGCGATCGCTACTTTACTATTTGAAAAGTCATTTTGAAGCGATCGATTTACGTCACACCTAGCAAGCACGTATTATATGCGTCGATTTATTCGATGCCTCGTTTCAAGTTCATTCGGCCATGTAAACCCACGTTGCCCCAGTCAGAAATATTTCGACAAACCATGTTATGTTAGGTGTGGAATGGACCAGTGATGAATCGTGCCGAGTAACCCGAAGCTCATGCTTGCCGAAAAAAAGTGATTTGTACGTAATCAAAAGACCTACAGAGGTTTATTTTTTGCGGATGACGGAACAACAAAGTGCTAACTCGATGGAAAATAATATACGCCCAATTTATTGAAAATTGATTGAGGCGAGCATCAAATATTTGTTGTATTTATCGCTGGCACATGGAAATATATGTAACCTGTGACTTTTTCAATACTTTGAAATTGTTGGAAATATGGTATGACGTCGAAATTGGCGCCCGAGACGAAAAACTTATTGTTATTCCTAAAAGTATTGTTAAAAGTATCATTTTGTCGTAAGGTGTTAACCGGAAAAATTAGAATCTATAAAAAATGTTTATTATTAGTACTTAACTTATCAAATTTCCTCAAATTTTGTGGATTATAACTTCGGTCTATGGACAAGTTTACTGCAGAGTATCAGCGGGGAAATCCCACAGTTCACAAACACCTGACAATCATACGTATTTTCACGATCAACGAGGGGGTGACACAACACACGAGCTTACACACGAAAATTAGCTTCGAGAAATAGCCACCCTTTACCCGACTTGGACCATATTAAATATCTACGGGGAAAGACGAAGCCTACACTGCTCTTTCCGTCCACATATTAGTTGAACTAAATTTTGGCGGGTTTCTGCAATTTTTTTAATTTATGGGTAGATGGGGCATTAAATTGAAACATTAGAAGGGCAAAATCATTTTCGGTCGTAGTCACGCTTTTTCCCGTGTAAATATGGTTCCTCTGTACCAGTGTTGCCAATTCTAGGTGAAAGTACCTGGTTCACAGAGTTTATTTTCAAGGTACTTTCACCTATTTTCAATAATATATAATATAACTAACATAGTTCAACTTTTACCGAGTTTTCTGTTTGATATTTTATCCAGTAAATTTACTGGATAAAATAGATAAATTATACCTATTTTAAAACTTGGTACCTGATATAAAAAAGGTAAACAATGTTTTCATTGCAAAAAGCTTTCGGAGTAGAATAGTTGAAGATTTTAACTTTCAAATCTATTAAAAGTTCTATAAATGCAGCCAAGCGACAAATACCTAGTTTACCCGGTTTTTCAATCTCGGTACTACCCAGTTTTGTGAGTGAAACTAGAATATCTATTAATATTCAACCTAGTTTTGTTTTGATTTCGTTTTACTTTACCTAGTTTAAGAAATAACTAGGTTGCCTACTGGTATCCCAAAGTCAGGCCTGGATATCGTCATTGACAGTAATGTTAGTAGTAAATCGACTTTAACTCACCTGCTGTGCAAAATCCGCCGTGACGCGACCCATCATCTCTCGCGCACATCAACAACATTCTTTTATGTGTAAAAACAGAAATAAACGGGTTTGGCAAAACTCAAAACTGACTCGTTATCTCTTACTAACGTCGACTATACTGTTCTGTTATAAGGCATATTTCTTAAATTCTTTGCTAGCATTGTAAAAATCTAACACAAACAAATTCAACCTGCGAACATATAAAGAAGAACATTTCCAAGCGATGGTTCTGCGTAAGAATAAGCCTCACCCAGTTACTATTTTTTCATGGTTGTTGAACCATGACATGGGCGGTATTCAATGCCAAAATTATAACTAGTATCGACCCGATGTGTCAAATCTTGGTGGTGAATGGGGGTAGCTTCCACACCGAAGGCGCGCTAAAATTTTAGTTGTTTTTATTATTTGGTCATATAAAATTTCAAAATTGCAATGAGTTGGTTGTCTTGTCTCCCCTTCTCCAAGTTTACTCGAGGCAGATCTATCTTTTACTTGGGAGCTGAAATATGTCCTCCGGTATCAAGTTCGTTGGGGACTGTCAGGTTACTCACTTTTAATTCATTTCTTTCTGAAATTCAAATGTCACTTTACATAAGGGAATGTTCGAGAATCTCACACCTCTTTTACAGCGCGTGATCCAAGCATGATGACTGGAGATCGGCAAAATTGGAGTCGTCGAACTGATGACTCTTAACACGCGATTAATTAATATTTTATTGCACTTTATATCAATATTCCATTATTATCAGAGAACATTCAGCCAAATGCGATCGCTACTTTACTATTTGAAAAGTCATTTTGAAGCGATCGATTTACGTCACACCTAGCAAGCACGTATTATATGCGGCGATTTATTCGATGCCTCATTTCAAGTTCATTCGGCCATGTAACCCACGTTGTCCCAGTCAGAAATATTTCGACAAACGATGTTATCTTAGGTAAGGAATGGACCAGTGATGAATCTGGCCGAGTAACCCGAGGCTCATGCTTGCCGTAAAAAAGTGATTTGTACGTAATCAAAAGACCTACAGAGGTTTATTTTTTGCGAATGACGGAACAACAAAGTGCTAACTCGATGGAAAATAATATACGCCCAATTTATTGAAAATTGATTGAGGCGGGCATCGAAAATTTGTTGTATTTATCGCTGGCACATGGAAATATATGTAACCTGTGACTTTTTCAATACTTTGAAATTGTTGGAAATATGGTATGACGTCGAAATTGGCGCCCAAGACGAAAAACTTATTGTTATTCTTAAACGTATTGTTAAAAGTATCATTTTGTCGTAAGGTGTGAACCGGAAAAATTAGAATCTATAAAAAATGTTTATTATTAATACTTAACTTATCAAATTTCCTCAAATTTTGTGGATTATAACTTCGGTCTATGGACAAGTTCACTGCAGAGTATCAGCGGGGAATTCCTACAGTTCACAAACACCTGACAATCATACGTATTTTTACGATCAACGAGGGGGTGACGCAACACACGAGCTTACGCACGAAAATTAGCTTCGAGAAATAGCCACCCTTTACCCGACTTGGACCATATTAAATATCTACGGGGAAAGACGAAGCCTACACTGCTCTTTCCGTCCACATATTAGTTGAACTAAATTTTGGCGGGTTTCTGCAATTTTTTTAATTTATGGGTAGATGGGGCATTAAATTGAAACATTAGAAGGGCAAAATCATTTTCGGTCGTAGTCACGCTTTTCCCGTGTAAATATGGTTCCTCTGCACCAGTGTTGCCAATTCTAGGTGAAAGTACCTGGTTCACAGAGTTTATTTTCAAGGTACTTTCACCTATTTTCAATAATATATAATATAACTAACATAGTTCAACTTTTACCGAGTTTTCTGTTTGATATTTTATCCAGTAAATTTACTGGATAAAATAGATAAATTATACCTATTTTAAAACTTGGTACCTGATATAAAAAAGGTAAACAATGTTTTCATTGCAAAAAGCTTTCGGAGTAGAATAGTTGAAGATTTTAACTTTCAAATCTATTAAAAGTTCTATAAATGCAGCCAAGCGACAAATACCTAGTTTACCCGGTTTTTCAATCTCGGTACAACCCAGTTTTGTGAGTGAAACTAGAATATCTATTAATATTCAACCTAGTTTTGTGTTGATTTCGTTTTACTTTACCTAGTTTAAGAAATAACTAGGTTGCCTACTGGTATCCCAAAGTCAGGCCTGGATATCGTCATTGACAGAAATGTTAGTAGTAAATCGAATTCAACTCACCAAACAACTACGACATGCAGTGGTAAGCACGTATTTCTTGGTTATTGGAAACTTACAAAAGCGCGTAAAAAGATTTTTTCATACTGAAACTCTAACATTAGTATTCTTTTTTTCATGTTTCTCGTCTCCCGTGGACGTGCAACCGCCCTAATGCGGTTTCATAATCAGACATATTCGAAAGTGCACTGGTGCCGCGACAGTTTTTGTGGCTCGTGTTCAACAAAATAAATTTTTGTTTTTGCTCGGTTTGTAAATGAAACCAAATATGTGCTTCCTAGTTATTTTGGTCTGGCGCAGACACCGACCGGTGAGCAAACACTACGCTTGACAAGCCTGTCAAATGTTAGTTAACATACTTTATGGTTGGAATTGTCCGAAATATGACAACAATAAACTGACATGCGAAGTCCAGGTGACAAATAGATACGACAAAAATAGCACAATCGTATAAGTTCTCTAACTCCCCCTTGCGGTTCCTTCTACATATGCGTAAGTAGTAGGTTCGATATAACCTCCCAATCAAAAATTCAAATATATTAATTTATAATGAATATATAAATATTCTAAAATAAACTATCGTAAAGCCGGAATAACTGACGAATCGCGCAACCACAGCGCGGTTCATTTGTGGATCATTCTTGACAAAATTGAAATCCTGGATGAGTTTGTCTGTCGCAATTCAGGTTCCCATGCGCAAAGACTTCCTTTGTTGGAGATTTTATAGTTCAATATGCGTCGGAAGGTAAAACTCGGATGTGAATAAAATTTCTACTGGCAATATAACGATAATATTTTTAACATGTTTATACCATTTACCAAAGCGTATATATATTTACGATCATGCTTGTTAATCAGGCTTTTGTACAATGAAAAGCCATTTAATTTCCGACTGTTATCAGATTATAAAAAATAAACTATTAAAACGTTAGTTAACTCAGTGACAAAAATACTGTAACATCTATGTAACAATTATTTAACAGTAATTTTATTCAATAATATGGAGTTAAAAATAAAGTTAACATCGACTTTTTGTGAAATTAATTATGTTATTAAAACACGGCGAAAATCGAATTAAGCTTACGTAAGATAGATTTAGTTATTCTGTCAATTTTCGCTTTCGTGAATTAGCACGGAGTCGAAAACGACGAATATCGCTTAAAATTAGTTATGCAGTGTGGCTCACTGCACTTTATCATGGTGGTTTAGTTCTGTATGGAATATTTTCCGCTTGGAGTGTTGTGGCTGACACTTTATCTGGAACATTCTTTGGCACTTGAGCGGCCGGTAGGAAGCTCCCTTTAGTAGGCACTGCTTTCGACCTTGCTTAGAACGAAATTCTATAATAAAATAAATGAAAAAACAAAAAGATTGAATTATTTTGTCAATTTTGTCGCTTCCTGCGTTAGTACAGAATCGGGGAAAATCTCTATTTTTCTTCCGAATCGCAATGATTTCCTCGAAATAAGAGGAATATTAACATATTACCATGTTTTTCCGATATCATGAAAAGCTGTTTTCAACCGTGGATGACAATATGAGTTATCCAATATCCGTGTCAATGGACCAACAATGATATAATGTATTTATAAAGGCACAGATGAATAATTTGACCAAAATCAAAAATTTTCAATATTTTATTTATATTCCATCGTTAAATATAAAAACTTCACTTCGTTTAAATTTTTTTTGTTACAATGACTGATTTCAATGATTTGTGCTTGGGGTCGATTCGAATTATCTATCCCTAACAGGAATACCCATTAGCCGGCAAATGGTCGGCCATCCAGACATAGCAATCGCACTTGACGAATTTCGCCACTTTAAAACTTCTGACGTTCAAATATATGTCGTGGCAATAATGGGATTTAATGGGTTTTTACCTAAATCGGAGAGTTAATACATTGTGCTAATAATATTTGTTGTCAAAAAGCTGCGTTTAAAATGCCACTGATACCCGATTGGTGGAATAGAACTTTTTTGACGGAGTAATTTCACTTCATTGCTTTTACTTCCAAAAAATTATTTATATGACTGGCAACATCTACTTATTGGTATAGAATTCCAATAAAATATTCCTCTGCTTCATACCTTTTCATCATTTTTAAAGCTGAATCTCCGTAATCTATAAGATTACTACGTCGTTGTGTTTTCTCCAAATATGTCTGTATCAAAGTAGATGTAGGAAATAGGTAGTAGGTAACAGTGGCATCAGTTCGAAACTGGCTTGTTTGGAAAGTTTTAACTAAAGTCTGTGTTGGGTGTTGACTTTTCTAATATGACATTTCGGTGTGAACAAACGCCGATGAAGAACTGGTGTAAAATCGTTAAATTTTAAGGTTGTTTAAAATTTCACGTATGCATATAGATTTGGACAGTCTAAATGCAATCCCACTTATGATATTTGCGCAACACTACCCTGGCAAAAACGATAGTTTAAACATTGATAAGTAAGTAACGCCGATTGTAAGAACGGTTCACTATACGCGGGACTACATTTATCCTATCCAAATCTATACGTTGGCGTGAAAATTAAAATGGCATTAAATAGCTGGAGGTTCTTAAGTGTGTTTATTTATAGGTATCTAAGATAAGCATACAATTTCTAGTTTTAGTTTCATTCCAGATTTCGCTTCTTTTTCTTGATTACTCTTTCCTTTTATTGTTTATTTGCTGCATATTTAGTTCGTTATATTACGGTGTAGTCAGTAGTGCTTGTCGATTGTTACTGACTTTACGCCACTATTTTCAATTGTCTTCCTAATCTACTAATTCTATAAGAAGGCTGACTGTTCGACGTGTCCCTACGAACTCTTTTCGTTAGACATAGACGGTTTCTACATAACAGTATATTCGATGACTATAGACAATGTCAAGAGATCAAGCAGACTTCTTCTTCCACAAGAGTATCTAATCTACATAAATTTATATATTTTTCTGCAAGCGTGTGACGCGAGACATATTCAACAGGAAATTGTAATACTAAAAATTTATGTCATATCATTGTATGATCGCGAGAATTGCTATAGTGTCGCACGAGAAAATATTTGAGAGAATATTCTAATGGATCATGCTTGATAATGATATACGATGGTCGCGAGCATCATTAATTCCTCATTCTTGATTCCATGCATTGGAATGTTGTCCACTTAGGGTGCAGTTGCCTTTGGCTACAATAGAACGTGCTGTTCAACATCACATACTCGGTACGAATGATATCAAAGAGCCGATTTGAAATTCTGGAACTACAATAAATTAAAATTTCCCAATTTTATAACTTTCATTTTGTTACTATATTTAATAATTTTATGACAAAACTATAAATTGGAAAACGTAATTGTTTAAAAAATAAGGCTTAACCTCAACTACAGAACAAATTTCAAATTTATTTATTTATTATTATTTGACAGAGGCATTAAATTTTTCTGAACTTTTCAACAATAAAATAGGAACATTTCAGCGATACAAAAACGATCTAAGTAGTAGGTAAGCAGTATTAATGGCAACCTAGTTTTTATCTAATTAGGTGAAGTATTACGATATATATGAAAACTAGATAAAGTTGTACTAGTCAACCTAGTTTTACGTTCCAAACTAGGCACTACTATAGTAATGAACTAGGTAACCAATTTCCGCATATAAGACAGTTGAACTGATATAATACTTTATCTAATTTATTCAGAGTGTACCTTTTAAATTTTCTGGCTACCTAGTTTTTGTACCAGGACCTTAATGAGTTTTCTGAGTAACTAGTTTCTGACTTTTATATATAATTGCCAACATTAGTCAACGGGAATTATTATTAACTGGTTTAAATCACCAAATAGTAAGTTCGGGTCAAGAACAAGCAATCAAGCGTGAATAAGAAATCTGCATGGGTATGTATATCTTTCTCTCCACCAGAACAACTGGAAAATATGAAAATCATATTGTTAAGTCACCTTGAATCACCATGCTAATGAAGAACAATTCAAGTACAATTCATATATTGCGTTAATTTCATCATTTCAGTAAAGTAACCGTTTTGATGATATTGCAATAAAATTATCAAATCAACTCGTTCGGCTAATTATGGTCTGATAACGGATGCACCACACCAACTAAGCCATTTTGAATATAAAATTACTGAAAATGGACGATAAATTTACTGTAATTTTGTTCCGGTGTAGCAATTATTGTGGTCTGGTGGTACGTATAGCTTGTTAGAGTGCATCATAAGCCTATCTATGACCTCACCACATAACTTTCATCAAAATAATCCTTGATCCAAATATTTCCATTCCGATATTATGAACTTTGTATTTTGTGTTTCAAAGATTGTCAAGAGCGGTCACGAAGTAATTCCGTTAAACTATCATAAACAGTGAAAAACAAAAAGAAAATTCAAGTTCTAATTCAGTAAAAAAAACCTAGAATTATCTCGCCTGGATATATGCCCAGTACTGGTAAATCATATACAAATAAAAAAAAAAAAAAATATATATACTCCCAAAAATAAGGCAGCCCAAGGCGCTCAGAAATGGTTTGGCTTTGTTTTGTATGGACATTAAACATTTTGGGGGAAAAGCAATGAAGCCTGCGATACATGAGTCAAGCATTTGTCTATTTTCAAGATATTTTTGTCCAAAGTGCTAAAATCCTTGCATCGCTTCAAATCTTGTTTCTGAAATTTCTGAAACAGGATATCAATTATTTCATCGCACGGTAGTCCAAAAATCGGCGGGGTCAAAGTTCGGAGGAATGTCAACATTTCTGATGGCTGTTAAGAAAATCTAGCGTCCATAGCAACGTTCTTTGTTACGCAAGAGAATTGTTTCGTCGACAATGGCGTTTTTCTACTTGCATCCGCACTATAAGCTACTTATCAGGCTAAAACTTTAGTCAAATAATAGACCTTTCATAACAGTGTAGATAAATATATTTGTTGAAAAGTTGAATTCATGTTGACCAGTATTATACACTGCGCACGTGAAGTACAAATAAGAGTAGTAAAATTCGCATTAAATGTTACGAATCAAATATACTGTTATGTTAATCTCTCAAATAGCCTAACGTTAGCGTAACTTTACGTAGTTGTACATTATTGAATAGATATAGTTTGTAGGCGACAGTCAGCCGAAAAGAGAGGATATTTGAGAACAAAATGTGATTTCAAGTTTGTTTGTTTACGCTTAGCGAGGTTGGACCGCTTATGCTAAATGATATTTTATGCATGAAATTGTGTAAAATAGGGGGAAAACAGTAACCCCAGATAGCACAGAATTGAACTATCATTGTGTCTGGTCGCTTTATTGGTCGCCGCATGGAGTAAGTCCGGAACTCATGCTTAAAGTGTTAATACTACTAAGTTATTCGTGGCCAATGCAAGAAAATATGTCAAGTTTGACAAGTTCCCGGACAGAAAAAAAAGGATGACCCACATTGCTCTGAGTGGATTTTCACGATAAAAATATGATCTAAGGCATAACTGGGCCTAAAAAAACTGAAATTCGATTAAATTTTCACTATCAGCGCGCAATGACAATTCCCAAATTTTGAGTGATCTTTGCGTAAAATTGGGGTAAGGCAGCAGGTTGGTGTTGACGCAGCATATCGGAATACAATAAGATATGAAGGAAGACAGCCAGACACCAGTGTTTTGGATTATATTGGAATACAATAAGATATGAAGGAAGACAACCAGACACCAGTGTTTTGGATTATATCGTAATACAATCAGACATGGAAGAAGACAACCAGACACCAGTGTTTTGGATTAAAGGTGAGATGGTATGGTATTTTCAAAAATAACGAAGTAAGCACTGGTGTATTTAGAAGATGGAGCCGACAGTAACATATCAGAGAGGCTTTTTGCGTTTAAAATGTAGAAAACCCACAAGATTTTAGAGCAAATTGTGCCTAAAATAGTCATCTCCGAATTCCGATACTGAGCCGGTTAGAGACGCCAAAATCTCATCTTTCCAAAACTTCATAACCTACGATGTAATACCATTTTTTACTAGTTTTTAACTGCAATTTTGTCTTGATAGTTTTATCACTATTTCACTAAATAGGCCCCTCTTTCGTTTTAAGATTTTGAATACGCCATTGTAATTTATATGTTTTAAGGAATGGCTGGGTGGAGTAAGGTATCTTTTAGTCTCCGACTTTTCAATAATTCCCTGTGATTGTTCTTATGTTAATAATACTTCGTAATATTTAGCACTTCTCTAAATATAATAACACAGATGTAAGCGAAGAGATTATTTTTGCTTGGGGCAGTTGTCGGTATTCAATCCTCTCGTGTGCATGAATAACTACTTAGACTTAACTACTCAGACTCGATATCAGTATCTGAAAGACCTAACATTGACGAGCCACTGAGGCAGTCGTCAATCCTGGACTCGTACTTCAATTTTTCGATGGTATTTTGTTAGAAATTTGAAACTTTTTACATTTAGGACCGCAACGCAGCTAGTTTATGCGATATTGCTCGCTGTTTTTAAGTGTTCTTGTGATCACAATTTTTCATTTAAATTGGTAATGTTGTTGGCATTCGTATTGTAGAATGAAAGTACATAATTAGCTTCCGTTACTTCGGGTGTCGGTAAATTTTTTTCGAATGAGAAAAAAGTCTTCATACCCGTCAACACTATCATCTCATCGCAGTTTTGATATATTTCTTTTCGTAGCGAAGAGATATTTTGAACCTCAAGTAAATGAATTATAATTGGAATCAAATATTAGAATCGACACGAACGCACATTTCAAAGGGTTGTCATGTTGGCTTCGTTTACTCAATTATCGATTGCACACCTGGGCACAATTTTCAGACTGGCGACAGAATCGCTATTCGCACATCGACAGAGGATATTTTTTTTCATGGTAGTCACGAACAAGTTGTTTTGCTTCAAAATGAATCAGAATCTTAAGTATTCGATTCCGCAACAAATATTCCGCGTTACAAAATGATTATTACGGTTATTTTGGAGCGGAAAGACAGGGACAACTTTTCAAACAAGCCCACACAGTCTTTTCCCTTCACATATCTTCACAGCATTTCCGTGATTTTGCTATTTTGGTCAATATGGGACCTTGAATTCAAAACAAACGAGGGGAAAAAAATATGCCACACTTTTCGCTATGTAAATATGGTTAACCAGCGCCTTCCCAGGCAAATGGAAACAACAGAGCAATAACTAAGATATGACAGAACAAGTCGATATAGACATAGCCTAGATAGAATGATACCTCAACATTTCGAATAAATAAAATTGATGATATCTGTTGACCATATTTTGCTTGCCATATATCGAATCATAATTTTTGTCACATTTCACAACGTAGAATTAGGCGTATATTATTATTCCACTACAATTTAAGTACACTCGAAAACGATATGCATTGCAATATACAATAATGTGCGTTTAAAGATCCAGTGGTAATAATTACTAAGAATTTAAAGCGTGTGCCAAAATTCCCATTGTCTTAGGCAAACGGACACCACGAAAGTACAAACATGTCGAAATATTCACGAAAGATAACTGGTACCCTCTAACAAGCCCCTTGATAGCGCGATGAACAGTAATGATTACAAACCGGTTTAAACTCACCAAACAATTACGACAGATGAACAATGAGCAGGCATCTTCTCTCGTTTGTCTTGCATCTATTAAATTAGGATTCTGAAAAATAAACAATTACGTGTGAAAATACCTGTGGACGTTGGAATGAGAAAATAAAATATGATATTGACAAACATATGTCAAATGGGTTACTGATCGGAGCGAATGCCACCAAAAACTACTAATTCGATTTGTACTAAATGCCGTTAAAATATGCTCTAAGTCATTTCTTGTGTATTGGAAGTGCGTAATAAGATTTTTATCATACTAAAGCCCCAACATTAGGATTCCGCACCTGCATTTCCACATGTTTCTCGTCGGCCATCGATACGCATCCACCCTGTTCTAGTTTCCTAATAAGTCTTATTTGGTTTGAAAGTGAATCCATTCCCTATCAGAAGTTTCATTTTGTGGAGAATGAACCACCGAGGGACCGCGCCTCGATGGCTTGATCCATTAGCAGCCAATTTTCGACAAAATGACATTCACTAATGCTTAGAAAAATAAATTACCTGATTGGGTTGGCAACCGATGTTTACAAACAAACATGTGCTTTCCTAGTTATTTTCTGATCACAGACTGGTAGAACAAACACTGTGCTTAACAAGCTCGTCGAATGTCAGTTGACATACCTTTCAGTTGAAATCATCCAAAGTCCAAGTATATCCGATGTTGAAAAGGAAGTCAACGAACTCTTAACAATACCGATACCGAGTTCTGGACGAACCAAAGGTGGCAAATTGAGATTCCTCGAGAGCAAAATTGTAACAGCTCACTGGCTCCCTCTTGCGATTTTGTCACAAACTCTCATTCCACGTGCGCGATTTGATACATCTGTCCCAATTTAAGTTTCCCTCCCAAAGATTAGATTGTTAAGACTTACGTGACGTATGCTGCAATGTATAGAAATAAATTTTGAACTGGTACCCGAACCCCTGCCTTGGAACTGGTCTGCACGAGAGGTCGTGATTCGCCATGTGGTTAAGCTAATAAACTGTATTCTCGGCTTTCCTCCGCCGCAGGATAAAAATGAAATCCTATCCTGACTGCTAAATCCGCCCAAGTTTAGCTTCATTTTCCAGGTCATATGTACTGGCAGTGGAATCCGGGGGTCATTTCGCTGACATATCAATAAAGTACTAGCACTGTGACAAAAATCACCGTTTTTACTTTGAAATATTTGTACTCCATGGTATTGATGTGAAACTATATATTCAACTTGAAAAGTTGAATTCATGTTGACCAGTATTATACACTGCGCACGTGAAGTACAAATAAGAGTAGTAAAATTCGCATTAAATGTTACGAATCAAATATACTGTTATGTTAATCTCTCAAATAGCCTAACGTTAGCGTAACTTTACGTAGTTGTACATTATTGAATAGATATAGTTTGTAGGCGACAGTCAGCCGAAAAGAGAGGATATTTGAGAACAAAATGTGATTTCAAGTTTGTTTGTTTACGCTTAGCGAGGTTGGACCGCTTATGCTAAATGATATTTTATGCATGAAATTGTGTGTAAAAATAGGGGGAAAACAGTAACCCCAGATAGCACAGAATTGAACTATCATTGTGTCTGGTCGCTTTATTGGTCGCCGCATGGAGTAAGTCCGGAACTCATGCTTAAAGTGTTAATACTACTAAGTTATTCGTGGCCAATGCAAGAAAATATGTCAAGTTTGACAAGTTCCCGGACAGAAAAAAAAGGATGACCCACATTGCTCTGAGTGGATTTTCACGATAAAAATATGATCTAAGGCATAACTGGGCCTAAAAAAACTGAAATTCGATTAAATTTTCACTATCAGCGCGCAATGACAATTCCCAAATTTTGAGTGATCTTTGCGTAAAATTGGGGTAAGGCAGCAGGTTGGTGTTGACGCAGCATATCGGAATACAATAAGATATGAAGGAAGACAGCCAGACACCAGTGTTTTGGATTATATTGGAATACAATAAGATATGAAGGAAGACAACCAGACACCAGTGTTTTGGATTATATCGTAATACAATCAGACATGGAAGAAGACAACCAGACACCAGTGTTTTGGATTAAGGGTGAGATGGTATGGTATTTTCAAAAATAACGAAGTAAGCACTGGTGTATTTAGAAGATGGAGCCGACAGTAACATATCAGAGAGGCTTTTTGCGTTTAAAATGTAGAAAACCCACAAGATTTTAGAGCAAATTGTGCCTAAAATAGTCATCTCCGAATTCCGATACTGAGCCGGTTAGAGACGCCAAAATCTCATCTTTCCAAAACTTCGCAACCTACGATGTAATACCATTTTTTACTAGTTTTTAACTGCAATTTTGTCTTGATAGTTTTATCACTATTTCACTAAATAGGCCCCTCTTTCGTTTTAAGATTTTGAATACGCCATTGTAATTTATATGTTTTAAGGAATGGCTGGGTGGAGTAAGGTATCTTTTAGTCTCCGACTTTTCAATAATTCCCTGTGATTGTTCTTATGTTAATAATACTTCGTAATATTTAGCACTTCTCTAAATATAATAACACAGATGTAAGCGAAGAGATTATTTTTGCTTGGGGCAGTTGTCGGTATTCAATCCTCTCGTGTGCATGAATAACTACTTAGACTTAACTACTCAGACTCGATATCAGTATCTGAAAGACCTAACATTGACGAGCCACTGAGGCAGTCGTCAATCCTGGACTCGTACTTCAATTTTTCGATGGTATTTTGTTAGAAATTTGAAACTTTTTACATTTAGGACCGCAACGCAGCTAGTTTATGCGATATTGCTCGCTGTTTTTAAGTGTTCTTGTGATCACAATTTTTCATTTAAATTGGTAATGTTGTTGGCATTCGTATTGTAGAATGAAAGTACATAATTAGCTTCCGTTACTTCGGGTGTCGGTAAATTTTTTTCGAATGAGAAAAAGTCTTCATACCCGTCAACACTATCATCTCATCGCAGTTTTGATATATTTCTTTTCGTAGCGAAGAGATATTTTGAACCTCAAGTAAATGAATTATAATTGGAATCAAATATTAGAATCGACACGAACGCACATTTCAAAGGGTTGTCATGTTGGCTTCGTTTACTCAATTATCGATTGCACACCTGGGCACAATTTTCAGACTGGCGACAAAATCGCTATTCGCACATCGACAGAGGATATTTTTTTTCATGGTAGTCACGAACAAGTTGTTTTGCTTCAAAATGAATCAGAATCTTAAGTATTCGATTCCGCAACAAATATTCCGCGTTACAAAATGATTATTACGGTTATTTTGGAGCGGAAAGACAGGGACAACTTTTCAAACAAGCCCACACAGTCTTTTCCCTTCACATATCTTCACAGCATTTCCGTGATTTTGCTATTTTGGTCAATATGGGACCTTGAATTCAAAACAAACGAGGGGAAAAAATATGCCACACTTTTCGCTATGTAAATATGGTTAACCAGCGCCTTCCCAGGCAAATGGAAACAACAGAGCAATAACTAAGATATGACAGAACAAGTCGATATAGACATAGCCTAGATAGAATGATACCTCAACATTTCGAATAAATAAAATTGATGATATCTGTTGACCATATTTTGCTTGCCATATATCGAATCATAATTTTTGTCACATTTCACAACGTAGAATTAGGCGTATATTATTATTCCACTACAATTTAAGTACACTCGAAAACGATATGCATTGCAATATACAATAATGTGCGTTTAAAGATCCAGTGGTAATAATTACTAAGAATTTAAAGCGTGTGCCAAAATTCCCATTGTCTTAGGCAAACGGACACCACGAAAGTACAAACATGTCGAAATATTCACGAAAGATAACTGGTACCCTCTAACAAGCCCCTTGATAGCGCGATGAACAGTAATGATTACAAACCGGTTTAAACTCACCAAACAATTACGACAGATGAACAATGAGCAGGCATCTTCTCTCGTTTGTCTTGCATCTATTAAATTAGGATTCTGAAAAATAAACAATTACGTGTGAAAATACCTGTGGACGTTGGAATGAGAAAATAAAATATATGATATTGACAAACATATGTCAAATGGGTTACTGATCGGAGCGAATGCCACCAAAAACTACTAATTCGATTTGTACTAAATGCCGTTAAAATATGCTCTAAGTCATTTCTTGTGTATTGGAAGTGCGTAATAAGATTTTTATCATACTAAAGCCCCAACATTAGGATTCCGCACCTGCATTTCCACATGTTTCTCGTCGGCCATCGATACGCATCCACCCTGTTCTAGTTTCCTAATAAGTCTTATTTGGTTTGAAAGTGAATCCATTCCCTATCAGAAGTTTCATTTTGTGGAGAATGAACCACCGAGGGACCGCGCCTCGATGGCTTGATCCATTAGCAGCCAATTTTCGACAAAATGACATTCACTAATGCTTAGAAAAATAAATTACCTGATTGGGTTGGCAACCGATGTTTACAAAACAAACATGTGCTTTCCTAGTTATTTTCTGATCACAGACTGGTAGAACAAACACTGCGCTTAACAAGCTCGTCGAATGTCAGTTGACATACCTTTCAGTTGAAATCATCCAAAGTCCAAGTATATCCGATGTTGAAAAGGAAGTCAACGAACTCTTAACAATACCGATACCGAGTTCTGGACGAACCAAAGGTGGCAAATTGAGATTCCTCGAGAGCAAAATTGTAACAGCTCACTGGCTCCCTCTTGCGATTTTGTCACAAACTCTCATTCCACGTGCGCGATTTGATACATCTGTCCCAATTTAAGTTTCCCTCCCAAAGATTAGATTGTTAAGACTTACGTGACGTATGCTGCAATGTATAGAAATAAATTTTGAACTGGTACCCGAACCCCTGCCTTGGAACTGGTCTGCACGAGAGGTCGTGATTCGCCATGTGGTTAAGCTAATAAACTGTATTCTCGGCTTTCCTCCGCCGCAGGATAAAAATGAAATCCTATCCTGACTGCTAAATCCGCCCAAGTTTAGCTTCATTTTCCAGGTCATATGTACTGGCAGTGGAATCCGGGGGTCATTTCGCTGACATATCAATAAAGTACTAGCACTGTGACAAAAATCACCGTTTTTACTTTGAAATATTTGTACTCCATGGTATTGATGTGAAACTATATATTCAACTTTTCCGAAGAATTATGAACTGATAATGGAACGCACCGCCTCAGACTATCAACAGACCATATTTGGCTCATAATCAATCATAAGTGGTAGTGGTAGACGGTTTTACCATCGCTTTGGGCCGATACCACTCACTGCACTTTGCCATAGAAGTTCAGTTCCTTTTGAATTATTTTCCACTTAGAGTGCAGTTGCTGGTACTATATCTTGTTACATCGTTTTGCTATCAAGTGATCGTTACTCTTTAGTTGGTTCCGGCTACTTCCGTCCTTGCCAGAATGAATTTCGGTGAAATAAATATAACGGAATAATATAGGAAGTCACAAATCGGAAGACGAATATTCTGAGCAGTCCTAGTTCAGAGCCAACAAGAATATCTATTTCCATCCAATTTCCAATGTTCAGAAGGTTAAGATGGTAAGAAGTTTTGCAATTTTTTATAAAAATATTTTTCTACAAAAATGTTGAAAAGCTGTTTTTCATAACAACCATGCACTATTAACGAAAAAGGAAACAAAATCACTGGTTTTTGACAGTAATTTTACTTGGCGGTATTGAAAAAAATTCAAAATTGGATTTTTTGGCCAAATATAGGGTGTTGATGGGAGGCACCGCGAAGGTGTGGTCCATTAACAGCTCATAATTGGCATAAATCTCATCAACATGGCGTTTTTCAATTTTGGAAATATGCAATTACTGCAAATGACCATTTAAAATGTAAATTTACTTTACGTTTTTTACAGTGCTGCTGAAATTATAATTTATTCAATTTTCAAAATTTCTCTAATTTTAGGAGATTCTTCTACCCTTGATTAGACTGTAATAAGGAAAAATATTATTCCTGTATTAACTGAGAATGCATTCGTATATTCATTCAAGTTATGATATTGAAAGAAAATATTCGTAATTTCTCTGTATTTCTATATTCTATATCCAGTAAAAAATGTGATCCGTGATAGAGAGGACATAATATTCCACCCGGAAATTTGTTGCTCAATTATCTTCTGTTGAGTGTGGGCCACTGATGGATCGCCCCGCCAAGGTGCGGTCCATCAGTGGTTCGCGCTCAACAAAACAAAATATCACGTAAGGATGAGAAAAGACAATACTTTAATAAAATTGGATCCCGAGACATCAGATGGTGAACATTGATACTTTTTAAGCATTTAATACACGTGAGGCAAAACTATTGATTCTTGAATATCGCGAATCAAGAATTCATCGGTTGGATTTCTACCTCGGATCGAGACCAACTGAGTCAAACACCAACGCATTAAAAACATACTTCACATAAAAATATTTACAATATTTAGTCGGGAGCAGTTCCGTAGTGGTGACATTGTGGGTTGAAGTTAAAACTACGGTAAATTCCGTCCAGGGTGCAATAACTTGCTCGTGTTCGATCGAACTGTTAAGCGCATATATGGCCTCTTGTACAAGGCTTTGTTCAGTTTGATCTATTCAAATGTATCAATTGTAAAAATTATTATGTTTGACGTAAACGACAAATTTCAAAACATGTGTCTTAATATATTACAAGGTTTTCGAATTTAAAAATTATTAAATCCGATTGAGATCAAAAGAAGTTTGAGTTCGGCGCCCTCTGAGTTAATCAATCTCAAATAATCAAAACAAATTTTGATCAGAATTCAAAAATATCTTCAAACAAATATTCGGATAAGAATTTCTATTTATAATTATGCCAGCAAGTCTGGGAGTAAAACGCAAGCTAATGAACATTTCAAAGATCTACATTAAACCAACAATAACTTTTGTGGATCAGTGTAAATTCGTACAAAATATCCTTTATACGAATTCGATATAAACATTATAAATATTACGTTATTGCTTAGTCAAACATGAGCCACAGATCCAGGGAAATATTTCGTCGAACAAGTTTTGTTAAATGTGATTCCCAGATCCATCGCGCCATGAATCGCATTAAATATACGATACCGAGGTATCTGGAATGCAATAATCCTATACCATTAATACTAAATCTGTTTACTGATATAATTCGCTCAACTTGATTTCTCAGGTAACGTGCTCTGGCAGTGAAACCTGAGGGACATTCCTAAGTTGCGGTTAGGAGAGGTCAATTGGAAATTTTCTGCGTGATATTACGAAAATTTGAAAAAAATTACAACTATTATTATTAATTGGCGTTTAGTTGGATGGATCAAGTTATTCGTCTCCTGTAATATTTGACATATTAATAAAAATAATCAAGCAATTAAATTCCCATGTATTCTGGATTGGAGCGGACATATCCTAAGTGGATTGAGAAGGCATATTCAAAGCGTGACGTTACAAACATACTCTCAGCGGACAGAAGACTGGGCGGGTATCGTTGCATCCCTTACTATTTTCAATATCATCCCTTACTGTTACCATTTATGGAAATTATTTTCAAAGGCAGAAATTGTTGTAAATGAAAACCCAAAGTCCTGAACTACTTACACCCAAAAAAACTCTGGTATCTAAAATGGAAATCAGAAGGAGCCGACAAATAAACAATTTTATTGAATTCGACATAACTACTGTTATCACGTTAAAGCAACTACTAAAACACGCACACAGTAAAATCAATGTAAAAATTATTCAAAAGTAATTTTACTCGATAATATTGAGTTAAAAATTAAAAATATAACTCAGCATTTGGACAATTACAGGCTCTTAATGGAACACGACGAATATCGAATATCGCTGAAGTTGGATATTTCACAAAAGAGATGAAATTACTTTGTCAATTTTCGCTTCGTAAATTAGTACAGACTCGGAGCGAATATCTATTTTTTTGGAATTGCAATAATTTTCACAAAATAAGACGGATATTAACATAATAGGAAGTTTTTCTAGAATTTTGTACATAAATATTTTTTAACAAAAAATGCCGGAAAACTATTTTCATAACAAGCATGGATAAAATTATAATGTATAGAATTAGCAAAATATCTCATATATTTGGTAGATTCTTCTAACCTTGATTAGAGTAATTTCATTTTTTAAAAAAAACAAACATATATATACACGACACTTTCAGTATTAAGTGAGAATTTATTTGGATGTTGAAACAAAACGTAAAATCATCGTGAATTCACTGTATTTCTATATTCTATATCCAGTAAAAAATGTGCTCCGTGACAGAGAGGATATAATATTCCACTCGGAAATGTTTTGCTCAATTATCTTCTGATAAGCGAGCGACACCGGTGGATCGCGCCGTCAAGGCGCGGTCCATCAGTGGTTCGAGCTCAACGAAACAAAATATCCTGTGAGGATGAGAAAGGATGATATCTCAATAAATTTAAATATCACGAAATTACAGTTATCAGCAATTTACAGTTTTTGAACATATGGGTAAATGTGCGGAAAAAACGTGTAAAATGCAGTAAATATCATAATTACAGCTGTCAAATTAGCGAATTGAGAATTGATCAGTGCATTCGTGATTCGACACCAATATAATCAATCATCAACGCATTTAAAGAATATTTCACACAAAAATTATCCTAATATTTAGTCGGGTAATTGAAGTTCGAATCACAGTATTATTCGTCCCATAAAACAAGGGTGCGATTACTTGGTCAACTTTGTTCGAACTATGAAGTGCATAAATGACCTCTTGTTCAGAGCTTTATCTTGGATGATCTACTCAAATGCGGTATTTATAAAAAATTAGTAAGTTTGACGTATTCGACAAATTTAAAGAAATGTACAAAGATGGTCGATTTCGGCCGCCCTCTGAGTTAATCAAACACAAATAATCAAAACAAATTTTGATCAAAATTCTAAAATATCTATTTAAAAAACCACAAATTTGCAAGCAAGGCTGAGAGTAGAACTCGAAAATAAACAACTAATGAACATGACAAAGTTCTACATCAAACAACAATATTATTTACGGATTAGTGTAAATTCATACGAAATATTTTTAAGAACTCGTTATGAACATTTATAAATATGACCGCCAAAACGGGTGAACATTGGAAAATGACGGTGTTCAACAATTCTTGATTTTAGTAATAGTAAATATAATGCAAAGATATATAAGAAAGCGATTTATAAATGTTACAATTTTATTCTGACGTTGATATAATAGAAATTTTCACTGTTTCGCGCCGTCGATCCATCAGTGGACCATACTTGACAAAACATGTTTAGACAAGAATATTCCGACCTAATTTTGTTAAAACTTATCAAAATCATTGCTCAGTCAAACATTAGCCACAGATGGACCATTCAGTCCCAAACGTAAACCAGATAAATATTTCGTTAAACAAGTTTTATTAAATGGTATTCACTGATCGATGGCGCCGACGAATCGCATTCCAATTACGGATCATACTTGTCGAAAAGTAATATAATGGGAACAATAGAAAACATACCACGATAGGTACATACAGATGAATCTCGTTGAAACATAATTTTTCCTTCACGATTTCTACATTATTTGTGCGGCAAAATTGTAATACAAGCAACAATACCATTCAACACAGAGTGTGATATACTTGGAGAACTCAATCTCAGAACTCAGAAGAAATCCAGTAATATACTGAGCGAACGCTTGAACTCGCGCCCCATCAGCTCCTCAAATCGACGGCGATTCGCGATTCAGCGCAGCGATACGTCGCATAACCGATATCAAAACGTGCTACTTGGCATATCCAATATAAAAAAAATTGTTCAAAAAAAAAAAAACGAGAACAAAATCTGGTTCAAACTCGTTCGATAACATTTGTGGATAAAAACCAAAATTCCGGAGAGATTTATTTTAATTTGAATTCCCAGATACTTTTTAAATTACAAGCTCGATCTTTCATACGGCGCGATCCGTAATAAAACTTTTAAACGTTTTCGTCATTTCAATTTCAGTCAATTCAATCAAACAAGATGCCGATTCGTTAAACGTCTTTGACCGGATAATTTACCGTTTGAGTCCTTTTTACTTCTATTTCCTGCTTGGATCATAAAACATGATAATCAGTGAAATCTAATCAAGTATTCGAATTATATTCTGATGATAAATAAACAAAGACGGGTTTCCACAGAAACGATAAATACATCAAAATACACATGCATTTTCTGAAAATATATATTTTTCCCGCTGATCTCGAACGAAAAAATCGGATTGAATGATTTATGAATTCGCGAATCACGACTAGATTCGTGGTATTTTCACACATCCTATCGATTCTAAAAAAAATCCACGCCATTTGTCGTTTTAAATATCAATCAATGATCGCGCCTTTAAAGTGATAATCAAACAATGGGGCTTTTCAAAACAAGCGTGGGCCACAGATGCGATGCGGCTAGGTCGCCGATTTGAAAATTTTCACCAGAACTCGTTTAAACAAGTATTAGCCACAGATGAATCGAGCCATCTAGTCGCGATTTATCTGTGGCTCAAGCTTGACATACAAACTAGGGCGAAGATTTGAGTAAAAGTTTGAATAAATCATCACGTTTTAACTTTTCATAGACACAAAGATTTATTTACCAAAAATATTCCATATTTCCTTTTCCCTATCATTATCACTTTTCCAGTCCCTTGACCTTCTCATAAGATTCCAACGACATTTTAAATAGTTCAACTGCTTTCTCTATATTCCCCATTCTACGATACGCTACTCCAGCATTATCAAGACAACGTCCATATACTTGATAAGTTTGAGCCTGATCTTTCAACTCTGTTTTCATAAGTTCGATCGCAGATTCGTTCATGTTCGCAAATTCTTGATATTCATTACAGAAATCGTAGCAATGACCGATGTAATATAAACACCAAGCCTCATTCTCTACTCTGACTTTATGACTCGAACTCTGGATCGATTGTAGAAATTCTAACATCTCATGCATGAGTGGTATAATGTGATCTCTAACAATCTTTCTCATTGGTTCATCTTTTGTTACTTTATTAACAATGACCTGTATTTGTTGAATACACTGTTGAATTCCTATCACCGATTCATCTCCTTTATGATTAAGTTGATATAGTTTAGCAGCAACGTAGGATGAAATCACAGTTTGAATGAATTTTTCTTCCGAAGTAAATTTCTTTGCTTTACTTTCCATTTCTTCGGCAAACTGACCGTAGTTTGAACCAGGGATCGATTCTAGAAAATCAGTAATTCCACGTACAAGCGACATAACGTAATATAGAGCAATATCTTTGATTTGTTTTTGTTTTATCATTTCAGCCATGATCAGACTTAGTTGTTCAATGGATGATAGTATACAAGAGATTGAATCAACACCTTTGTTTGTTTCTTTATGTAATTGAGCTGCAATGTATGTTGCAAATATGGCTGGAATGAACTTCCTTCCATCGACAAAATCTTTTGCTTTAGTTTCAAGGTTGTCTATGAATTGACTTTGACTCAAACCCATGATTTTAAATTGTGATTCAGTCATTTCACGCATGATCGGTATCACGTGATTCATGGCGATATCTTCAGTTTGTTCATTGTCGAGTAATTTCTCAATTACAAACCCAGTTCGTTCAAAACATGTCCATATACCGTTCACTGAGTCGTCTTTTTTACCGGTCAATTGATGAAGTTTGAATGTTGCGTAGAATGCAACAAATGAATGAAAAAGTTTGTTGTGGGAAAATAATTTTTCTCCTAGTTTCACAACTTCCTTTATCCTGGCAACATATGGTTTAAGTTTCCTATGTTCGTTATCGATTTTGAAAAAGCGAGCAAGTAACTTAGATGACTGTGTTGATGAATTTCCAAGATATTCACTTATTGTTCTGTGAAAAATGATTCTCCAGACTACATTGATGAGAGGTAGAAATGTACCAATCGACCATGTCCAAGTCCATGTTTGCAAAGTAGATCCTGCCAAAATATAGTAGAACCAAATATAATTTGCCATCGTCACACGACATGTAACAAGAATTCATTATTGTCAAAGCATCCAGAATTGACAAAGCCAAATCATTTGGTAATCAAATATGATAGAAGTATTTTTCCTTCGAATCGGGTCGAAGTATTTAATTCCAATCCAATTGCAAGTTCCCCATTTTTACATACATAATTTCTTCCCGTTACAACTGGAATGCTTATTTGCCGACTTCGCAAATCATAGGCCATCTAGGCATAACAATCGCACCTGATGTATATTGCTAAATGAAAAACTTTTGGCGATTAATAGCAAGCCATGAAATTAATGGGATTTATTTAAACCTGAGAGTTGTGTTACATAGTGCTAAGTAATAATTTTTGAACTGCTGATTTCTGCAAATAAAGCTCCCATAAAAGTCTACTTCTGAAATATTAATACCGAGACCAAGTGTTCCTAATGTTTTTTTTATCTGTGGCTTCGATAAGTGATTTTTACGCAAAATTTACTTTACTGTTTTGATTATTAAGAATTCTATATGACTGGCAACATCGACTTATTGGTAAACAATTTCAATAAAATTACCTTCTTTTTCATACATTTCCATCATTTTTAAAGCTGATTCTCCGTTATCTTTTAAATCACGTTGTGATTTCTCGAAATCTGTCTGTATCAAAGTAGATATGGTAACAGCGGCGTCAGTTTGACACTCGTTCGTTTGGAAAGTTTTAAATAAAGTCTGTGTTGGAGTGTTGACTTTTTCTAATTTGTTTGTTTGAGTATCGTTGTCGGATGCTTGTTTAGGATCTGTCTGTGTTGGCTTATCAGTTATAGCAAGTGTCGGGTGTGGCATTTGACCTCTATCACCCAACATTGTTTGAGTATCTATATCTAGAGTGTTATCATCGGTCTGCAAAAGTCTATCCCTTGTATGACGTTTATCTGTCTGTGCTTCTGTATCGTCTGTTTGTTTGTTATCTGTTTGATTCATTCTATCTCTTCTTTGTACCAGACTTGTTTGAGACTCAGATTCAGTTGCAGGATTTTCAGTTTGACTCATCCAATCTAAACGAGAAGAAATTTACTTCATGATATATCATGACAAGGTCCTATATATCATTGAAACTCATCACTGCACAAAATATTAAGTCCCCGCACGTATTGGTTTGTTTGTTTTTTCGACTTTGCCAAAATACTTGAATTTCAGCTCCTTCACCATGTTAAACATTTGAATTTTGATCTCCCTCAAAAAAGTCTTTCTCTTTTGTTTGCTCTCGGCTAAACGTGAATTTCTGTTAAATCTTTTCGTACATCACCTCTTCGAATTCTTCTTCCTGCTTTTCTTGTAGAAGTTGATTTCCTATAGGATCTCTTGTCTCTTTGATATGAACTTGTGATGCTGCTCAATGTACTTTCACTGTCGCTTCCTGTGGTAAATGAATGTATATATAGTGCAGTATTTTACCTATGGCAGCATACGTAACAGTGAATAAACTAATGTACGAGCACCTCTCGATTTATTGAAATTAAATAGGCTGTTTTTATATTAAATGACGAGGTGAGTCGGTGGTATCACAGGTTAAAAATCTTGGATTCCAGTCCCGGAGAGTAATGCCCACCACTCAACCCAGAGTGTAATTTCGTGGGTAGCCTCGGCGAACATGAAAGTTCATATCTTTCCAGCAACATTTTTCACATAGAACTTTTGTAGACAAAAATAATTGAAATCAATAGCAACTGCGTGAAAATTTGTTTGGAACAATAGTATTTTTATATGAAATGACCTTGTGTACATACAAAATACCTTCGTGGACCTTTGCAACTGCATAGCGGGTACCACTGTCTAGGCTTTAATGGCGATGTCACCTGTACAATTTAAATACAAAATATGGATTTTTACGGAAATGTCTCATCGTCCGAATTAAAAGATATGGCCCATAAATGGACGCGCCAAAATTTATAAATAGAGAGCGTTTGCAACAATTCCACATTTATGTTGTAATAATCTCAATATTGTAGAGCGATTACAACATCGGTGATTGCGGAAGATTTTTGAATGTGGTGACATTTGTAAAAATATAAATACCGCATATGATATCTATCGCGGAGAAATATTGCACTGTTTTCTTTACCTTTTTCAGAGTGCGAGAAATGAAATGATTCTGCAGTGAATTCATCTTCACTTGTTTCAGTCAATCTTGACAAATATCTGGCATCTGTGAATTAATAATGCATCATAAATGATATGGATATATATGTAGAATTTTGCTTCAATTGTCTCAAGTGAATTTAAACTAAAATTCCTGAGCACGAATAGAGGTTATCGAGCCTCGTCTACATCAGTTAATGAGTTTTATAAATTCTGAATGATGAATTACCATGTTCATATGATGACTAAATTATTAGTTGTTTTATTTTTTGAGTGGGGGTGGGGTATAGAAAAAACGCCCACGTATAGGGAGGGTCAATCAATGAATCATCACTGGCCTTTTGAATAATACGACCAAGATTAATCGAGTAGGTCGCCGAGCATTGCGGAGTTTGTTACATCGCAGATCACCCACAAGCACGTAAATGCGTGGACGTGAGAGAGTTGGTTACGTAGTGCACCTATATCTCTCGATTTTTATTCAAGTCCAAAGCGAATATTTTTTTAATCCGACAGACTTTGCTATCTGCGATTTTAACGCTTTGAACTTGTTTCAGAATTTGCCTAATATACGTCAATACTTACTTACTTACTAGTAATTAACCAATTGTCCGCAAGCACGCAAATGCGTGACCACGAGAGCGTCAGAGACGTAATACGGTTACAATGTTGACAAGTGTTTTTTATGCCAAAGGCGAGCGTTAGTTTGAAATGCAAGCTTTGTAATCTATAGTTTCTGCCCTAAAGATTTGTATGGGTTTTTTTCATTATTTTCGTCATGGCATATGAGGCAACAAACGTCACATTTCTATAGCGAAAATAAGGACCCGATCGCCTCTCTTCGATCGAATTATAGGCAAAGATTCCTTCGTTTTAGAAAATGAATAATCGTACCATTATTACCGAATAATACCGCCGAGTAATCGTACAATTGCCGAATATCATAAAGTCACTAAAAACCCACCTCTAATTACGCCTACCTGTACTTTTTGATCTTGTACGATTTGTTGATCTGAATCTTCTTTCATTTCTCTGATGATTAGAAAGTATCGATTGAGATGTTGATTGGGAACTTGGTTGATGAGATGTAACTCGTCTAAGATCTGTTCGCAGTAAAATACACTTTAATAAAATATTCTATAGTCATAGTAGGCCCTATGGACTGAAGAGCGGGTATAGAAAATATATTGGATCAACAAAATTACAACGTGGACAGTGGCGTGCTTAATAGCGATGCACTAATATCTCCTTTTCTGATGATACCGATACTCTTGTATGAGTAGATAACAACGATACTCACAATTACCGATACCGAGTGGCAAAGTTCGACTTCAAAGCTAAATATGCGCTGGTTGAATGAAAGTACCACACTAATGACGAACAAATCAAATGTCACTACGACGTCATCGCAAAAGGCTGTAAGCAGTGGATTACGCTACATTGAAATGCCACTTGTATTTTTGAAGACTTTTTGCATTATTTTATGAATACCGTGCCGCAATATTGTTTTCATTAAAGCGCACGGAATGAAAAGAGGTTGTATTTCCGAGAAATATCGTTAGTAAATATATTATCACGAAAAAGATTAAAAAACGCAAAAATTATTTTGTCCAAGCGTCAAACTTGTACTTGAATCTCGATCTTTATATGTGTTTTATGAAGTTTTTCCAATTTCAATCACCAATTTGGAATATCTACAAGCTTGAAAAGTTGTAAAAAAAGGTCCAAAGTTGAAAAAAATAACATTTCTGTTTACCAGCGATGTCTTCAGCATTGAGACTCTAAAAGTCAACTTTTTTGTTCTCAAATGTACGAGAGAATTTAGAGCAATGATTTGCCAATCTTTTTTATCAAGACAATATAGTTCATTTTACATAGCTCCATCTAGCGGTTTCGAAGTATCGGTGTCATTCTCAGGCCGATAACGACACTGATACATCGGAACATCGCTAAAATCTATAACTTTGAACATGTACGAACAAGCAAATCTCTACGCTTCAATACATTTACGAAGTAATTATACGTTCGGCAGAGTCCAAGCCTGACACTCCCATTTTCAAATGTTAAAAGGATCTGATATATTGATATTGGATCACTGATTAATCTGCGCCTCATGCAAAATTGGGATTCATTTGTAATCAATCGAGAACATGATCATACATTGGCAGTGGAACAACTGATAGTGGAAGTGGGAGAACCCCAACAGATAAACAGGTTCTATATTTAACTTCAAATTTGACACATTTTTCAATATTTCTGAAGTGAATTTTTAGGTCGCGAATTGAGTAATTTTGATCAACAGTCAACATATTACCAAAGTGGATGTTACTTTGTCACTCATTTGCATATGCATTTCAACCGAAAGCCTTCACAGCATCGTCTTTTTTTCTATAAATTTTCGAAGACTCAATTATTGTCAAACATCTTCGGATTCATGTCGATACCACCGTATAATGGAAAATTGACATATATATTTTACATATTAAAGCAAACAAACAAAAATAATAAATTAGCAACTTGAATATACAAGATGCAAGATGAAGGAAAGAGAAACCATGAAAATATTTGATTCTCACCAAATTTTGGTTTACTATGTTTTACCTAACTGTACCTGCAGTTTTTGGTCTTGCTCCAGATGGTATATGACGTCTGTTTGAATAATCTGATCTTTCAGTAGGAGACTGTGTAATTTCAAGAGTTGATCTTGGTGACGTTGCAGCAGAGCTTCCTACAAATTGGTTATGGAATGTGATTTTAGAGAATGGATGATTGTTTGGGGATTGAAAAATTGACGTAAAATTATGCTTCAAAAAGTTGAGAATCGCTGAAAATGCATCAAATATTTTGGTCTTTTTTACGATAGGAAAAGTAACAATTTCGGAATTTAGAATATATTTTTATAAATGCTTTCACCAAGACGCTTAAAAGATGTCTTTTATTATATTTTTGAAAAGCATTCAGAATTCTTGGGGTTTGGGATTGATCTATTCTAAAGTTCTTTTCTTTTCCATCGACTCTCTCTGGTAGGCTGTTCCGAATTTTGCCGGAACACAAGGTCTTCCCTTTAATTAGAGCGCTCACGATATGCGGACGGGGAAATTGTCAGGGAAGCTATAAAAACACGTTATCAGCGTTTAAGTAGCCGTTCGTTGGTTCCTTTTCGACAATGCTTCCAGCACTGAGTGAATTCCAATAAAATCAGAACAATGGTACCAGAATTTCTTTTCGAAAATGAAAAGCTTCTCTTTTATGTCGGAAGAACAAAGTGGCATGAAATAACAGTGTTGGTGATTTTGAATATTTTTGTAGGATTTTTTCTTTTAGAATTTTCTGCGTTTACCATTTTTGATAAATTTGTTCATGCGTCTGAACGGAAGAGACTTGTCGGTTTCGTGACCACTATTTAGTGAGCGCGATGGCCTAGCGGTTAAACATGTTGGCACCGCAGGTTGAAGACCTCGGGTTCGAGTCCCGACGAGTCCGGCTCGCTTATCCATTCCCACAACTCAAACCAGGGTGTAATAACTTGGGTGAGCTAATCCGAACAGGAAAAGATCATATCTTTCCAGTAATTGCCTATCCGTCTATAAGTGGCGCTGTTACAGGGCCTTGAACAAGGTGATCCACTCTATGAAGTGACTATAACAAAAAAATAATAAGATTTACCGAAGCAGAATTATTTATGTTGACTCACCAATTACTTTAGGTTCTGTTACATTGCGATCCAACGTTTCTCCAACAAAACTTTTTTCTTCAGATCGATGTGGTGATGGAACATGCGATGGACGTCGATGTGATTCTGTATGGAAATAATTTTTTACTCACGGTCATGAAAATAAAAATAAAGTACAATCCATAGCCTTGAAATTGCTTCACTATTGGGTGCCTTAGACCTGGATTTCTGTGTTTTTTTTACTAAATTTGGTGGACCAGTAAATGGAACCAGTAGCGTAAACCTTAAAAAGTGGAGGTGGCAAAATTTTTGTTGTCAAATTATGACTTCATTATAGCGCCACAAGCAGAACAAATTAAAAAAAATTTATTGTATGTTATGATATAACAGTCTACAAAATTCAAAATGTATGAAAAATGAGATTTCAGGAACGACTATTGGGTAAATTAGTGCAACAACTATTGAGCACCGTAGGTGTATAAAAAAATTTTCACATTTCTATATTTTGAAGCACTTTTAAGGGCCTTTGTTGCGCAATCCATCAGTGAATTGTATTTAACAAGAGACGTCGAAGAGACCTAAGACATAAATAGGGTTCAACTACTGCGCGCCGAAGGCATGCGGAGAATTTTAGGAATTTCTATGTGTTAGAGGAATTGAAAAGACACTATGCGACTTCATTCTGTTGCCGAGACAGGTGAACTCGAGACGCAGATGGAAAAATGCTTGAAATTCCAAGTGAGTCGACGCTTCACCTCCAAGTGATCCATTCGGCAAGATACATTGCGAAAAGCTAAAAATACAGTAACCAATCAAGAATTTATATTTTGTTTAACGCAAAACACAGATGGGTCGCGCCCTGGCGGCAAAATTCATTGGTGACTCATGTTTAACAAAAGATGTCTTGATTGAATCTTTCTGAATAGAGCTACTATGGGAGACCTATCCCGGCGATCACTTGCCACTTTCGTTAGGTCACGAAGAATATATCATGACAAACTAATTTATATTGAAACGGAGAATATAAAGCACAGATTTGGTGGGTTCTAATTGTTTATTCCATTTATCATCTCGAATTGTTTCGTTATGTTGTGGTATCTTGCGAACCTAGTTTACTTTGGTACAAAATCTTATCCCTGGAAATTGAATCTCACCTCTCCATCCAACTTTATTCTTCTTTGTTTTTATCTTTGCTGTTATTGGATCAAGTTCTTCAATAGCTTGCGTGTCCTGTGCGTTTAATGCAAGAGTCTGGGGTGCAGCAAGTGTGGACGATTCCTGGTTGATTACGGATCTTCCAGATGGACTGTTACCTGCGGAACATATAAGTAAATTATACTTATTTATAAAGTTATTATAGAGCTCGAAATGAATAACGTCCAGGCTGTCGAAAACAACGCCAACCAGAGAAAGTTAAGGATGTCGGAACAAGTCTATAACCTCACTGTAAAATATTGGAAGGGGTAGACTACTTAACGACAAGTAAAAAATAAATAAAAATAATTTGCAAATAAGCTACCACAGAATTTTTTCTTCAACTCGGGCGCTCAGGTATTGACGTGTACGTATGTATACGTATTTGCAATTCTCACAATCAGTCAACACCCTCCCTTTCACTGTGTGTGCCAAATATACTAGTCTGATCAACTTACCCGATGCTCCCATTGCTTCACTGCGTGCGTGCCACGGAAAGGCTTCTGGAGTTGCTCTTGATTGAATTACTCTTGGTTGTTGTCTTCCTGAAGTTCCTGTGAATGTTTCCAGTATATTACACGGTTCGGCGATATGTAGGAGTTGTTGGGGGGAGATAATACATAGACGTTTTTCTGCGTCTACGGCAACGCAACAAAATAAATTAATCTCTGGGATATCGCATTTTGCGTTTGCCGACGTTTGAAAACAAGCTCCTCATAACCGGAAAATTTTTGTAAAAATGTGTTTGATCAAGTCTGATTTCCTAATGGATCGTGCTACCAAGGCGGGAAGTTTGACGAGGTAAAATTTATTCAACAGTTGGCATTGTCAAGATTTTACTTTAAATAAAATAGATAAATCACACAGCTTCCGGCCTTGAATAAAAACTGGTTGCAAAGTGTAGTCACATCGCAGTCTCGTAAACGTGGTGCCTAATGTTTATATTAGCAATTTGGGGGGGATTCGGGACCCCCGATAATCAATACCAAAAATTTAAGATAAATTTTGTCAAAGGGCATCCACGGCATGGATTTTCCTTCTGATGCTATTATTAGACCGAAGAGTGATAAAACATATTCATCCAGGCGTATTTTTTAATACAATGCTAATTTATATTTCTGGTCATTGCCTCCACAATGTCAATCACCTTCGACCACCACTGTGCGAGGAACCACAGTGGGTTTGTCGCACCTTTTTTTTTATTCAAAGTGAAACTTTACCAATGACATAATTTACTTTTTATAACGTGTATGTGAGCAAGTTTTCTTACTCGGTTACCCACGCGAATGTTCTCCTCGTGTTCAATTAAGTCTTCAAAATCCCGCCTGTTTGAGATAATTTGTCGAAACCAGTTGTGCAAAGCACGATTTACTGGTCGATCGCGCCCTGTTGATATATGTGCTGTTTATGCTTGACAAGCCGCGATTGTTATTGGACAATATCTCGTAATTATTCACGTTAGATGTAAGGTATTGATAGATCGTCTCGTCGATTTTAATAAAGCAAATTCGTGGTCTTAAGTTGTTGTTAAGGTGCAGGTTTGGCAAAATACGATTACCGCTTGAACCAATCAGGAGTCGATAGCTCGAACTTGATCAGGGACTCACATTTGACAAATCGAAATGTGCAATTGGATGATATCATTCTCTGTAATTGAACAGAAGCAGCGATTCATCAGTAGAATATATTTATCGGGGATATGCACTCAATTTATATGATTAAAAAAATGGAAGTTGTGAAGACCTGTTGAGCCTAAGATGTTTGCCATAATTATAGACGCTGAGAAGGGAGGGGCGCGGCAATATTCCTGTTGTTTAATTTTTTAAAATAATAATCAAATTTCTTTTGGGGAACGCGATCATGGTAGTCGACCATGATAATCAAGTAAGCAAAATATTCCGAAACAAAACAGATACCACTGCATTTCACCATAGAAGTTGTAGTCCGTTTGGAATGTTTTCCGCTTACAATACCGTTTCTGGTACTAAATCTTGCAGTATTTTTCAGATTTTATACCGCGTCTGCACATGTACTATTTGGTTTTCAAAACAAATATAAACATTTCCCCTGAATTAAAAATAGAAGACAACGTAGTCTGCACTGACTAATTAGATCGACGACGGATATATCTATATGTTACATTCAGGGGGGACATTTACTTAATTTACTCCTGTGAGAAAAGTGTGCTTTCTTAAGATATGCATAATGCAGAATAAGTATGCGATGTGATGGCCCTTATAAACGTTGAAAAGTAAGGGCGCGCCAATTTTTATAATTTTTTCAATATTTCATTATTTTTTTTCAAATTTTATACTACACACGTGCTATATAACACTAGCGCATTGAGAGTGAGAAACACTGTACTATGGTACATGGTTCCAACCAAAAACTTCACAGAATGGCTTTCTAAGTGCTTTTAAACGTATAAAACCCAATAATTTTATCGCATAATAGGTGTCCTATTGATTTAACCCATTTTAGATTCATATCCATTCCCCACCCATTTTCCATTGGATGGCGATGTGTCTTAAAAAGGCACACACAGCATACTCAGCGCAGCAAATTAGGTAAATATTTCCATTTAATTTAATCTATTGATGGATCGCGTCGTCGATCTATTTAAAGGGAATGTATCGTATAATGTTACATTACAGACATTGTTTTTAAGCATCACCCTTTCTATTGAAGGGCCTCAGCGGGGATAATTTTGCCTTCGATCGAGCGACTGATTTTCATAAGCCAAAATTCCTTGGTAGTCAAAATTATACATTTGCCACGTTTAGACGGTTTAGGTGTGAATTTCGTGCAGTTGAACGATGCGCCTTAAAAAGATTCGCCACTTTCAATTGGACCTACCACTGTGAATTTCGTGCAGTTGAACGGTGCGCCTTAAAAAGATTCGCCACTTTCAATTGGACCTACCACCGGGAATTCAATCCGTCAATCTTGGTATATTTCAAAAATAATACAGATTCAAACCAGTCCCCTCCCTAGTTTTGGAATTGTAACGAAATTAAAATTAAAATACGCAAATTTTTCTGGTTCATATAAACAATCACGTAGGATGCGCAGTTATCGTTTTTGTCCCCATAATCGTGCACTTCTCAACAATAAGATAACAATCATCCTGTTTTAATCAAAGTAAGTAGCGTGGCTTATTGCCGAGGTGAAGAAAAAACTAGATGGCAATAATAAAAGCAACTGCAAATAAAATCACACTGACCTCCCCCTTCTCCATACCAAGGTAAAGCAGCAGGTTGTTGTTCGGGTTCACCTAATGCAGGTTGAGTCGATCTTTTACCAGGCCAGGCCAGAGCTGCTCGTTTTCCGGGGCCACTGATGACAGGAGGCTGTGGAATACCTGGAAATTAATAAATTTAATTACAGTGAGAGACATGTAGTGCGATATATCATTTATATCTTCTATACAATAAGAGTTAAACAAGAAATCTTTCAACTGTTATTCTACCAGCTGCGAAGGCATAAAAAGACAATAAGAACACGAAATTTTGCAACAAAAAGTTGCGCGGCGAAGACACGACAATAATGTCGGCATTTTGGCTGGCAAAATTTACCATTTTTAAATTACACTGGTGATTACTACTGGAATTCCCTTTTTACATTCAATTGAAGCCTTCGAAATCGCACCCGCATGAGATAGCTTGTCGAAACCGGTTCTGCTAAGAATAGTCAGTGGATATATCATCACCTATCATAGATTTTTAGTAGAGAATATCGTGCAAATATCCCCAAATGTTGAGTATCGGCAGGTCGCCGCGTTTATTGAAGGGAATTTGTCGTATTATGTGACAATTAGGTATTGTTTTAACATCGCTATTACAATTGAAAGAAAGTTCGTATCTGTGCGCCGTATTCTGCATTGTTGCTGTGCGCCGTATGCTGCGTTGTTTGCTGGATTCCACTGTCCTGGTGAAAATGGATTCGTGCTTTGTGATTTGAATCACAAGGATTCTTTAATAAGTAGCGCCTCTTTTAACCTCTATAAGGCCCAGTACATCGCATAGTCTACTCAATATTTATTTGTATGCGACACATATCAATAAAGCACAAATTGCTCAAATATCTCTGCTGAATAAAAGCTATTATTCTGACGCGTTGTCGATCTAATTAAAGAAAATGTGTCGTATTACGTTTCATTCTACCCATTGTTCAAAACATCTCTATTTCTATAGAACAGGGCGCAGTGCGATTTTGTATTCTTATGATCAGGGACATGTCTACATTTGTTTTGCTAAGTATGGAATATGAGATGAGATAAATTGTGTGAATTTCACCCGCTTTATGAAGGGTTTTTTGATGAATCGCGTCGCCCATTCAATTGAAGAAAAAATGATGGCATCAAATTAGACCTATTATTTTGTCAGGCATGAGGTTAGCACGATCCATCAGTGATTCATATTTAAAGAAACAAGTTCGGGCAATAAATTTTTGATTAGCTTAAGCCGATGGAGACCATGCACCACAGATGGACCGCGCTTGCGTTGCGGGATCCACAAGTGGCCGCCACCCATCCTGCTCAACAAAATGTGTTTTATTAAAACAAAATTCATAAAAAAAAATAGATAAAATAAAAAATAAAACAAAATTTGCCGTTGATCCCCACGCTATAAGGAATGCCATATAGCCTTTTGACATGAACATCGTGGAAGAATTGAAAACAAAGAATGAATGAGTGAGGGGCTCAAATAAAAATAAATTTTTCCCATTTTTGGACTTTAAAAATTCCAATTTTTTTTAAATGTCCCAAGAATTTGCAAGATCCTTCCAACTAACAAAAATTATAGATTCAATTTTAACAAATTTATACTGAAGCAAGCAGTAATCTGTACCAACCTCCAATTGCTCCAATAGTGGCATCTTTCACTTCAGCTTTTGATCTGAAAAAAGTGTTAAAGTCTGAGTGAAAGTTTTAGGAAAAATGAAGCGAAGTTTGTGATTAAGTTTAATTTAATTTTGTTAGGCATGAGTCTGATCGTGCCTGGATGGCGCAATCGATCAGTGACTCATACTTAACAAAATACATTTTGACACAAGTTTTCCACTGCGAATTGACACTAAGTGATTTGTTTGATAATTTTTTTTAAACAAAAATTAGAGAAGTATGGTGGCCGTCGTTAAAATTTTTTTTTTAATTTTCTGTTCAAATTCCAATTCGTTCTGCCTACAAAAAATAAAAATGAATATTTTTAGACAAATATTTGAGAAACATATTGAAAAAAATTTAAAAATTAAAAAAACTAAATTGAATGCAACAAAAATTAAAATAAAAACGCTCGGCAGGATGGCGAACCATCGATTTCTTGTTTTGCAATTTTGGGAAATAATATTAGTTTTTTAATTTAGGCGATCAAAGAAAACTGCTTTTAAAATGGATGATATTTTATTTTAAGACAAGATATGCCAATCACACTATGCACTCACCCAATTATGTCTCCTTTAAACACCCCACCATGATAAACCGGTGCGAGATGATAATGTAATATTTTTTGATGGTGATGATGATGGTGTTGCACATTATGTTGTATGAGAACATTTTCGTGGTCTTCGTGATCGTTGTCTTGTTGTTGCTGATGAACTGGTGCCTCTCCTACCGGATGAGCTACCTCTGGCCCTGCAGAAAAAAATAAACAGATTAATGATGCTAGTTCGGGTAATAATAATTATTAATAGTTATAATTTAAAGCATAACAAATGAAGTCACTTTACTCGTCAACCTCTTGGTATAATCAAAACATTTAAATAATATCAGAGCATTTTGTTACTGTTAAACATTAAAATAAATAGAGGGGTTGCTGTTCTCCGCCAGGAGGTCTTCTGTTTATGTCGATCTCAAAAGTCCCGAAGGTTGTTTAATGTCAAGTTTTGAATATATTATATGCTAACATACTTCATCCATACCTTCACCTGGTTCCTCTACTTGATATTCCTGTGACGCAACTTGTTGTTGACCAAGAACCGCATCCTCGGGACCTAAATCCTGAATAAAAGGTCCGGGATGTTGTCCTTGTTGTTGTTGGGATTCGTTTCCTGAATCATCGGTTTCATTACTGGATCCGTGACTGTTAGAATCGGACTCAATTGTATGTTGACCAATAAGATTTGACTCGATTGTTTCCTGACCAATAGGGTCTGACTCGATTGTTTGCCGACTCATTTTATCTTTCACAGAAAGATCATCATCGGATGTTTCTGAATCATTGGCGGGTTCGATTTTGGGTTGATCGGAATCCGACATTATTCTAGTTTGTTAACTTCTTAATTCTTAATGTAATATCTAATTCCAGATATAAATATATATATATATATAATATTCGTTAATGACAAGAATAAATATACCTATAAAGCGAAATATTTATCTCTCAGCGAAAATTTTCTGCACTTTCTGATGCGTAGCCAGGTCAGACAATACCAATACTAATTACGCCATAGTACTATTTTGGCCATCATCTTCACGTTCTTTTATTCCATAACAAGTTTATTGAGAATATAATAAATTCGACTTTCAAAAGTTCTTCGAAAACATCGAAACACTAGTAGGAGTAAGTATCTACAAAACCTCTGCTCTAGTTTAATTCTCTCTCTCTCCAATACTCTTAAAGAATAATAAAGAAATATCTTGCCTTGGACAACCAATTTTCTACTCCAGCTAAAAATATTCTACATAAAAAACGCACGTCATAATAAAAACAACTCTCCGGAACAATTAAAACATTCCTGTAACTATAGAAACCATACGCGTAAAAACTAGCTGGCGTATTATGCGCCACAAAAGTCTCTAATTCATACATGCAAGCAATTTGATAAATATATGGTATAGAAATATGCCTTGTGAAATGATGGGTAGCGTTGCGAATCCTGACAAAGCGAATAATTGACCCTGGGTATTATTTTGCACAACACCCTCCGTTTAAATTACCCAATCTGAATTTTTCATTTGCCTCAGTATCATCAGTAAGTAAGCATCAGTAAACGATCTTCTGCGCTTGGGCTCAGTCTAATCTTTGTTTGTCTTTATATTCTACATTTTTTTGGAATTGACAAGCTTCTGTTTTTTGTCTGAGCAACTGTAGAGGACCCAAAAGGGTTACTTACTCTCCCCAACCCGCTAGACATTTGGAAAAATTGAAATTTTCTATTTTCTGATGCGGAAAAAATTGAAAAGGGGCTATTTTAATTTTACATTTAAGATTGTATTCACGATTTAATCTCTTAGCTTAGAAATGGTTGGTTAAAATGTTTTTTTACAGTCATTTTTGCAGTGAAATAACAAAAAAACTATTCAAAAAAAGTTGAAAAAAAATTATATTTTTGAATTTAATAAGGTGAGAGAGAAACTCGTTTTCATCGACATTGCATTTTTGTCACGTTTATTGAGATTTCATTTTTTCAAGCATAAGATGATTTGACAAAAAAAATGTTTTTTTTATCTCCATAGTTTTACAGTAAACTTTGGTCAAAGATTTATAGGCGCTGTCGCTTTCCCTGTATTGAAAACCAGCATGGTACTATCTTAATCATAACAGGCGTCTACCATTTAGCTAATGCTTTATATTCTTTCAATAAAAAACCTGGGAAGCGACATAGTAGCGCAAGTAGCGGGACAATTGGTCGCGGTCGTGGGGTATATGGAGCCGTTCCTCCTGTTCTGCATATGGCCATTAATCGGGTAAAAGAAATTATTGGGACGTGAAATCAATTCTTATGTATTTAATATATTTCTATCACTGATCAAATCGTTAGCAATTTGAAATTTATACTATCCCGTGTGTTTTTTATATAAATATATACAGGATATCCAGGCCTGTACTCGAAGGATTGCCACAACGAAAAAAAAAACGTGGAGACTTATTAAATTATTTCTAAATTCCTGTCTTTTCTAAAAACAATTTTTCTACTACACATCACTCGATATTGGCGTCAACTCTCTAAATACACTGCGTTAAGCAGCGAAGAGTTACCGAAAATCAAGCAACAGCAATTACGTTGAGCGGAAAACATCCCAGAGAAGACTGAACCAATATAATAGAATGCAGTTTGTGGTATCTGCCCGGGGCAAAGGAAAAACCACTTATCACTTCCTTATTTCTTTTTAGTCTCCTCTCACGAATCACAAAAAATATTTTAGAACAATTCAGAAACCTGTCACGCCTACAGTAGTCGGATCAAATTGACCTTCAAGACTTCTCTATCCGGGAAAAGTACGCGATATTTAGTGTGTAGATTTAATATTAGGTATGGGGTGATGATGAAACGCACATTGTAGACGTGAACCATATACGGGCCATAAATGAAAACATGAGCTCTTTTATTTGAATGAGCTGTGTAAATATTTCTATTTAATGCAACTTATTCTTAGAACGCGTCGTCCGTCCGATTAATAAAGAAGTCCCGCATTGAATGTCATCCAATACCTTGAGAAATTTTGTTTTGTCAAACATGAATCATAGAAGAACAGGGCTTCAGCGCGATCCACCATTGTTCAACGTTTAAAACTCCTAATGTTTTGATATAAAAGATTCAATTGAAAACAATGTTTTTAGAATCGAGAAGTCTATTGATGAGTAGTTTTCCTTTGTTGTTTGCGTCCTGTAAGCTTTTGTTGTGTTGACATTTCTTTGCGACCTGAATCTTTCGCCGAAACTTGGTTCGTCAAGTATGGGACAATGATGAATCGCGCCGCCAACGGAAATCCATTTGTGTTGCGCGCTTTACAGCATAGAATTTATTCTTGGAATACAATGTTTATCGTAATTTGATACATTATAATTCAACAGACTCAATACCCTTTAGTCTCTCCTGGTGACACACCCTAAAAACGACCACACATGTTTTAGTGTAGTGACGCATCGCCCAGCGCAGGCCTCGTCCATCTGTGGCTCACGCTTGACAAATCGGTACGTTTAAGTTCACTCTAGGAATGTCGGTAGGACTTTTTTTTCTGAAATTCGATTTATGCAAGGCCGGCGGCAAGACCAAAGAGGAACTAACTAAGGACCCTTAGACAAAGGGGTACTTTGAGGAACAGTGCCAGGAACTGCACTCCAGATAGAAAACAACCCCAAAGGTCTGAATCGTTATATAAAGTGCAGTGATAGGTGAACGCCCTCTGGACGATTGCAAAACTCTATTAAGCGCCTCTTATGACACGCAGAGAAACCCGCTCGTAATTAATTTCTGGATTAAGAAACTAGCCCAGCTAACACGTAGCAAGAAAGCATAATCGCCCAGTCGTAAAAATATTACGTGTGTTTTTTCGTTAAGTGTGAGTCACTGAAGACTCGCCGCCGATTTCGAATACTGTTCATTTTCTTACCATGATGTATCTCTCTGCTTTTAAGTACCGGTACAGAGAACCATTACGTGGCGAAATACACAATAACACCCCTAACATTTAATTAGTCAAAGTAGTAGGTTAGTCAACGCTCGAATCGCAAATTTTCGGGAATTTTGTAGAACCATTTTCTTCGAGTGTCTATGCGACAGATCAGCTGATATTCAAACTTGTTGTATGTGCATTAACCGTAATAACTTCCTTCTGTCAAAGGAAAATCACATTTTAGTATGGATCTATTCGAAACGCTCCACAAAGTGCAGTCTATCTGTGGATCATGCTTGAAAAAATGAAATTTGACGGGGCTACTTATTTAAAGGACCAATTTGGGCATAAAGATCAATATCATTGACATATAATTTTAACTTTTTATGGGTTTTGCTTTTAATCCAGACCAGAAATTTTGTCCAGCAAGCGTCGACCAATCAATCAGGGATGCATTTACAATATTTTCCGATTGGGATAAATCGTTATTTTGAGTATCGTTTACGCCACAATTATTCGGTCCAACAAAAAAATTATCGTGATCAACAAAATAATATGCCTGGGGTTGGGAGGGAAGACAGTTTTCACAAAAGCCTGCTCGACCCTTTCCCTCCACATAATTGCACATACATCATAGGCGATTTTTATATAATTCAGGTACTTTAGAGATTCAAAAATACGCGGTCCACCTGTGGTTCGCGCTCAACAAAACGAAATATCCTGTAGTGATGAGCTTTCAATAAAGTTACATTTCGAGATGTCAGATGATAGAAATTGATCCTTATTGTACATATGAATAAATGTGAACCAAAATCAGCATGTAAAATGTGGTATATATAACGATTCATGATTACGCTGCCCAAAAATACCGCGAATCAAGAATAGAACGGTTGAAATTTTACCTCGGATCAAAACCAACCGAATCAAACATCAACGCATTTAAAACATACTTCACATAAAAATATTTACAATATTTAGTCGGGAGAGGTTCCCTAGCAGTGACATTGTGGGTTGAAGTTGAATTGAGTTGAACAATTTGGTTTGGATTTTTCGGTACTTTATAACGAGGTTATGAGCGCCTTAGACGCAAGGTTGGTAGTACGATACGATTTTGCGGTACTGTCTATAGTACCGTACGATTCATTTTTCAATTTTTGTACTTAGTACAGTACTGTACGAATTTCGATATTTATTTCGTACCGTGCCGTACTCTTTTTCGTACTTTCGCATTTCATCATATTCTTCTCATATAAATTAAAAAAAATTATTTTAAACCTATGCCGTTTATAACGGCCGCAGATAATATAGTTTGCGCCTATCAAAGAATTTCTTAAACTAAAGGACAATTAAAATGATTTAAAGCGGCGCAGGTAGGGTAATAAGAAAAGCATCTGATTCATTTTTTATAGCCATCTCCTAGAGTGGATCACCCTGTCCAAGGCCCCGTAACAGCGGACACTTATAGGCGAACAGGGTTACAATTTCTGAAAAGATATGATCTTTCCCTGTTCGGCTTAGCTTACCCAAGTTATTACACCCTGGGTTGAGTGATGAGCTATGCCGTATATCGGTTTTACTGTCCTGGATTTTAAACCAGATAGCATAAAACTGTATCTCTTTGATCTAAGATGTTGGTAATGTTTCTGGCAGGATCAGATTATACAAATAAGGCTGTTTTGGACATTGGTGGTCGGTACGGTTCGAAATTGCTATCTAGCGAATCGTATCTGTTTTCCTACTGGGACGATGAATGAAAAATATTTACCGAACTTATTTTCGTACTGGTACGAATATCAGTACGATGTACGAAAAAATAATATCGCACGGTACGAAAATTTTCGAAAGGTACGGTACGAAGTTCAGTACGAAATTATTTTCCTAGTTCGAAGTTCGATGAAAATTTAGTAGCGTACCGTAGGACACCCTTTCCTAGACGAAAGATTTTAGTTAAAAGTTTTATTTTGTCGTGCAATGTGACCCGGAGAAATCAGAATCTATAAAAATGTTCATTATTCCTACATACTTTATCAAATTTTCTCAAATTTTGGGGATTATAACTCCAGTCTATGGTCAAGTTTACTGCAAAGATCGGCAGATCACAAAAGCGGCCTTTAATATCGACAACTGAAATACACTTTATCGAAATGTAAAAATTCGTTAACAATGACTAGTTCTGTGTTTAAACGGCAAAATCGCACACTATTTTTGGCTTTTATTTGGGAAAATCCTCAGCAGATATTATTTGCGTGAGATGAAATTATCACAGGTCGAAAATGTTAAAACATCGGTATGAATATCGGTTGCAAAAAAGCGGTCGGCTCTAAAAACATACGTTTTTTTCGACCGACGAGGGGTCTTCCTTTAGCCCACACATGATAGGGATTAATTATAAGAAGTGGTAGATGGTTTTATCATCGCCCAGGGCGATACGACTTTGCCATGATGGTTCAGTTCCGTTTGGGATGTTTTCCGCTTGGAGTGCAGTTGTTGGTACTACATTTTTCGTAGCTCTTTGCTATTAAGTTGCCGTTAGTCGATCCCTCTTAGGCTCTGTTTCTGGCCTTGCTCAGAGTGAATTTCGGTAAGAAAAAATTGTAATTGTAAAAATCTAACGCAAACAAATTTAACCTACGAACATATAAAGAAGAACATTTCCAAGCGATGGTTCTGCGTAAGAATAAGCCTCACCCAGTTACTATTTTTTCATGGTTGTTGAACCATGACATGGGCGGTATTCAATGCCAAAGTTATAACTAGTATCGACCCGATGTGTCAAATCATGGTGGTAAATAGGGGGCTCACATGGAAGGCGCGCTGAAATTTTGGTTGTTGTTATTATTTGTTCATACGAGACTCCAAAATTGCAACGAGGTGGTTGTCTTGTCTCCCCTTCTCCAAGTTTATTCGAGGCAGATCTATCTTTTACTAGGGAGCTGAAATATTTCCTCCGGTGTCAGGTTCGGTGGGGACTGTCAGGTTACTCACTTTTAATTCATTTCTTTCTAAAATTCAAATGTCACTTTACATAAGGGAATGTTCGAGAATCTCACACCTCTTTTACAGCGCGTGATCCAAGCATGATGACTGGAGATCGGCAAAATTGGAGTCGTCGAACTGATGACTCTTAACACGCGATTAATTAATATTTTATTGCTCTTAACATCAATACGCTTCCGGTATTATCAGTGGAACATTTAGCCAAATGCGATTGCTACTTTATTTGAAAAGTCATTTTGAAGGATCGATTTACGTCACACCTAGCAAGCACGTATTATATGCGTCGATTTATTCGATGCCTCGTTTCAAGTTCATTCGGCCATGTAAACCCACGTTGTCCCAGTCAGAAATATTTTGACAAACGTTGTTATCTTAGGTATGGAATGGACCAGTGATGAATCTGGCCGAGTAATTCGTGGCTCATGCTTGCCGTAAAAAAGTGATTTGTACGTAATCAAAAGACCTACAGAGGTTTATTTTTTGCGGATGACGGAGCAACAAAGTGCTAACTCGATGGAAAATAATATACGCCCAATTTATTTAAAATTGATTGAGGCGAGCATCGAATATTTGTGGACACATGGAAATATATGTAACCTGTGACTTTTTCAATACTTTGAAATTGTTGGAAATATGGTATGACGTCGTAATGGGCGCCCGAGACGAAAAACTTATTGTTATTCCTAAACGTATTGTTAGAAGTATCATTTTGTCGTAAGGTGTGAACCGGAAAAATTAGAATCTATAAAAAATGTTTATAATTAATACTTAACTTATGAAATTTCCTCAAATTTTGTGGATTATAACTTCGGTCTATGGACAAGTTTACTGCAGAGTATCAGCGAGGAATTCCTACAGTTCACAAACACCTGACAATCATACGTATTTTTACGATCAACGAGGGGGTGACACAACACACGAGCTTACACACGAAAATTAGCTTCGAGAAATAGACACCCTTTACCCGACTTGGACCATATTAAATATCTACGGGGAAAGACGAAGCCTACACTGCTCTTTCCGTCCACATATTAATTGAACTAAATTTTGGCGGGTTTCTGCAATTTTTTTAATTTATGGGTGGATGGGGCATTAAATTGAAACATTAGAAGGGCAAAATCATTTTCGGTCGTAGGCAAGCTTTTTGTCGTGTAAATATGGTTCCTCTGTACAAGTGTTGCCAATTCTAGGTGAAAGTACCTGGTTCACAGAGTTTATTTTCAAGGTACTTTCACCTATTTTCAATAATATATAATATAACTAACGTAGTTCAACTTTCACCGAGTTTTCTGATTGATATTTTACCCAGTAAATTTACTGGATAAAATAGGTAAATTTTACCTATTTTAAAACTGGTACCTGATATAAAAAAGGTAAACAATGTTTTCATTGCAAAAAGCTTTCGGAGTAGAATAGTTGAAGATTTTAACTTTCAAATCTATTAAAAGTTCTATAAATGCAGCCAAGCGACAAATACCTAGTTTACCTGGTTTTTCAATCTAAGTACAACCCAGTTTTGTGAGTGAAACTAGAATATCTATTAATATTCAACCTATTTTTGTTTTGATTTCGTTTTACTTTACCTAGTTAAAGAAATAACTAGGTTACCTACTGTTATCCCAAAGTCAGGCCTGGATATCGTCATTGACAGAAATGTTAGTAGTAAATCGAATTCAACTCACCAAACAACTACGACATGCAGTGGTAAGCACTTATTTCTTGGTTATTGGAAACTTACAAAAGCGCCTAGAAAAAAGATTTTATCATACTGAAACTCTAACATTAGTATTCTTTTTTTCATGTTTCTCGTCTCCCGTGGACGTGCAACCGCCCTAATGCGGTTTCATAATCAGACATATTCGAAAGTGCACTGGTGCCGCGACAGTTTTTGTGGCTCGTGTTCAACAAAATAAATTTTTGTTTTTGCTCGGTTTGTAAATGAAACCAAATATGTGCTTCCTAGTTATTTTGGTCTGGCGCAGACACCGACCGGTGAGCAAACACTACGCTTGACAAGCCTGTCAAATGTTAGTTAACATACTTTATGATTGGAATTGTCCCAAATATGACAACAATAAACTGACATGCGAAGTCCAGGTGACAAATAGATACGACAAAAATAGCACAATCGTATAAGTTCTCTAACTCCCCCTTGCGGTTCCTTCTACATATGCGTAAGTAGTAGGTTCGATATAACCTCCCAATAAAAATACAAATATATTAATTTATAATGAATATATGAATATTCTAAAATAAACTTTCGTAAAGCCGGAATAACTGACGAATCGCGCAAGCGAAGCGCGGTTCATTTGTGGATCATTCTTGACAGAATTGAAATTCTGAATGGGCTTGTCTGTCGCTAATCCGGTTCCCATGAGCAACGATTTCCTCTGTTGGAGATTTAATATTTCAATATGCGTCGGAAGGTAAAACTCGGATGTGAATAAAATTTCTACTGGCAATATAACAATAATATTTTTAACATGTTTATAACATTTACCTAAGCATATATATTATTTACGATCATGCTCATTAATCAGGCTTTTGTACAATGGAAACCCATTTAATATGCATGAAATTTTCAACGAATAATCAACGCAGACATATTTATTCAAAGCGCAAGGCTACAAACTAACTATTACATTACAGAAGACTGCTTTGTGAGTTTTCGCAATTTGAAAAGAGTGTCGACTAATCCAAGCAAATGCCATTGGATTTTTTTATTTAAAAACTTCCATTTTATCTGCTTCAAGCAAAGGCAGAAGCGATGGCAACCAAAACCGAAAAATATTAATCCAAAAACATTCTAGTCGAGCATGAGTCCCTGCTGGACAGCATCTCTGTGGCTCTTGCTGGCAAAATTTCAGATGCTAGGTCGGTAGTACGATACGATTTTGCGGTACTGTCTATAGTACCGTACGATTCATTTTTCAATTTTTGTACTTAGTATAGTACTGTACGAATTTCGATATTTATTTCGTACCGTGCCGTACTCTTTTTCGTACTTTCGCATTTCATCATATTCTTCTCATATAAATTTTAAAAAAAATCATATTAAACCTATGCCGTTTTATAACGGCCGCAGATAATATAGTTTGCGCCTATCAAAGAATTTCTTAAACTAAAAGACAATTAAAATGATTTAAAGCGGCGCAGGTAGGGTAATAAGAAAAGCATCTGATTCATTTTTTATAGCCACCCCTTAGAGTGGATCACCTTGTCCAAGGCCCCGTAACAGCAGACACTTATAGGCGAACTGGGTTACAATTTCTTGAAAGATATGATCTTTCCCTGTTTGGCTTAGCTTACCCAAGTTATTACACCCTGGGTTGAGTGATGAGCTATGCCGTATATCGGTTTTACTGTCCTGGATTTTAAACCAGATAGCATAAGATGCTCTAAGATGTTGGTAATGTTTCTCGCGGGGCCAGATGTTACAAATAAGGCTGTTTCGGACATTGGTAGTAGGCACGGTTCGAAATTGCTATTTAGCGAATCGTAGGGTACCGTACTACCACTGTTGCCTAGACGAAAGACTTTAGTTAAAAGTTTCATTTTATCGTGCAATGTGACCCAGATAAATCAGAATTCATAAAATGTTGATTATTCCTACATAATTTATCAAATTTTTCCCAAATTTTGTGGATTATAACTCCAGTCTATGGCAACCATACTGCAAAGATCGGCAGATCACAAAAACGACCTATAATATAGACAACTGAAATACACTTGTGGACGTATGAAAGTCGTTAACAATGGCTAGTTTTGTGTTTAAACGGCAAAATCGCACACTATTTTAAGCTTTTGCCTGGGAAAATCCCCAGCAGATATTATTAGCGTGAGATGAAATTATCGCTGGTCGAAAATGTTGAAACATCGGTATGAATATCGGTTGCAAAAAAGCGATATTAGTCGGGCTCTAAGAACATACGTTTTTTTCGACCGACGAGGGGTCTTCATTTAGCACACACATGATAGAGGTTAATTATAAGAAGTGGTAGATGGTTTTATCATCGCCCAGGGCAGATACCCTTCTCACTGCACTTAACAAAATAGCGAGAGTTCTCTGACTCCCCCTGCGGTTTCTTCTACCTATGCGTAAGTAGTAGGTTCGATATAACCTCCCAATCAAAAATTCAAATATACTAAATTATAATGAATATATAAATATTTTGAAATATACTTGAAGCGGGAATACCTGACGAAGCGCGCAACCGAAGCGCGGTTCATTTGTGAATCATTCTTGACAGAATTGAAATTCTGAATGGGTTTGTCTGTCGCAATTCAGGTTCCCGTGCGCAAAGACTTCCTTTGTTGGAGATTTTATAGTTCAATATGCGTCGGAAGGTAAAACTCGGATATGAATAAAATTTCTACTGACAATATAACGATAATATTTTTAACATGTTTATACCATTTACCAAAGCGTATATATATTTACGATCATGCTTGTTAATCAGGCTTTTGTACAATGAAAAGACATTTAATTTCCGACTGTTATCAGATTATAAAAAATAAACTATTAAAACGTTAACTCAGTGACAAAAATACTGTAACATCTATGTAACAATTATTTAACAGTAATTTTATTCAATAATCTGGAGTTAAAAATAAAGTTAACATGGACTTTTTGGGAAATTAATTATGTTAATAAAACACGGCGAAAATCGAATTAGTCTTACGTAAGATAGATTCAGTTATTCTGTCAATTTTCGCTTTCGTGAATTAGCACAGAGTCGAAAACGACGAATATCGCTTAAAATTAGTTATGCAGTGTGGCTCACTGCACTTTATCATGGTGATTTAGTTCTGTATGGAATATTTTCCGCTTGGAGTGTTGTGGCTGACACTTTATCTGGAACATTCTTTGGCACTTGAGAGGCCGGTAGGTAGCTCCCTTTAGTAGGCACTGCTTTCGACCTTGCTTAGAACGAAATTCTATAATAAAATAAATGAAAAAACAAAAAGATTGAATTATTTTGTCGCTTCTTGCGTTAGTACAGAATTGGAGAAAATCGCTATTTTTCTTCCGAATCGCAATGATTTCCTCGAAATAAGAGGGATATTAACATATTACCATGTTTTTCCGATATCATGAAAAGCTGTTTTCATAACAACCGTGGATGACAATATGAATTATCCAATATCCGAGTCAATGCACCAACAATGATATAATGTATTTATAAAGGCACAGGTGAATAATTTGACCAAAATCAAAAATTTTCAATATTTTATTTATATTCCATCGTTAAATATAAAAACTTCACTCCGTTAAAATTTTCTTTTGTTACAATTACTGATCTGAATAATTTGTGCTTTGGGTTGATTCGAATTATCTAACCTTAACAGGAATACCCATTAGCCGGCAAATCGTTGGTCATCCAGACATAGGAATCGCACCTGACGAATTTCGCCACTTTAAAACTTCTGACGTTCAAATATAAGTTGTGGCAATAATGGGATTTAACGGGTTTTTACCTAAATCGGAGAGTAAATACATTGTGCTAATGATAATTGTTGTCAGAAAGCTGCGTTTAAAATACCACTAATACCTGATTTGTGGAATAGAACTTTTTTGACGGAGTAATTTCACTTCATTGCTTTTACTTCCAAAAAATTATTTATATGACTGGCAACATCTACTTATTGGTATAGATTTCTAATAAAATAATCCTCTGCTTCATTCTTTTTCGTCATTTTTAAAGCTGATTCTCCGTAATCTATAAGATTACTACGCCGTTGTGTTTTCTCCAAATATGTCTGTATCAAAGTAGATGTAGGAAATAGGTAGTAGTAGGTAATAGTGGCATCAGTTCGAAACTGGCTTGTTTGGGAAGTTTTAACTGAAGTCTGTGTTGGGTTTTGACTTTTATAATATGACATTTCGGTGTGAACAAACGCCGATGAAGAACTGGTGTAAAATCGTTAAACTTTAAGGTTGTTCAAAATTTCACGTTGGGCATATAGATCTGGACAGTCTAAATGCAATCCCACTTATGATATTTGCGCAACACTCCCCTGGTAAAAACGATAGTTTAAACATTGATAAGTAAGTAACACCGATTGTAAGAACAGGTCACTATACGAGGGACTACATTTATCCTATTCAAATCTATACGTTGGCGTGAAAATTTGAATGGCATTAAATAGCTGGAGGTTCTTAAATGTGTTTATTTATAGGTATCTAAGATAAGCATACAATTTCTAGTTTTAGTTTCATTCCAGATTTCGCTTTTTTTTGCTTGATTACTCTTTCTTTTTATTGTTTATTTGCTGCATATTTAGTTCGTTATATTACGGTGTAGTCGGTAGTGCTTGTCGATTGTTACTAACTTTACGCCACTATTTCTCATTGTCTTCCTATTCTGACTCCTAATTTTAAAAGAAGGTTGACTGTTCGACGTGTCCCTACGAACTCTTTTCGTTAGACATAGACGGTTTCCACATAACAGTATATTCGATGATTATAGACAATGTTATAAGGATATGACGATTATAGAGATCAAGCAGACTTCTTCCACAAGAGTATCTAATCTACATAAAATTATATATTTTTGTGCAAGCGTGTGACGCGAGACATATTCAACAGGAAATTGTAATACTAAAAATTTATGTCATATCATTGTATGATCGCGAGAATTGCTATAATGTCGCACGAGAAAGTATTTGAGAGGATATTCTAATGGATCGTTCTTGATAATGATATATGATTGTCGCGAGCATCATTAATACCCCATTCTTGATTCCATGCATTGGAATGTTGTCCACTTAGGGTGCAGTTGCCTTTGGCTACAATAGAACGTGCTGTTCAACATCACATACTCGGTACGAATGATATCAAAGAGCCGATTTGGAATTCTGGAACAACAATAAATTCAAATTTCCCAATTTTATAACTTTCATTTTGTTACTATATTTAATAATTTTATGACAAAACTATAAATTGGAAAACGTAATTGTTTACGAAATAAGGCTAATCTCAACTACAGAACAAATATTATAACGAACTCAACTCAATAAATGAATGTAGAATGTCGATGACGGTCATTTGAAGCGAGCAAAAAAAAAAAATCATGGGGTGGGGGATCGCGATGTTTTCCCAGAAATATTGAAATCCAAATTCTTTACTTTCGAAACTGTATGTTTGGGAAATTTATGGAAATAATTAATCAATGAAGCAAAATTTCGAAATATTTGTGAAAACTTTCAGGTTAAACCCACATATTCGACTAAATTCATGCCCAATATCTTTATCGAATCGAACCGAACTATAGAAGGAAGTAGTAGGAACAGATGTACAAACGTAACATTGATTCCGAAAGCGGCGTCTGGTCATTTCTTCTAATATATTATGACGAATATTACTATGTAATGAGAATGGTTTTTTAACACAATGTTTATAAGGACTCAATCTGTTCATGACAGGTGTCGTTCATTTGTCTTCTTGAAGCTAAGCCTATTTAGTGTAAATATAGCACGCCACGATTTTTAACTTTGATTCAAATACAATTTTTTCGTAGGATTACACTTATGAAAAGCTCGTACAAAAACTCGATAAAAGTCGAACTAAGTGAATCAGATGTCAGTGAAACTATGCAAAATTATTTTGTAAATACATTTGGTATACTAGGTAAACTCGTTACTCAACCTACAATTGCGAAAACCCCAAACTCAGCACGGCACAAAATCTCACTTTGATTTTAATACAAAAATATTTTTAAATCTTACTACAATGTGCAATAAATTTACTGCTTGTTTCCAGTAATTGCATATTTCCGAAATTTGAAACCGCCTTGTCGAAGAATTGAATGGCGAATATGAACTGCCGATGAACCACCGCACCTTGGCTGTTCGTTCCATCAATAGTCCATAATTGGCCTAAAAGTCGATGTTGTAGCTCTATTTCAACATCATAATATCAAATAGTGGTAATTTTACTATCTCTTTCTTACAGAGTAAAAGCAAAGCTGGAAGCAACTCGCGAAAATAGAAAACTAATGACGTTAACACTGACGGCAAAGAGCAACATAAAATGCAGTTAAAATTACTTAAATTATCTCTCCAAACCCCTGTAGACAGTGGTGTATTTAAAATTTTGAAGATGCGGGTGTGGGGGGGGGGGGGCAACTTTTCAAAATTATTTATTTATTATTATTTGACAGAGGCATTACACTTTTCTAAACTTTTCAACAATAAAATAGGAACATCCCAGCGATACAAAAACGCTCTTTTCCGCGGTTGGCATTTGCCAATACTAAGTAGTTCCTTAAAAAAGGCCAAGAGTCAACAGTAGTGATGGCAACCTAGTTTTTATCTGAATTAGGTGAAGAATTACGATATATTTAAAAACTAGTTAAAGTTGTACTAGTCAACATAGTTTTACGTTCCAAACCAGATACTACTATGGGTATGAACTAAGTAAATTGAGTGACCAATTTCCGCATATAAGACAGTTGAACTTATATAATACTTTATCTAATTTATTTAGAGTGTACCTTGTTAAATTTTCTGGCTATCTATTGTTTTGTACCTAGTTTAAATTCACTTATCATACCATACCTAAAAAACTAGGCAAAACACGAAAAACAAAGTAGATAAACCAGGTATACTAGGTAAACTAGCAACTTTAAAATAGGAATTGACAACATTAGTCAACAGGAATTTCTGTGAACTGGTTCAACTCACCAAATAGTCAAGTCGGGTCAACAACAAGCAACCAAACGTAAACAAATAAGAAATCCTTGAATCACCAAGTTAATTAAAAACAATTCAAGTACAATTCATATATCGCGTTAATTTCAGTAAAGTCGCCTTTTTGCTGAATAATCTAATCAACTCGTTCGGCCAATTATGGTCTGTTAACGCATGAATCTCACCAACTATGCGATTTCGAATATACAGTCACTGATAATAGACGATAAATTAACTGTGTTTTGGCCCGGTGTAGCAAATATTGTGGTCTGGTGGTACGTATAGCTTGCTACAGTGCCTCACAAGCCTATTACCTCGCCTTTCATACAAAATATTCTCAAATCCAAATATATCCATTCAAATATTCTTAACTTTCACGGTTTGTATTTTGTGTTTTAATGAATCCCTGGTGTCGGATACCGTGCTTATGAGGACACGGAGTAATTCCGTTAAACTATTATAAATAGTAAAAAAAAAGAAAATTCAAGTTCCTATTCAGTAAGTAAAGCCTTGTCAATACGCAATACGTCGCTATGTTAAGCATTTGTCACTGGTGGGTTGCGTCGTCGAGATACGGTCCATCTGGTGTTCATGATACACAAAATAGGATTTCTGTTTTGAAATACATTTTATTGAATATTTGGAAAAATTCAGATGACTGTTGATAATGTCCTTTCGCTTAGTATTCATGCAGAAGATAATGAGTAACGGTCTAATGCGTATGCGTAAGCGGATTGATAGAGACTGAAGGCCAGAATCTCTGTATCTCTTTAAATCTTGCATCTCTTTAAATCTTTTTTCTGAAATTTCTGAAACAAGACATTTAGGGTCAAAGTTCGGAGAAATGTCTACAGTTCTGATGGTTGTTCAGAAAATCTAGCGTCCATAGCAACGTTCTTTATTACGTAAGAAAATTGTTTTGTCGACAATGGCGTTTTTCTACTTGCATCCGCGCTATAAGCTACTTATCAGGATAACACTTAAGCGAATAATAGACCTTTCATAACAGAGTAGATAAATATATTTGTTGAAAAGTTGAATTCAGTTTAACCAGTATTATACACGGCGCACGTGAAGTACAAATAAGAGTAGTAAAATTCGCATTAAATGTTACGAATAAAATAAACTGTTATGTTAATCTCTCAAATAGCCTAACGTTAGGGTAACTTAAGCTGACTTTAAAGCTGGGTACTTGTGCACCATTGAATAAAAATCGTCTGTGGGCGACTGTCAAGCCTTAAAGCGAAGATATTTGAGAACAAAATGTGATTTCAAGTTTGCTTGTTTACGTTTAGCGAGGCTGGGACCCTTATGCCAAATGATATTTTATGCATAAAATTGTTGTAAAATAGGAAAACAACAGTAACCCCATTCAGTACAGTACGGAACTGTCTTTGTGTCTGTTAGTTTTATTTGTCGCTGCCGAGGGTACGTCCAGAACTCGCTCTAAGGTGATAATACTACAATTTATTTGTGCACCTATTCGAGAAAATATGTCGTCAAGTTTAACATCATCCGAAGCAGAAAAAAAGAATGACCGACTTTGCTCCGAGTGGATTTTCACGATAAAAATATGATCTAAGACACAACCGGGTCTAAAAAAGCTGAAATTCGATTTAATTTTAACCATCAGCGCGCATTGACAATTCCCATATTTTAAGTAATCTTTGCCTAAAAACTCTGGAATAAGGTAGTAGGTTGGTGTGGTCGCATCATATCGGAATACAATCAGATATGGAAGAAGACGACCAGACACCAGTGTTTTGGATTATATCGGAATACAATCAGATATGGAGGAAGACAACCAGACACCAGTGTTTCAGATCATATTCATTATGAAAAGAAGGCAAAGGTGAGATGGTATTTATTCGAAAAAGTATTGGAGTAAGCACTGGTGTATTTAGAAGGTGCCGAAAATAGAGCACACAGGGAAATGTCACAGAGGCTTTTTGCGTTTAAAATATAGAAAACTTACAAGATTTTTAGAGCACCTTGGTCGTAAAATAGTCATCTCCGAATTCCAATATTGAGCCAGTTAGAGGCACCAAAATCTCAATTTTTTCAATACTTCGCAACCTACGATGTAGTAACATTTTTTGCTAGTTTTTAGCTGTAATTTTTGTCGTGAAGTTTCACTAAATATGTCCCTCTTTCTTTTTAAGGTTCTAAATACGCCATTGTAATTTATATGTTTTAAGGAATGACTGGGTGCAGTAAGGTTTGTTTTAGTCTATGGCTATTCAATATTTCTTGTGCTTGTTCTTCCCTATTAAAAATTTACTATAGAATACTATAAAATTACTATAAAAATTGTATAGCAATTTTATAGTAATTTTATAGTATTTTTATAGCATTTTTATAGTAATTTTATAGAAAATTGGAACACATTTACTATAAAATCACTATAAAATTTTACTATAGGATTACTTTAAATTTACTATAGGATTACTATAAAATTACTATAGAATACTATAGGATTACTTTAAAATTACTATAGAATACTATAGGATTACTTTAAAATTACTATAGAATACTATAGGATTACTATAAAATTTACTATAGAATACTATAGGATTATTTTAAAATTACTATAGAATACTATAGGATTCTTTAAAATTACTATAGAATACTATAGGATTACTTTAAGATTACTATAGAATACTATAGGATTACTTTAAGATTACTATAGAATACTATAGGATTACTATAAGATTACTATAGAATACTATAGGATTACTTTAAGATTACTATAGAATATTATAGGATTACTTTAAGATTACTATAGAATACTATAGGATTACTATAAAAAATTACTATAGAATACTATAGGATTACTTTAAAATTACTATAAAATACTATAGGATTACTTTAAGATTTCTATAATATACTATAGGATTACTATAAAATTACTATAGAATACTATAGGATTACTATAAAATTACTATAGAATACTATAGGGATTATTTTAAGATTACAATAAAATACTATAGGATTACTTTAAAATTACTATAGAATACTATAGGATTACTTTAAAATTACTATAGAATACTATAGGATTACTTTAAGATTACTATAGAATGATTGTTCTTATAATGTTAATAATCCTTCGTAATATTTAGCACTTCTTTAAATATAATAACACAGATGTAAGTGAAGAAAAAATTTCTGCTCATAGCAGTTACCGGCATTCACTCCTCTCGTGCGCATGAAAAACTAATTAGACTTAACTACTCAGCATGCAGACGTGATATTAGTATCTGAAATTTCTTAGTTTGTCAAATACTCCCAGGAAATCCATGAAACACTGCAACTAGAAATCTGTTTTGCAAAACATGAATCACAGGTGGACCGAACTCAACAGGAACGATCGATCTGAGTGACGAGCCACTGAGGCAATCGTCAATAATCGCCTCATGCTTCAATTCTTCGATGGTCTTTTGTTAGAAAATAGAAACTTTATGAATGTAGGTATTGTTGTAGCGCAATGCAACTAATTTACATGATATTGTCCGCTGTTTATAAGTGTTCTTGTGGTCACAAATTTTATATTTCATTATGAAAATGTTCTTGGCATTCGCAATCTAGAATGAACGCACAGAATTAACTTCCGTAACTACGGTTGTCGGTAAATTTCTTCTGGGTGATAAAAGTCTTTAAAACCGTCAACACTACCTATCATCCCATCGCAGTATTGAAATATTTCTTTTCGTAGTGAAGAGATATTTTGAACTATGAGAAAATGATTCTTAATTTGAATCAAATTATTAGAATCGACACAAATGGTTGTCATGTTGGCTTCGTTTACTCACTGATCGATTGCACACCTGGGCACAATTTTCAGACTGACTGTTCGCACATCGACAGAGGGTCTTGTTTTACATGGCAGTCACGAAACAAGTTGTTCTGCCTCAAAATGAATCAGAATTATTTTTAAGTTTTCGACTCTGCATCAATTATATCGCGTTACAAAATTATTATTACGGTTAACAAAATAAAATGTTTGAGCGGAAAGACGGAGCCAACTTGCCCCTTCACATATCTGTACGTTATTTTTGGCGAGGTTTCCGTGATTTTTCTATTTTCGTGAATATGGGGCCTTATTTCAAAACAAACGAGTAAAAAATATGCCACACTTTTCGCTATATAAATATGAATAACCCGCGCCTCCCCACGCAAATGGAAACAACAGAGCAATAACTACGATATGACAGAACAAGTCGATATAGACATAGCCTAGATAGAATGATACCTCAACATTTCGAATAAATGAAATTGATGATATATGTTGACCATATTTTGCTCGCCATAAATCAAATCATAATTTTTGTCACATTTCACAACGTAGAATTAGGCGTACATTATTATTCCACTACAATTTAAGTATACTCGATAACGATATGCATTGCAATATACAATATTGTGCTCTTAAAAACCAGTGGTAAAAATTGCTATAAATTTAAAGCGTGTTCTAAAATTCCAATTGTCTTAGACAAACGGACATCACGAAGATACAAACATGTAGAAATATTCACGAAAGATAACTGGTACCCTCTAACAAGCCCCTTGATAGAACGATCAACAGTAATGATTACAAACCGATTTTAACTCACCAAACAATTACGTCAGATAAACAATGAGCACCGGCATCTCTTCTCGCTTTTCTTGCATCTCTAAAAGTCAGATTCTGAAAAATAAACTCTGAAAATTACTTGTGAAAATACCTGTGGACGTTGAAATGAGAAAATAAAATATGATATTGAAAAACATATGTCAAACTGGTTACTGATCGGAGCGAATGCCACCAAAACTGCAAATTCGATTTGTACTACTTTAGTTAAAATATACTTTAAGTCATTTCTTGTATATTGGAAGTGCGCAATAAGATTTTATCATACTAAAGCACTGACATTAGATTTCCGTACCTGAATTTTCACACGTTTCTCGTCGGCCGTCGATACGCAACCACCTTGTTCTAGTTCCCAATTATTCATATTTGGTTTGAAAGTGAACCATTCCCTATCAGAAGACTTGTTTTGTCGAGAATCAACCACCGATGGACCGTGCCTCGATGGCTTGATCCATTAGCAGCCCATTTGCAACAAAATGACATCCACAAAAGCTTAGAAAAATAAATTACCTGATTGGGTTGGCAAGCGATGTTTACAAACAAACATGTGCTTTCCTAGTTATTTTCTGATCACAGGCTGGTGGAACAAGCACTGCGCTTAACAAGATCGTCGAATGTCAGGTGACATACCTTTCAGTTGAAATCATCTAAAGTCCCAAGTATATCCGATGTTTAAAAGAGAGTCAACAAACTAGTAATGATAACGAACACGACACACGAACCAAAGCTGACAAATTTAGGTGCTTCGACAGTAAAATCGTGACAGCTCACTGGCTCCCTCTTGCGATTTCGTCACATACGCTCATGCCACGTGCGCGATTTGATTTATCTGTCCCAATTTAAGTTGCCATATGCCATGATTTTCCCTCCCACAGATTCGATTGTTGAGACTTACGTCACGTATGCTGCAATGCAAATAAATGTATTTTGAACTGGTATCCGAACCCCCGCCTTGAAACTGGTCTGCACGAGAGGTCGTGGTTCGCCATGTGGTTAAACTAATAAACTGTATTCTCGGCTTTCCTCCGCCGCAGGATAAAAATGAAATCCTATCCTGACTGCTAAATCCGCCCAAGTTTAGCTTCATTTCCCAGGTCATATGTACTGGCAGTGGAATCCGGGGGCTCATTTCGCTGACATATCAATAAAGTACTAGCACTGTGACAAAAATCACAGTTTATGCGTTTACTTTAAAGTATTTATACTTCATGATGTTGATATAAAACTATATATTCAACTTTTCCGAACAATCATGGATTGTTAATGGAACACACCGTCTGAGACGATCAACAGACCATAATTGGCTCATAATCAAAAGTGGTAGTGGTAGATGGTTTTACCATCGCCCTGGGCAGATACCACTCACTGCACTTTGCCATAGCAGTTCAATTCCTTTTGAATTATTTTCCACTTAAAGTGCAGTGGCTGGTACTATATCTTGTTGTATCTTTTTGCTATCAAGTGATCGTTACTCTTCAGTTGGTTCCGGCTGCTTACGGCCTTGCCAGAATGAATTTCGGTGAAATAAATCTAACGGAATAATATAGGAAGTCACAAATCAGGAGACGAATATTTCAAGCACCCCTAGTTCGGAGCCAACAAGAATCTTTATTTACATTCAATATACAATGTTCAGAGGATTATTAATATAGGAAAAGGTTTCGCGATTTTTATCAAAATATTTTTCCACAAAGATGCTGAAAAGCGCTCATAACAACTATGCACTGTCGAAAAAAAATGAAACAAAATCAGTGGTCTTTGACAGTAATATTACTTTAATAATTCCAAATTGCTTTTGGGCCAAATATGGGGTGTTGATTAAAGGCAGCGCGAAGCTGCAGACCATTAACAATTGGCATAAATTTCATCAAAATGACTTTCTTAACTTTGGAAATGTGCAATTACTGCAAATGACCATTTGCATGTAAATTTACTGTACTTTTATTACAGTGTGACTGAAATATTAATTCATTCAATTTTCAAAATATCTCTTATTTTAGGAGATTCTTCTACCCCTGATAATATTGTAATAAGGAAAAATATTATTCCAGTATTAGCCGAGAATGCATTCGTATATTCGATCAAGTTATGATATTGAAAGAAAACGTAAAATAATCGTAAATTCACTGTATTTCTATATTCTATATCCAGTAAAAAATGTGCTCCGTGACAGAGAGGATATATTATTCCACTCGGAAATTTGTTGCTCAATTATCTGCTGTTGAGCGTGGGTCACTGATGGTCGCCTCGCCAAGGCGCGGTCCATCAGTGGTTCGCGCTCAACAAAACAAAATATCACGTGAAAATGAGAAAAGACAATACTTTAATAAAATTGGATTCCAAGATGTCAGATAGTGAATATTGGTGCTTTTTAAACATTTAATACACGTGAGGCAAAACCATGTAAAATGTGGTGTATATCATGATTACGCTGTACAAAATATTGATTCTTGAATACCGCGAATCAAGAATTCATCGGTTGGATTTCTACCTCGGATCGAAACCAACTGATTCAAACACCAACGTATTTTTAAAACATATTTCACATAAAAATATTTACAATATTTAGTTGGGAGAGGTTCCCTAGCAGTGACATTGTGGGTTGAAGTTAAAACTACGGTAAATTCCGTCCAGGGTGTAATAACTTGCTCAGGTTCGATCGAACTGTTAAGCGCACATATGGTCTCTTGTACAAAGCTCTGTTCAGTTTGATCTATTCAAATGTATCAAGTGTAAAAATTATTATGTTTGACGTAAACGACAAATTCCAAAACATGTGTCCTAATATATTACAAGGTTTTCGAATTTAAAAATTATTAAATCCGATTGAGATCAAAAGAAGCCCTCTGAGTTAATCAATCTCAAATAATCAAAACAAATTTTGATCAGAATTCAAAAATATCTTCAAACAAATATTCGGATAAGAATTTCTATTTATAATTATGCCAGCAAGTCTGGGAGTAAAACGCAAGCTAATGAACATTTCAAAGATCTACATTAAACCAACAATAACTTTTGTGGATCAGTGTAAATTCGTACAAAATATCCTTTATACGGATTCGGTATAAACATTATAAATATTACGTTATTGCTTAGTCAAACATGAGCCACAGATCCAGGGAAATATTTCGTCGAACAAGTTTTGTTAAATGTGATTCCCTGATACATCGCGCCGTGAATCGCATTCAATATACGATACCGAGGTATTTGGAATAATCCTATACCATTAATACTAAATCTGTTTACTGATAAAATTCGCTCAACTTGATTTCTCAGGTAACGTGCTCTGGCAGTGAAACCTGAGGGACATTCCTAAGTTGCGGTTAGGAGAGGTCAACTGGAAATTTTCTGCGTGATATTACGAAAATTTGAAAAAAATTACAACTATTATTATTAATTGGCGTTTAGTTGGATGGATCAAGTTATTCGTCTCCTGTAATATTTGACATATTAATAAAAATAATCAAGCAATTAAATTCCCATGTATTCTGGATTGGAGCGGACATATCCTAAGTGGATTGAGAAGGCATATTCAAGGCGTGGCGTTATGAACAAACTTTTTAGCTGACAGAAGACTGGGTGGGTATACTTGCATTCCCATTTTCGAACATTACTTTCAATCGTTGACAGAAATTGTTATAAATGAAAAAAACAAAGTCCTAAATTACTTACACCCAAAAAACTCCGGTATCTAAAATGGAAATCCGTAGAATCCGACAAAAACAACTTTTATTGAAATCGACATAACTATCGACATCACGCTAAAGCATCTACTAAAACACTCACACAGAAAAATCAATGTAAAAATTATTCAAAAGTAATTTTACTCGATAATATTAAGTTGAAAATTAAAAATATAAATCAGCTTCTGGACAATTATAGACTCTTAATGGAAAACGACGAATATCGCTTAAGTATACATTTCACAAAATAGATTTAATTATTTTTTCGATTTTCGCTTCGGAAATTAGTACAGACTCGAAGCGAATATCTATTTTTTTAGAATTGCGATAATTTTCACAAAATAAGACGGATATTAACATAATCAGAAGTTTTTCTGGATTTTTGTACATAAATATTTTTCAACAAAAAATGCCGGAAAACTATTTTCATATCAAGCATGGATGAAATTATAATGTATAGAATTAGCAAAATATCTCGTATATTTGGTAGATTCTTCTAACCTTGATTAGAGTGAAACAAAACAAAACGTAAAATCGTCGTGAATTCACTGTATTTCTATATTCTATATCCAGTAAAAAATGTCAGAGAGGATATAATATTCCACTCAGAAATGTATTGCTCAATTATCTTCTGTTAAGCGAGGGACACTAGTGGATCGCGCCGTCAAGGCGCAGTCCATCAGTGGTTCGAGCTCAACAAAACAAAATATCCTGTGAGGATGAGAAAGGATGATGACTCAATTAATTGAAATATCACGAAATTACAGTTATCAGCAATTTACAGTTTTCGAACATATGGGTGAATGTGCGGAAAAAACGTGTAAAATGCAGTAAATATCATAATTACAGCTGTTAAATTAGCGAATTGAGAATTGATCAGTTCATTCGTGATTCGAAACCAATATAATCAATCATCAACGCAATAAAAAAATATTTCACATAAAAATTATCCTAATATTTAATCGGGTAATTGAACTTCGAATCACAGTATTATTCGTCCCATAAAACAAGGGTGCAATTACTTAGTCAGCTTTGTTCGAACTGTGAAGTGCATAAATGACCTCTTGTTCAGAGCTTTATCTTGGATGATCTACTCACATGCAGTATTTATTAAAAATTAGTAAGTTTGACGTATTCGACAAATTTCAAGAATTGTTCAAAGATGTTCGATTTCGGCCGCCCTCTGAGTTAATCAATCACAAATAATCAAAACAAATTTTGATCAGAATTCAAAAATAGATTAAAAAAAATATCTCTTTACCAATCTGCAAGCAAGGCTGGGAGAGAAACTTGAAAGTAAACAACTAATGAACAGTTACATGACAAAGACCTACGTTGAACCAACAATCCCTTGTGTGGATAAGTGTAAGTCGTACGCAATATTCTTCTTGATGACTCGTTATGAACATTTATAAATATGACCGGCAAAACGGGCGAACATTCGAAAATGACGGTGTTCGACAATTTTTTATATTTCAAATATAGTAAATACAATGTATAAAGCGATTAAAAAATGCTACAATTTTATTCTGACGTTAAGACAGTGGAAATATTCACTGCTAGATTAACTTTTACCTCTTTGTTGGTCGCTGTTACCGTTTCAGACAGAAAAATTATAGAAATATATTTTGCTAAGCATGGGTCGCTGATGAATTGCGCCGTCGAGGCGCGGTCCATCTGTGGCCCGTGCTTGCAAAAATCAAATTTCTGATTTTGATTAAATATATTTTCAGTCTTATTTGTTTTGTCTTTCCATCAAAATGACAGCGTGATCCATCAGTGGACCATACTTGACAAAACATGTTTAGACAAGAATATTCTGACTTAATTTTGTAAAAACTTATCAAAATCATTGCCTAGTCAAACATGAGCCGCAGATGGACCATTCCGTCTCAAAGGTAAGCCAGGAAAATATTTCGTAAAACAAGTTTTTTTGAATGAGATTCAATGATCGATCGCGCTGCCGAAGCGCGTTCTATATATACGGATCATACATGTCGAAATGTAACATAATTTGAACAATGGAAACACACCACGATAGGTACATACAGATAAATCTCGTTAAAACATAATTTTACCTTCACGATTTTTTCCTAATTGCGTAGCAAAATCGTAATATAAGTAACAATACCATGCAACACAGGCTGTAATAAACTTGGAGAACTCAGTAAAAAGAAATCTAGTACCATACTGAACGAACGCCTAAACTCACAGCCCGTCAGCTCCGCAGATCGACGGAGCGGCGACTTGCGATTCAGCGCAGCGAAAAAAATTGCTAAAAAAATCTGCTATTTGGCATATCCAATATAAAAATTGGTAAACAAAAACGCGATCAAAATCTGGTGTTTAACTTTTTTATTATTTGATTCCCTAGATCTTCCTCCCTAGATTCTTTATAAAGTACGATCTCGAACGTTCATCCGGCGCGATCTGTAATAAAATGTTTAAACGTTTTCGTCATTTCAAATCCAGTCAATCCAATCAAACAAGATGCCGATTTGTAAGTCGTCTAAATTGTAAATTTGTAAAGCGTGGGCCGCAGATGTGACGCGCCTAGGTCGTCGATTTGAAAATTAACACCAGAACTCGTTTACACTAGTATGAGCCACAGATGAATCGCGCCATCTAGGCGCGATCCATCTGTGGCTCATGCTTGAAACACTTACTAGCCACAAGATTTGAGTAAAAGTTCTAATAAATCATTACACTTCAACTTTATCATTAATATAACGATTCATTTAACGAAAACATTTAAAATATTATTCGCGCAGCTTGGATTCAACAATTTTCAAGTTATTTCTTGTTATTTCAATTGATCTTTCCTTCTGTTCATTACTTATCCAGTCCTTGGCCTCCTCAGAAGATTCCAACGACATTTTAAATGGTTCAACTGCTTTCTCTATATTCCCCATTCTACTATACGCTACTCCAGCATTATGAAGACAATATCCATATATTAGATAAGTTTGAGCCTGATCTTTCAACTCTGTTTTCACAAGTTCGATCGCAGATTCGCTCATGTTCACAAATTCTTGATGTTCATTGCAGTCATCGTAGCAAACACCGATGTGACATAAACACCAAGCCTCCCTGTCTACTCTGACTTTATGACTCGAACCCTGGATCGATTGTAGAAATTCTAACATCTCATGCATAAGTGGTATAATGTGATCTTTAACGATCTTTCTCATTGGTTCATCTTTTGGTACTCTAATAACAATGAGTCGTATTTGTTGAACACATAGTTGAATTCCTATGACCGATTTATTTCTTTTATGATTAAGTTGATGTAATTTAGCAGCAACGTAGGATGAAATCACAATTTGAATGAATTTTTCTTCCGAAGTAAATTTCTTAGCTTTACTTTCCATTTCTTCGGCAAACTGACCGTAGTTCGAACCATGGATCGATTCTAGAAAATCAGTAATTTCAGGAATGAGCGACATAACGTAATATAGAGCCATATTTGTGACTTGTTTTGATTTTATCATTTCATCCATGATCAGACTTAGTTTTTCAATGGATGATAGTATACCTGAGATTGAATCAACACCTTTGTTTGTTTCTTTATGTAATTGAGCTGCAATGTATGTTGCAAATATGGCTGGAATGAACTTCCTTCTAGTGACAAAATCTTTTGCTTCGGTTTCAAGTTTGTCTATAAATTGACTTCGACTCAAACCCATGATTTCACATTGTGATTCAGTCATTTCACGCATGATCGGTATCACGTGATTCATGGCGATATCTTTAGTTTCTTCATTGTCGAGTAATTTCTCAATCACAAACCCAGTTCGTTCAAAACATGTCCATATACCGTTCACTGATTCGCCTCTTTTATCGCCCAATTGATGAAGTTTGAATGTTGCGTAGAAAGCAACTACTGAATGAATAAGTCTGTTATTGGAAAAAAATTCTTCTCCAAGCTTCATAGTTTCTTCTGTTTTAGAAATATATTGCTTTATTTTTTTGTCGTCAAAATTTACTGGAAAAAATTTCTCCAAAAAATTTTAACGAAAAGTTTTTTTCGCACTGTCATTTCGTCGTTCTGCACAATTTATTGTCATTTTTGCACAAAATGATTTTCCAGGCTAGGTTGATAAATGGTAGAAGGCTCTTGAGTTTTTTCGGTATTGCTATCTCTTTTTCCTGTATGTATTTATCAGTTATTACTAAGAGCGATTTTTCGTGTTCATTCTCAGGGAAAGCATCTATGCTGATTTGATTTTCTTGGGATTTTCTGCCAGAAGCATACTGGGTTCGTTGTATCTCGGAGGTCATTGTACTTTGGCCAACTCTCAAACTTGTTTGTGTGTCTATATCTAGATTGTATTCATCAGTTTGTAATTGTCTGTCTCTTTTATCTGGTTTGTCTGTCTGTGATTCTGTGTCGTATATTGGTTCTTTGTCTGTTTGGTTCACAAGATTAAAAAGTTGTAAAATGAAGCTTCCAATTTGGAAAAAATATTTCTGTGTACTAGTGATGTATTCAGCCTAAGAGTCAACTTTTTTTGTTCTCAAATGTACAAGGGAATTTCGGGCAATGATCTGCCTAGCTTTTACATCAAGACAATATAGTTTATTTTACATTTGTAATCAATCGAGAACATGATCAAACATTGGCAGCTGAACAACTGATAGTGAAAGTGGGAGAACGCCAACAAGTTCTATAATTTACTCTAAATTTCCCATTTTTCAATATTTCTGAAGTGAATTTTTAGGTCGCGAATTGTGTAATTTTGATCAACAGTCAACATATTACCAAACGTGGATGTTACTTTGTCACTAATTTGCATATGCATTTCAACCGAAAGCCTTCACAGCATCGTCTTTTTCTATAAATTTTCGAAAACTCAATTATTGTCAAACATCTTTGGATTCATGTCGATACCATCGTATAATGGAAAATTGACACATATATTTTACATATTAAAGCAAACAAACGAAAATAATAAAGTCAAAACTTGAATATACAGTAAGCAAGATGAAGAAAAGAGAACCCATGAAAAGATTTGATTCTCTCCGAATTTTGGTTTACTATGTTAAACTTAACTGTACCTGTACTTTTAAGTCTTGCTCCAGATGGTATATAACGTCTGTTTGAATGATCCGATATTTCAGTAGGAGACTGTGTAACTTCATGAGTTGATCTTGGTGACGATGCAGCAAAGCTTCCTACAAATTGGTTATGGAATGTGATTTCAGAGAATGGAGGATTGTTTGAGGATTGAAAAATTGAAGTAAAATTATGCTTCAAAAAGTTGGGAATCGCTGAAAATGCATGAAATATTATGGTCTTTTATACGATGGGAAAAGTAACGATTTCGGAATTTAGAATATATTATTATAAATGCTTTTACCAAGACGCTTAAAAGCTGTCTTTTCTAATATTTTCGGAAAACATTCAGAATATTTGGGGTTTGGGATTGATCGCTCTATTCAAAGTTCTTTACTTTTCCATCGACTCTGGCTCCATCGACACTCTCTGGTAGGCTGTTCTGAATTTTGCCGAAACACAAGGTGTTCCCTTTAATCAGAACGCTCACGATATGCGGATGGGGAAATTGTCAGAGAAGCTATAAAAACACTTTATCAGCGTTTAAGTGGCCGTTAGTTTGCTCCTTTTGGACAATGCTTCCAGCACAGAGTGAATTTCAATAAAATCAGAACAATGGTACCAGAATTTATTTTCGAAAATGAAAAGCTTCTCTTTTATGTCGGAAGAACAAAGGGGCATGAAATAGCAGTGTTGGTGATTTTGAATATTTTTGTGGGATTTTTTCTTTTAGAATTCTCTGCGTTTACCATTTTTGATAAATTTGTTCATGCGTCTGAACAGAAGAGTCTTGTCGATTTCATGACCACTATTTAGTGAATGCGATGGCCTAGCGGTTAAACATGTTGGCACCGCAGGTTGGACACCTCGGGTTCGAGTCCCGTAACCGAAGCAGAATTATTTATGTTGACTCACCAATTACTCTAGGTTCTGTTACACTGCGATCCAACGTCTCTCCAACAAAACTTTTTTCTTCAGATCGATGTGGTGATGAAACATGCGATGGAGGATTGGAAGATATCAATGTCTAATTCTTTATTACTGTATCAATAACTGTATGATATCAGTAAAAACTATCTACAAGCAAATATTTTAAAAAATTATAAATTGTTAAATATGTGTCGCGGATACAAGGGACAGGGGGGTGCATCCACCATCATCTAAGACATCCAAAAATAAATTAAAATCCCCAAAAAACGTAAAAAAAATAAGTTTTTTGTTGACAATATTTTTTGAATTCACGAAATCACCAACCTGCAATTTTTCATCTTTCTCAAACTTTACTGTTCCACGAAAAAGATTTTGAGCATGGCACGCTATTTCAATATTATTTCTTTGTATATTCCGGTCAAAAAAAAATTTCCCTTCGCCCGCGGTTCACATCTCAGCGTCATAAACTTTGATAACTCACCCTCCCCACCAAAAATTCTGGATCCGCTACACAGTACAGTGACAAGTGCATCTGCCTCTTGTCGTCATATTAAATTCTTTATATAAACTGGTGTATTTGGAATAACAAACACGCAAATTTTCTGGTAAATTGTGATTATTTTCTATAGGAACATACAAAAAAAATTATTACGCATATCTCGGCTTTTTCTCTACCGCTAGGTGTTGCTATAGTACCGCAAAATTATTTCCACCAGCTGTGACGCGGGCTGTTTTGAGTTTAGGGGTTTTCTCCTTGTTGTTCTCACTGCCGTATGCTACTAGTTTCGCTTGAATATATTTTTGTTTATAGCCAACCATTATGGGGCGGATTACCCCGTACAGAGCTCTTTGGGTGCTCCAACTGAAGACATGTATGTAGTCGTGGGATATTTTTGGAAAAAAATGCAAAACAGGAATTTTGAATTAATTTTCAGAACATAACTTTGACCATACAAGTCCTTTTATCCAAAATATATATCCAAACAGGTTGCTGGAAAAAATAATGGTCTTTTAGGTGAACCAAGGCGTAAGAAATTCAGCAATATTTCCGCAGTAATCATCACATTTATTTAGCCAATTTTAGGTCCTGAAATCCCACTTCACAAGTAATTTTCGCGCCTGCGGGTAATTCAGGGACTGTTTTACTGATTTACATCACAAATGCATAATGATTTTTTCTCTATGTGCTTGTTTCAGACATCATAATTTGATAAGGAAAATGCAGTACAAGCAACCATAAGAAAGATTTTTGATATTCCTAAATCGATTTTTATTATTCTTCCTCGCCTTACTTTCGAATCTAGCATATGCTTGACAGACTTTTAATATATTCTCATTCATAAATATTTCTGCGTGAACCACAGCTGTTTATAAGTAACAACTAACGGCACTCACCCAATTATGTCTCCTTTAAACACTCCGCCATGATAAACTGGTGCGAGATGATAATGTAATATTTTTTGATGGTGATGATGATGGTGTTGCACATTATGTTGTAAGAGAACATTTTCGTCTATAGAAATAATGAAATATCATCGTTTCATATTGACTAAAATGATATATATTAAATGTTCAAAATCACATACACAGACTCTGGACACCACCAAGCACATATCAGCAGAGATGACCAGTACTTTTTCTATTTTGAAATCGTACAAAAATATTGCAGAATTGAATGCTTCTAATATTAGTTTAAGCATTTACATTTTCTTTGAAGTTCAACCAAAGTAAGGTTTTTTAAGGACTTCCCAAAGTGATGGTCAGAGATCACAATCAGATTGCTTTTTTAGGAAATGTAACAAATTTCATACGAGCCATAAACGAACTAATTCATAAAAATAATGATATTATTGAAGTTATCGGCTGACACAAATACATCGGTAACAATTGCCAAGAGCAGCATCGACAGAATATACTTATTATACAGATTATAAGCATTCAGACAAGGATATTTTGTATTCAATTGTGAGATATAAACCTTCAAATACAAACGTGTTTACAAGAATAACAATTACGGGATGCCAGCCACTCTGCTACTCAGACATCCGAAGTGTATGGCCGCCATCATAAGTAAATTTGCAAATGGACAACATTTCATGATAAATCTAAAGTGGCAAAATATGACTGTTTGGGTGTCCGACAGCAACAAAGCTGTACAAAAAGGTCTAAAATCATCAACATTGCTATGAAAACCTTTGAACATTTGGGACAACCGAAGAAAAAACAAGATTCTGTCATCCCGATGTATGATGCAGATAGATGTATAAGAGAACGCGACCAATCTACAGTTCTTATCAAAAAATCAAGTTACTTTTGCCAAGCGACGGCCACTGATGGACCGTACTGCAGCCGCACAATTCATCATTGATGCGTGCTTATCAAAATATTATTTACCAATTCTTCTTGTTCAAGATATTTTCCAAATTACTTAAGGAATTATGTTGCTTTAGTACAACTCTATCAAATCTATGGCCCATGCTTGACTAGGATTTTTTACATGAGCGATCCGAATATTTTTTTATATCTTAATTTTTTCCACTATTCGCGCCATCCCAGAGCAGGAAAACAGGGAATTTTAGGAGGGGCCAATGATATAGGGCCATGCTCAGTTTGAACAATACAAATAAGCTATTCAAAGTAATGGGATAAAATGATTAAATATAAATGTAACCCCTCCATACCTTCACCTGGTTCCTCTACTTGATATTCCTGTGACGCAACTTGTTGTTGGTCAAGAACCGCATCCTCGGGACCTAAATCCTGAATAAAAGGTCCGGGATGTTGTTGGGATTCGTTTTCGGAATTATCGGTTTCATTACTCGATCCATGACTGTTAGAATCAGACTCGATTGTGTGCTGACCAGTAGAATCGGACGCGATGCACACGTCGATTGCAGGACCGGGTCCTACTGTTGTTGGAATCGGTGTATCGATATCGGACGTTTCCCGATCAGTAGATTCGTCTTTTTGTTCTGAATCAGACATATTCTAGTATATTACTTTACTTATATGTCTTCGGTTATTGTTTATACCTTTAAAGAATACAAATACTATTGAATGAATTGTTGATCTGTAATCACTAGCGGTTGAGTTGCTAGTTCGGATATCAGTATTGACGACAAGGTTTTGACATTTCACTCCCTCAAAACCTGCAGAATATTTTTTTTTAAATAGATCTCAAAATCAAATAAAATTACAATAGACCGCGGTACGCAATGTGACTGCCGAAAATATAAAGGTTACTATTGTGCAGTGGCGTGTTTGGACCCTCAGAATTTGTAATGGATAAATTATGGTGTCATAATTATCGCTCTTGGCAAAAAATAGGAGAGATAACATTTTTATTGTTCGTCACGATGATGCTGCTCAACGATCTCGCCGGAGGCACGTTTTTTTTTAAACTGTATATCAGGCCCTACAATTGGCTAAATAAGCGAAATACCAACTGCACGCCCAAGTGCGAAAAAAGTTTTGTGACTTCAACTTCCCGCGTTTCAAAGCACTCAAAAGACGATTCCGCTATTTTCGTCTGCGATAAAATTAATACGCTAGTGTTATTGCGATTAGCTATACAGAGAGATTGTTCTTGAGCTTAAAAAATGACGCCATCCTTCCCTACTAAATATTCGACTAAAAATTTCAAACGCGTTAAGATAAAATTGTGGGTGAAAAAACGAAAGAATGGGGACCAGTCTAGAGTATTCGACGTTTGTCTTTTTCCATTCATTTTTTCATTTTATATTCTACTTTTCCAATTTGTGTTTCAGGCTTTAAAAATAATTCTGCACATAAACGAGTCCCTGAATATACCCACATGATTAACATAGCACTTATAAATCCTTTTCTTTCGTTGATTCAAAAACTTTCCACATCATCAACAATCTTGTTTTGACAAATATTATTATCATGAGATAATATCTGTTATAAGTGATATAGAATAGTATTTTTTTGGAAAATTTTCTTCTGATCAAAGATTATTACTTCGGGTGTCTGAACAGCAGGGCAGTTGTCATTCTATTTCTTTGAGTCTCTCAAGTAGCCAACTGACACATACGGAGACATGTTTGGAATAACAAAATTGATGAAAGTGAAAAATTTAATTTTTTTTTCAAATTATAACGTCATAGCGGGTGCCGCAGGTAAAAAAATTGTTTCTTCGTAGATGAAGGTTAAATAGACCCAAACTTCGCTCCGAGGAACCGTGAAAATTTTTAAGAAATACATTTTTAGAGTGCGAAATAGCGGTTTATCTTGGAATATAACATAATCTGGCGCACAAGTATGTACATTTAAATACCTAATTTCGGCCGTAAATCCCCAATTTTTGGATTTTTCTCAAATCTCCGGCGCGATCTTCAGGCGGTATTATTGTGGCATACAATCCTATTTTTAGTATGTTTCGCCTGCTGCACCGATTATGACGTCATAGTTTTTCAAGACTTTGAATACTGTAATGATCTAATTCAACGGATTTGTATTCGATTCTTATTTGTTTGTTTGACAGGATTCAATCTGGTCCAAACCAAATTATTTAATATTCGACTTTGATCCAAATGTTTTTTTTTTGAATTGGATCGAATCACGAACTTTGTGGACCTAATACATATCCCACTTTTACTATTGCAACTTGTCTTCATTGTGAAAATCAAGAAATTTATAGTTCATAGTGTATATCCAATTACACTCAATGTCTAAGAGGAATTTGGTCAAATTGGACCAAAATCGATTGCATTTTGTCAATAAAATGGTAAATTCTAGTCCATTTAGTAAGTATTTGCTCCTATGAACGACCCACGATTGCCTCGAATCGATTCAAATTGAATTGCCCAGCCCCAGACATCCGGAAAGTTTTATTCAATTCTGCTTTTTCCAGCCATTGTTGGTCACTAACCAGCTAACTTTTCTATTCGTAATCTATACCGAAAGATAAATAAATATTAATTTTGCTTTACAAGATCCACTAAGGCGCCACTCATCTGTAGCTGCCTTAATACATAACAACTTTCTAGCAAAAATGTCAACAAATTGAAATAAACGGCCCAGACATGACTTGAAACCTGGGTATATTTTGTTAGCTAAGGCTAGTGTCGACTATACTGGTGTTGTTAACAAGTATTTTTCTTAATTCTTGCTAGCTAAGATTTTGAAAATCTAATGCACAGAAATTCAACATGGCGGAAAAATAAAGAGGAGCGATGTTTCAGCGAAAGAATAAGCCTCACGCAGACACCCTTGTATTCTTTGTTTGTTCAACCATGAATGGCACAACACGCCTGCACGCCGATGGAGAGATAAAATTGTGCCTTCTATAATAATATGTTCATATAAAATCCACAATCCACAGTGTAAATGAGAGGGGACTGTACCCCACTCAAAACTCCGACGTAATTCTATTTATGCTAGGGAGCTGATATATGTCCAAATTTGTTTGAGTTGCCCAGCTTTAATTAATTATGTTCTAGAATTCAAATGTCACGTTACAAAAGTGCAATATTAGTGAATCTCACATCTCTTTTCGAAGCGCGCGACCCAGTTGAGTCCAACTTGAGTCGTCGGAGTGGCTCCTAAGAATGAATAACCAATATTTTATTTTTTCTTTACATTGATATTTTTCTGATAATATCAGAAAATATTTGTGCAAAGTTGTGCTAAGTTTGCTATTTGAAAGTTATTTTAATGCTCTTTATTTACGTCACGACATACTTGGATGAATTCAACCTAGCAAGCAGTATATGCGTCGGTTTATGCGGTAGCTCGTTTAATTCTAAGTGCATTCACCCGCGTAACCAAATGTTGCCGCAAAAAGAATGTTCGATCGCGAATCTCAATACAAAGTGTAGCATCACTACATTAGGCTTTTACATTAGCCGTATACAGCCCTAAATAATTTATTTAAATTTCATTTTCATATGCGATTGTTGCGTACAATGTTGAAATTTTACGAAGTATTCTGTAATTGAACATTACGTGACTGTACATTATGTAACGGCTGTTAATATTGTGTGTTTTGTAACCCCATTCTGCATGTGTAAAGGATATGTCGATATATAGGACAAAATCGCGAAATTTTTCTGCGTTTTTCCAGGCGGTGTAATTTCAAAAATCGACTGGAGAATAAAATGCTTTAAAACTAAACTTTAAACTAATGTTATTACAATACAACCCCTAACAAATGTCTATTCCAGCGTCCACTTTCAAATTCGTCAAGGACAGCAAGAGATCTCCTTGCGACCCTGAGTAAAAAGGAAAACTCCACAGTTAACCTAAAAAAAATATCCTACACAAAGTGGCGGAGAAAGGAGATTACGCCGAAAGAGCCCAAAAATCTTAGTATATTTTTCTCAGTTCCATCTCAGGTTTTAGGATGATCGAACTAATCACCCTCCCCCCCCCCCCCCAAGTAAGAAACCCCCTACATATCGACGAGAGTAGAGACTTGTTTCTTAGGTGCAGACATGAGTCTTTGGGAACTTGTATACTCGGCGTGTTTAAAACATCTTACATTTATGTCATTTATGTTATTTATCACATTAAAATATCTTGGACGAAAAACCCCACAGAGAAATGGAAATTCACATTTTTATACAAATGAAAATAAACACCATAGATGCGGACCAAAATAATTTTCGAACAATTTTGCTAATTTCCACTGGAACTATATATTTTCATAATTTCGTCTTAAAGTGGTGGTAACGGTAATATCACTCAAAAATTGTAATTTTTCACAATGCTAAGCTCGAGTACAAAAATGAATATAAAAAACGAGAATTACGCCGAAGGCAACATAACTAATGACAATTAAGCATTAGCATTGTTCAAACATCAAACATTTTGTACCTAAAGCCATTTGGAAATAAAAAAAAAAATATGGACCTGACCTGTGCAAGTCACGTTTCCGACAAAGCGTTCCCTGTCTGTATTAATATAAGCACAACAAAAAAACTAACGGAATTATCGCTGTTCCCGGTAGTATCTTCAGTTGACGATATTAGAATGAAACTATGAAATGATCTTTTTCGCCAATTATGGGCCGTTGATGGAACGTACCGTCCAAAGCATTTTAATTTTTAATACAAAAATATTTTTAATTTTCACTACACTGTGCCAAATGTGCAATAAATTTACTGCTCGTTTCCAGTAATTGCATATTTCCGAAATTTGAAACCGCCTTGTCGAAGAATTGAATGGCGAATATGAACTGCCGATGAACCACCGCACCTTGGCTGTTCGTTCCATCAATAGTCCATAATTGGCCTAAAAGTCGATTTTGTAGCTCTATTTCAACATCAGCGAGTGAAAATAATATCAAATAGTGGTAATTTTACTATCTCTTCGTTACAGAGTAAAAGCAAAGCTGGAAGCAACAAGTGAAAATAGCAAACTAATGACGTTAACACTGACGGCAAAGAGCAACATAAAATGCAGTTAAAATTACTTAAATTATCTCTCCAAACCCCTGTAGACAGTGGTGTATTTAAAATTTTGAAGAGGCGGGGAGAGGGAGGGGATTTTCAAAAACTTTAAAGTCAAATTTAGAGCGTTTTTATGGTATATCACTACTAAACAGCCTAAAATCGCGCCTGAGGCTTGAAAATGTTTTGGAAAAATTAGATTACAGTGTGTATTTATGGGTGATGAAGATGTGCAAAAAACTTTGGGTTTCCAACGTTTGAAGTGTTTATAGGGCCCATGGGCTTTTTTCGATTAGCCAGAGGGGGCATGACACACTTCCGTTTCCCCACCCCCAATTACGGTAGTGCCTGGCGATAAAAGGAAAGAAACTAGTCGTAGATGGTTTTCCCCTATAATAATACAAAAATAATAAATACATTAGTGGGTGATGAAGTAAAGGGACAAAGTAGGTCATCTATTGGTATTTTCCGATAAATTTCTTAAACATACTGGGTAAACTAGGAACTGTTATATAGAATTGACAACATTAGTCAACAGTTATTATTATGAACTGGTTCAACTCACCAAATAGTCAAGTCGGGTCAACAACAAGCAACCAAACGTACACAAATAAGAAATCCTTGAATCACCACGTTAATTAAAAACAATTCAAGTACAATTCATATATCGCGTTAATTTCAGCAATTCAGTGAAGTCGCCTTTTTGCTGAATTATCTAATCAACTCGTTCGGCCAATTATGGTCTGTTAATGCATGCATCTCACCAACTATGCGATTTCGAATATACAGTCACTGAAAATAGGCGATAAATTAACTGTGTTTTGGCCCGGTGTAGCAATTATTGTGGTCTGGTGGTGCATATAGCTTGTTAGAGTGCCTCATAAGCCTATTACCTCGCCACATACCTTTCATACAAAATAATACCAGATCCTAATATATCCATTCCGATATTTTTAACTTTCACGGTTTGTATTTTGTCTTTAAATGATTGGTGTCGGATACGGTGCTTTTGAGGACACGGAGTAATCCCGTTAAACTATTATAAATAGTACAAAAAAAGAAAATTCAAGTACCAATCCAGTAAGTAAAACCTTGTCACTATGCAATACGTGGCAATTTGTTAAGCTTGAGTCACTGATGGATTGCGTCGTCGAGATACGGTCCATCTGGGGCTCATGCTACACAAAATAGGATTTCTGTTTTGAAATATATTTTATTGAATAATTGCAAAAATTCAGATGACTGTTGATAATGTCCTTTCGCTTAGGATTCATGCAGGAGATAATGGGTAACGGTCTATTGCGTAGGCGGATTGATAGAGAGACTGAAGGCCAGACACTCTGTAAGGGAGCTAAAATCCTTTCATCTCTTTAAATCTTTTTTCTGAAATTTCTGAAACAGGATAGCACTTATTTGATCGCGCGATGGGTCAAAGTTCGGAGAAATGTCTACAGTTCTGATGGTTGTTCAGAAAATCCAGCGTCCATAGCAACGTTCTTTATCACGTACGAAAAATTGTTTTGTCGACAATGGCGTTTTTCTACTTGCATCCGCTATAAGCTATTTATCAGGATAAAACTTAGCCGAATAATAGACCTTTCATAACAGCGTAGATAAATATATTTGTTGCAAAGTTGAATTCAGTTTAACCAGTATTATAAACTGCGCACGTGAAGTACAAATAAGCGTAGTAAAAATCGCATTAAAAGTAACGAATCAAATAAACTGTTATGTTAATCTCTCAAATAGCCTAACGTTAGGGTAACTTAGGTTGACTTCAAAGTTGAGTACTTGTGCACCATTGAATAGAAATCGTCTGTAGGCGACTGTCAGGCCTTAAAGCGAAGATATTTGAGAACAAAATGTGATTTCAAGTTTGCTTGTTTACGCTTAGTGAGGTTGGGACCCTTATGCCATATGATATTTTATGCATAAAATTGTTGTAAAATAGGAATACAACAGTAACCCCATTCAGTAAAAAATGGAAATGTCATTGTGTCTGTTAGTTTTACTAGTCGCTGCCGAGGGTTCGTCCGGAACTCGCTCTAAGGTGATAATAGCATAATTTATTTGTGCACCTATTCGAGAAAATATGTCGTCAAGTTTAAAATGTTCCCGAACGGAAAAAAAGAATGACCTACTTTGTTCTGAGTGGATTTTCACGATAAAAATATGATCTAAGACACAACCGGGTCTAAAAAAGCTGAAATTCGATTGGATTTTAACCATCAGCGTGCATTGACAATTCCCATATTTTAAGTGATCTTCGCCTAAAAACTCTGGAATAAGGTAGTAGGTTGGTGTGGTCGCAGCATATCGGAATACAATCAAATATGGAGGAAGCCAACCAGACACCAGTGTTTTGGATCATATTCATTATGAAATGAGGGCAAAGGAGAGATTTTTTTTTTCGAAAAAATATATTATAGTAAGCACTGGTGTATTTAGAAGGTGTAGAAAATAGAGCAGACAGGAAAACATCAGGGGCCTTTTGCATTTACAATATGGAAAAATAAAAAGATTTTTTAGAGCACCTTGGGCGTAAAATAGTAATCTCCGAATTCCAATATCGAGCCAGTTAGAGGCACCAAAATCTCAATTTTTTCAATACTTTGCAACCTACGATGTAATAATATTTTTTACTAGTTTTTAGCTGCAATTTTTGTCGTTTATCACTATTTCACTACATAGGCTCCCCTTTCTTTTCAAGATTTTAAATACACCATTGTAATTTATATGTTTTGAGGAATGGCTGGGTGGAATAAGGTATCTTTTAGTCTTCGGCATTTCAATAAGTCCTGTGATTGTTCTTATAATGTTAATAATCCTTCGTAATATTCAGCACTTCTTTAAATATAATAACACAGATGTAAGTGAAGAAAAAATTTCTGCTCAGGGCAGTTACCGGTATTCAATCCTCTCCTGCGTATGAAAAACTACTTAGACTCAACTACTCAGCATGCAGACTTGATATTAGTATCTGAAATTTCTTAGTTTGTCAAATACTCCCAGGAAATCCATGAAACGCTGCAACTAGAAATCTGTTTTGCAAAACATGAATCACAGGTGGACCGAACTCAACAGGAACGATCGATCTATGAGTGACGAGCCACTGAGGCAATCGTCAATAATCGCCTCATGCTTCAATTCTTCGATGGTCTTTTGTTAGAAAATAGAAACTTTATGAATGTAGGTATTGTTGTACCGCAACGCAGCTAATTTACATGATATTGTCCGCTGTTTATAAGTGTTTTTGTGGTCACAATACATTCACAATATATTTTATTATGGAAATATTCTTGACATTCGCAATGTAGAATGAAATCACTGAATTAACTTCCGTAACTACGGTTGTCGGTAAATTTCTTCTGGGTGATAAAAGTCTTTGAAACCGTCAACACTACCTACCATCTCATCGCAGTTTTGATATATTTCTTTTCGTATTGAAGAGATATTTTGAACTTCGAGTAAATGATTCTTAATTTGAATCAAATATTAGAATCGACACAAATGATTGTCATGTTGGCTTCGTTTACTCATTGATCGATCGCACACCTGGGCACAATTTTCAGACTGACTGTTCGCACATCGACAGAGGATCTTGTTTTACATGGCAGTCACGAAACAAGTTGTTCTGCCTCAAAATTAATCAGAATTATTTTTAAGTTTTCGACTCTACAACAATTATACCGCGTTACAAAATTATTATTACGGTTAACAAAATAAAATGTTTGAGCGGAAAGACGGAGCCAACTTGCCCCTTCACATATCTTTACGTTATTTTTGGCGAGGTGTCCGTGACTTTTCTATTTTCGTGAATATAGGGCCTTGATTTCAAAACAAACGAGTAAAAAAGATGCCACACTTTTCGCTATGTAAATATGGTTACCCCGCGCCTCCCGAGGCAAATGGAAACAACAGAGCAATAACTACGATATGACAAAACAAGTCGATATAGACATAGAATAGATAGAATGATACCTCAACATTTCGAATAAATGAAATTGATGATATTTGTTGACCATATTTTGCTTGCCATAAATCAAATCATAATTTTTGTCACATTTCACAACGTAGAATTAGGCGTAATATTATTATTCCACTACAATTTAAGTATAATCGAAAGCGATATGCATTGCAATATACAATAATGTCTATTGGACAAATGGAAGTGTATTGGACAAATGGACATCACGGAGGCACAAACATGTAGAAATATTCACGAAAGATAACTGGTACCCTCTAACAAGCCCATTGATAGCGCGATTAACAGTAATGATTACGAACCGGTTTTAACTCACCAAACAACTACGATAGATAAACAATGAGCAGCAGCATCTTTTCTCGTTTGTGTTGTTGCATCCCTAAAATTAGGATTCTGAAAAAAAAAAACAATTACTTATGAAAATACCTGTGGACATTGGAATAAGAAAACAAAATATGATATTGACAAACATGTCAAAATGGTTTGGGATCAGAGAGAATGCCATTATAAACTAATTCGATTTAATAAGATTTTATCATACTAAAGCCCTAACATTACGATTCCGTACCTGATTTCCGCATTTTTCTCGTCGGCCGTCGGATGCGCAACAACCTTGTTCTAGTTTCCCTATTATAAATATTTGGTTTGAAAGTGAATCAATACCTATCAGAGGACTTGTTTTGTCGAGAATGAACTACCGATGGACCGCGCCTCGATGGCTTGATCCATTAGCAGCCCATTTTCGACAAAAAGATATTCACGAATGCTTAGAAAAATAAATTATCTGATTGGGTTGGAAAGCGATGTTTACAAACAAACATGTGCTTTCCTAGTTATTTTCTGATCACAGGCGGGTGGAACAAGCACTGTGCTTAAAAAGATCGTCGAATGTCGGGTGACATACCTTTCAGTTGAAATCATCTAAAGTCCCAAGTATATCCGATGTTTAAAAGAGAGTGAACAAACTAGTAATGATAACGAACACGACACACGAACCCAAGCTAACAAATTTAGATGCTTCGACAGCAAAATCGTGACAGCTCACTGGCTCCCTCTTGCGATTTCGTCACACACGCTCATGCCACGTGCGCGATTTGATTTATCTGTCCCAATTTAAGTTGCCATATGCCATGATTTTCCCTCCCACAGATTCGATTGTTGAGACTTACGTCACGTATGCTGCAATGTAAAGAAATGAATTTTGAACTGGTACCCCAACCCCGCCTTGAAACTGGTCTGCACGAGAGGTTGTGGTTCGCCATGTGGTCAAGCTAATAAACTGTATTCTCGGCTTTATTCCGCCACAGGACAAAAATGAAATTCCATCCTGACTTCTAAATCCGCCCACGTTTAGCTTCATTTCGCAGGTCATAAGTACTAGCAGTGGAATCCGGGGGGTCATTTCGCTAACAAATCAATAAAGTACTAGCACTGTGACAAAGATCACCGTTTATACGTTTACCTTGAAGTATATATACTCCATGATGTTGATATAGAACTATATATTCAACTTTTCCGAACAACTATGGATTGTTAATGGAACGCACCGCCTGAAACTATCAACAGACCATATTTGGCTCATAATCAAAAGTGGTAGTGGTAGATGGTTTTACCATCGCCCTGGGCAGATACCACTCACTGCACTTCGCCATAGCAGTTCAGTTTCTTTTGAATCATTTTCCACTTAAAGTGCAGTAGCTGGTACTATATCTTGTTGTATATTTTTGCTATCAAGTGATCGTTACTCTTTAGTTGGTTCCGGCTGCTTCCGTCCTTGTCAGAATGAATTTCGGTAAAAATAAATCTAACGGAATAATATAGGAAGTCACAAATCGGGAGACGAATATTTCAAGCAGCCCTATAGTTCAGAGCCAACAAGAATCTTTATTTTCATCCAATATACAATGTTCAGAGGGTTATTAAGATAGGTAAAGGTTTCGCGATTTTTATCAAAATATTTTTCCACAAAAATGCTGAAAAGTGCTTTTTCATAACAACTATGCTCTGTCGAAAAAAAAATGAAACAAAATCACTAGTCTTTGACAGTAATTTCACTTGGTGGTACTGACAATAATTCCAAATTGATTTTTTGGGCCAAATATGGGGTGTTGATTAAAGGCAGCGCAAAGGAGAGGACCATTAACAATTGGCATAAATCTCATCAAAATGGCTTTCTTAACTTTGGAAATGTGCAATTACTGCAAATGACCATTTGCATGTAAATTTACTGTACTTTTATTACAGTGTGACTGAAATATTAATTCATTCAATTTTCAAAATATCTCTTATTTTAGGAGATTCCTCTACCCTTGATTAGACTGTAATAAGGAAAAATATTATTCCAGTATTAACTGAATGCAGAATGCATTCGTAGAATGCATTCGTATATTCAATCAAGTTATGATATTGAAAGAATAAAAAAATAAAAAAAATAATCGTAAATTCACTGTATTTCCATATTTTATATCCAGTAAAAAATGTGCTCCGTGACAGAGAAGATATATTATTCCACTCGGAAATTTTTTGCTCAGTTATCCTTTTGTTGAACGTGGGACACTGATGGATCGCTCCGCCAAAGCGCGGTCTATCAGTGGTTGGCTCTCAACAAAACAAAACATCACGTAAGGATGAGAAAAGAAAACATTTAAATAAAAATGGATTCCAAGATTTCAGATGGTGAAGATTGATACTTTTTAAACATTGGATACACGTGAGGCAAAACCATGTAAAATGTGGTATATATCATGAATACGCTGTATAAAATATTGATTCTTAAATACCGCAAATCAAGAATTCATCGGTTGGATTTCTACCTCTGAAACCAACTGAATCAAACATCAACGAATTAAAACATATTTCACATAAAAATATTTACAATATTTAGTCGGGAGCGGTTCCCTAGCAGTGACGTTGCGGTTTGAAGATAGAACTACAGTATATTCCGCCCAGAGTGCAATAACTTGGTCAGGTTCGATCGAACTGTTAAGCGCCTAAATGGCCTCTTGTACAAAGTTTTGTTCAGTTTGATCTACTCAAATGTATCAATTGTAAAAAAAAATTATTGGGGTCAACGGAATCGACAAATTTCAAAACACCTTTCTTAACATATTATAAAGTTTTCGGATTTAAAAATAATTCAATTTTATTTTTGGATCAAAAGATGTTAAAATATCTTCAAACTAACTTTTCGATTAAAAATTTCTCTTTACAAATCTGGAAGCAAGGCTGGGAGTGGAACTTAAAAGTAAACAACTAATGAACATGACAACGATCTACATTAAACCAACAATAATATTTACGAATCAGTGTAAATTCATACGCAGTATTCTTCTTGATGACTCGTTATGAACATTTATAAATAAGACCGACAAAAAGGGTGAACATTCGAAAATGACAGTGTTCGACAATTTTTTATTTTATATATAGTAAGTAAAATGTATAGATATATAAAAAAGCGATTTAAAAATGTTACAATTTTATTTTGACGTTGAGATGGTAGAAATTTTCACTGCTAGATTTTGATCAGCCCTAGTTCAGAGCCAATAAGAATTTTTATATCCATCCAATTTACAATGTTCAGAGGGTTATTAAGATAGGAACAAGTTTCGCGATTTTTTATATGAATATTTTTCCACAAAAATTCTGGAAAGCTGTTTTTCATAACAACCATGCACTGTAGCAAAAATGAAAATGAAACAAAATCACTGGTTTTTGACAATAATTTTACTTGGTGGTATAGACAATATTTCCAAATTGATTTTTTGGCTAAATATGTGTTGGGGTGTTGATGGGAGGCAGCGCGAAGGTGCAGACCAATAACAGCCCATAATTGGCATAAATCTCATCAAAATGGCGTTTTTTGACTTCGAAAATGTGCAATTACTGCAAATGACCATTTGCATGTAAATTTACTGTACTTTTATTACAGTGTGACTGAAATATTAATTCATTCAATTTACAAAATATCTCATATTTTGGAAAATTCTTCAAACTCTAATAAATTCCAATTGTAACTGAAAACGCATTCGTATATTCAATCAAGTTATGATATTGAAAGAAAACGTAAAATATTCGTAAATTCACTGTATTTCTATATTCTATATCCAGTAAAAAATGTGCTCCGTGACAGAGAGGATATAATATCCGGAAATTTTTTGCTCTATTATCTTCTGTTGAGTGTGGACCGCTGATAGATCGCATCGCCAAGGCGCGGTCCATCAGTGGTTCGCGCTCAACAAAACAAAATATCATGAAGAATGAGAAAAGACAACACTTCAATAAAATTGGATTCCATGGCGTCAGATGACGAAGATTGATACTTTTTAAACATTTAATACCCGTGAGGCAAAACCATGTAAAATGTGGTATTTATCATGATTACGCTGTACAAAATATTGATTCTTGAATATCGCGAATCAAGAATTCATCGGTTTGAATTCTATCTCGGATCGAAACCAACTGAATCAAACATCAACGTATTTAAAACATACTTCACATGAAAATATTTACAATATTTAGTCGGGAGCGGTTGCCTAGCAGTGACATTGCGATTGACGTTAGAACTACAGTATATTCCGCTCAGAGTGCAATAACTTGGTCAGGTTCGATCGAACTGTTAGCGCATATATGGCCTCTTATACAAAGCTTCGTTCAGCTTGATCTACTCAAATGTATCAATTGTGAAAAAAAATTATTGGGGTCAACGGAATCGACAAATTTCAAAACACTTTTCTTAACATATTATAAAGTTTTCGGATTTAAAAATAATTCAATTTCATTTTCGGATCAAAAGATGTTGGATTACGGCGTTACCCTCTGAGTTAATCAATCACAAATAATCAAAACAAATTTTAATCAGAATTCAAAAATATCTTCAAACTAACTTTTCGGACAAAAATTTCTCTTTACAAATCTGGAAGCAAGGCTGGGAGTGGAACTTAAAAGTAAACAACTAATGAACATGACAACGATCTACATTAAACCAACAATAATATTTACGAATCAGTGTAAATTCATACGCAGTATTCTTCTTGATGACTCGTTATGAACATTTATAAATATGACCGACAAAAAGAGTGAACATTCGAAAATGACAGTGTTCGACAATTTTTTATTTAAGATATAGTGAATAAAATGTATAGATATATAAAAAAGCGATTTAAAAATGTTACAATTTTATTTTGACGTTGAGATGGTAGAAATTTTCACTGCTAGATTAACTCCCTTTTGTTGATACTGTTACAGTTTCAGACACAATATCAGAAAGTAAAAGCTTTGCTGAACATGGATCGCGCCGTAGAGGCGCAGTCCATCTGTGACCCGTGTTTGCAAAAATAAAACGTCTGATTTGCATTAAATATATTTTCAGTTTTATTTTTTTATATTTCCATCAAAATGACAGCGCGATCCATCAGTGACCCATACTTGACAAAACTTGTTTAGACAAGAATATTTCGACTTAATTTTGTTAAAACTTATCAAAATCATTGCTCAGTCAAACATGAGCCACAGATGGACCATTCCGTCGTCAAACGTAAACCAGGGAAATATTTCGTGAAACAAGTTTTTTTGAATGAGATTCAATGATCGATCGCGCTGCCGAAGCGAGTTCTATATACGGATCATACATGTCGAAATGTAACATAATTTGAACAATGGAAAACACACCACGATAGGTACATACAGATAAATCTCGTTAAAACATAATTTTACCTTCACGATTTTATCCTTATTTGCGTAGCAAAATGGTAATATAAATAACAATACCATGCAACACAGCCTGTAATAAACTTGGAGAACTCAGTCAAAAGAAATTATCTGATTGGGTTCGCAAGCGATGTTTACAAACAAACATGTGCTTTCCTAGTTATTTTCTGATCACAGGCTGGTAGAACAGACACTGCGCTTAACAAGCTTGTCCAATTTCAGTTGACATACCTTTCAGGTAAAATCATCCAAAGTCCCAAGTATATCCGATGTTTAAAAGAGATTCGGCGAACTGGTAACAATAACGATATTTTTTTTTTTTTTTTTCTTTTTTAAACCGAAATGAGTTATAAAAGAGAAAGTTTTGCATAGTTATTTATCCCAAATCCCAGTTATAGTCCAAATATATATATTTATTATTATATGTAACATGATACATCACACATACATATATGTAATATATCATGTTAACAGTGCATAATATAGAATAATTGATAGCAAGCAATAAAGTTTACATATAAGTACATATATTACACATATCATAAATACCAATTAACCAATATATCGTTACCATATGTTATTTGTACCAATTGTTTATTTGAGTTCGATTTGTTGGTGATTTCATTAAAGTCCATTTCCATATTATCCATCCAGATTCGTAAGGTTATGATTGTTTTGATTCACCATATATCCAGTGCATATAGTTTTGTAGCCATTTCACCACATTAATCATCATGCCAATACATGAATGTGGTTATGTTCAGTTGTAATTTAAGTTTATATATAAATACCATATTTTATATTAAAGAAAAAAAAAGAAAAAAGAAAAAAGGATTAGCACTAACCACACACATACTAGTAGACTGCTAATTGATCTGCCTTGTCTTAAAGCATTATGGATTTGTTGAGAATATTGTCCATGTGTTCATGCATGACCAAGTTCTCCCTTTTGTTTTCGGGCATGAGTTTGAGCACTCCTACCAATTTACATTTAAACATGGCGCTTAAGTTACATTTATTTTTTTGCAAACCATCATATTTGACAGAATTTCTGTATTCCCAGATTGCCGACTTTGCGCAGAGCAGAGTCAGCAATTTCGATTCACATATTGTGTCATTGGCAAAAACCAAATCAGCTACCATTGGCATTCCACACCAATCCCAAAAATATTTTATCCACTGACATTGGAAAAATAAATGGTAACAACTCTCTTCGATATTTAAATCACATAAGATACAATAACCTGGTTCATTAGCATACCAATATCTCATTTTATCTGCTGTGGGTAGGCCATTTTGTAGAATTTTCCATGACAGTACTTTATATTTGTTTAACATTTTCGATTCCCAAATACTTCCCCACTTTATTGTTTGTGTTAGCTGGAATTTATTTTTCAAGTAGTTGTTACGACTCAATACCGATGTAACTAATGCTTTTTTTTGAAGAAAATTATATATATTTTTGGTATTAAGGTCTTTCGAATTCGCGTATCTTTCAGCCAGATTTCTTGTGGTGCCAACATTACGGTTTTGTGCTAAAATCTCTTTCCAATTGGTTGGGATACATCTCATCACATGCATAAGTTCATTTGAACATTTTTTAATCAGGTTTTTTTTTTTGTAAATTCGTTCTTGGCGAGTCAAAATCTGGATATATTCGTTTTGTTAAATCAGATAAATTGGTGTAAATGATGTCACCAATTGTGATCAGTTTAGCTACGACCCAGTCTGTTTTAGCTGGCAATTGTGAATTGACATTGTCAGTTATTAACGGGTTATGCCAAATAATTTCATGGAGTATTTCGTGTGAGAGTTTGTGGGTTCATTGTACTGTAATCCTATATCTTTAAACGCGTTCACTATACTGGTATAAAATTGTGGAGCAGCAATATTTCTATTTAATCGAATATTCAGATGAAGACATTCAAGGTTGCCTTTCGAAAGAAAATCACAATAACTGTTTATATAATACTTTGCCCTCAAAGCCCAAGGTTTAGAAGAGCCATTCAGTATTTTTTAAAAACCCATTTTACCTGTATTGCTTTCAATTGGTTCCTGATATTCATCATTTTTAAACCCCCCTGGTTGAAATTTGCACTAATAATTTTTCTATTAATAAGCTGCGTTTTATCATTCCAAATAAATTTATATATCATAGTTTCAAGTTTATTTATAAAGTTTTCTGGCATAAATTCAAAGCTGGCAATGTACCAAAGCTTAGACAACATTAAAGATTTTGTAATTAGTATTTTTCCAATCATAGTCAAATTACGTCCTTTCCACATATTTATGATTTTCTGAATATTAACTAATATTATATCCCAATTTTTGTCTCTTGACCGAATAGTATTTCCCAAAAATTGTTCCCAGAATTTTTTATTTCGTCTCGCCTCATTTCTATCCCTTGATATGCATTACCCATGATATCAGTTTTTGCTGAGCCACAAAGCAAGATCGAACTTTTTGTTTTATTGATGGTTTGCCCAGTACCCGGAGTAAAATTTTCCAATACTTCTAGGGCCTTGTCTATAGATATTAAATTTCTGAACTGTAATATAAGCATCATCGGCATAGCCTTTATATATCTCCATATTATTGCTACAGTTTTTGAATCCAATGATTCCTGTCTTGCATTTTATATTGGAAGCTAATAGTTCAGAGATAAAAATATACAGTAGGGGGGCCAAGGGACATCCTTGCCTTACACCCCTGGTCAAAAGAAAATCATCCGATATAAAACATTTGTTTATTATTTTAGATCTTGTGTTGGTAAGTAAGGTTACAATCCATTTAATGAAATATGGACCAAACCCAAGTCTTTTTAAAATTCTAATCAATAAAAACCTGTCAACCATATCATATGCTTTATGTTGGTCAATTGATAGCACAATCAGTGATAAGTTTTGCTTGTTGGCCCAAAAAATGTCGTCTCGTAAAGTAAGTAGATTTTCATGTATTGATCTTCCAGGTATGAACGCCGTTTGGTCATTATCGATGATGTTTGGCAAAACAATTTTGAGTTTATTTGCTATAACTTTTGCTATTAATTTATATTCGAAGTTCATCAAAGTGATAGGACGCCAGTTACTAATTTCACATTTTTCTCCTTTTTTATACAGGAGAGTGATAACTCCCATAATTGTTTGGTTTGATGTTTCAAGTATATTGTGATACCCTTTGTACAATAAAAATAAAATTGGTCTCAGTAGTTTCCAAAAATCGTGCATAAAATTCCTTTGTTAGGCCATCTAGACCCGGGGATTTATTTATTTTTAGGCCTTCTAAAGCTTCATCCATTTCCTCTTCAGTGATTTGATTTTCTAAACAATCTTTATCCCATTGTGTCACTTGTTTGTTATAGTTTGCCAAAAGCCTTTCTTGAATATTTTCATTTAGTCCCGTATCCCTTTTATATAAGTGTTTAAAATATCGAAGTTGTTCGTTTTGTATTTCTTCCAAACTATAGGAAACAGATCCATTTTGTTTTTTTATTGATTTGAACATACGAGTCTGACCCCTACTTTTTTCTAAATTTAAAAAATATTTTGTGGACTTTTCTCCCTCCTCTGTCCACCTTATCCTTGACCGAATTATAGCCCCTTTAGATTTTTGTCTGTACAGGTCGTTTATTTCATTTTCAATCTCCTTCAATTTATTAGCTGTTTCCTCATCAGAAACATTCATCTCTATTTCCCGATTTATTTGTCTAAATTGTGATATCAATCTATATTCTTTTTCATTTTCTTCTTTGACTCTACGTTTGGAACAGTGCATTGCCCATAATTTAATTTTAATCTTACAGGCATCCCAGAAATCTCCTCTCAAAGACTCATCAAGATTGAGTATTTGCACATGCCATTTTTTCAGAATGGCTATAATGCCATTGCAAAAAGTATTCATAATTATTTAGTTGGGCATTAAACTTCCAATATCCTGGTCCTCGTTTTAAATTTCGATATTCCAGTTATGGTCAAGTATACTGGAAAATGATCTGAAGAAATTGTGGGTTGAATTTGAATTTTTCCAATTAGATTTCGTACGTTTGTACTTATATACCATCTATCAAGTCTGCTCATTTTCGTATAAAATATTATTATTTTTTTTTGTTTCCATGTATATTGTTTCGATGTACTATTATATTCTCTCCATATATCAATTAACCCCCATTTACTTATTAAATCACCAAGTTGATTCGTACTACTGTCTTCCTTATAATTAATTTCTGGATATTTATCATTTTTTTTCCATGACACAATTGAAATCTCCCCCTACAAAGAATTGATATGGTACATTACTATATTTGTTTACTATGTCGTGAATTTTGTTGTCAATCAAAACAAAGAAATTTTTTCTATCACAGCACCTATTTGGAGCATATAAATTAATAAAAATATAACTCATTTCAAAAGATTTCCAAACAAATATTATATAACGTCCAAATTTATCTACATCAATGTGTTCGAACTCCACATCAATTTTATTAGAGAATAGAACTGCTACCCCGCAAGTTAGGTTCGAAAATGTTGACCAAATCGCTTTACCCTCCCATTCTTTGGTCCAAATTTTTCACATCTGTGTCATTTTGACAGTGGGTTTCTTGAAGAAATATAATGTCAGCACCACTTTTTTTTAGATAATTAAAAATCAGCATTCGTTTACCCACATTTCGAAACCCATTAACATTGTATGTCAAAAGGCCTACCGAGCAACTGGTTTGGCTAGTGAACGGAATTATGTTATTTTAGTTTGTTATCCAACATAAAATTAAAAAGAAAATCTAGATACTTGATCATATTCCAGTCCATCATCACTTATAGCACCTGTGTCTGTATGTCTGCTACAGTTGGATGTGGGGTACTTGATTCTATACAAGCAGCATGAACATCTGGGGTAGGTTGAGAGCAGGATAGTATATCCTCATGTGCGGTACATTTTTTAGTGTAATCGTTTTGCTTTTCCAGGGTAGGTTGAGAACAGTATGGTCCATAGGTATGAGAGGTATTGTCTTCAGGATAAACATGAATAAGTCCCGAGGTAGGTTGAGAACAGGATGGTCTATCAGTATGAGCGGTACTTGCTTCAGAACATTCATTGGGGAGATCCGGGTTGGGTTGAGAGCAAGATAGTCTATCAGTGGGATTTATTTCAGACCCGTCTTGTTGAGTATTCGAGGTTGATTTGGGACAGGGTGGTTCTTCATCATTATTAACTTCATTTGTTTCCATCTTTTCATTAAAAGGCAGATGGTGAGTAGGAACAGGGATAGGAGGATGATTTGTGGGATTCGTTCTTTTCTTTTTTGATGTTATGTTTTTGGACTCTTTTCATGAGCCCGTTTCAATTTTTCAGCTTTGACTTCAACTATTTTATTTAATGTTGTCTATCACAGTATTAGCTCCTAGTTTAGTCAGGTGCACCATATCGTTTCTAAAAAATCCATCTATTTTTCTGTTTTCTGACATACATTCTGGACGAGGTATGTATGAAAACATGTGAGGCCCATGCCTGTCCTTTTATAATGTTGTTTATTCGGTCACAGCCCGTGGGTCCCTCGCTTCTTCCATACTTAGGCACCATGCCACAAAGATATATATCATTTGAGATACTTTTAGCAAGTTCCACTGCTGTGGTGATGTTTTTTTTGATAGTTGGTCATATTTGCCTGATTGGCTGGTTTTGATTTCATTTGTTCCAGAGTATATTATAATCTTTTCATATTTCTTTTCCAGGTTAGCAAAAGTTCTTGAAAGGTCTACGAATCGACCTCCAGGGACATGTATGGTGTCAACTTTTTTTGGGTCAATACAGCTGCTCATTCTTTCAACTTGGGAGTCACCGATCAAGAGGATTGGTGCAGTGATTGTATTGCTTGATGTTGTACTCGCTGACGGTGTTGTTAATGTTGTATTAGATGATTTGGTACCAGTTGCTTGTTGCTTTGTGTTGTCTGAATTTGTATTTTCTTGAATATTGCTTGTCGAATTGTGAGATTGCTTTTGAATTTCCTTTTGAATTTCAGCAACTATTGATCTTGTTTGGCGTCTTGCTTCATGGATTAGAGTCTGTTCGCTTGAAAGTGTTGGGTTTTGGTCGGTATGTGTTGTTAACTGCTGTGTAGTGGTAGTTTCTGCATGTGTGACTGATGATGTCTGTTGCATTTCTCTGCCTTGATGGCCGAGTAAATGAGGATTTTCTTTCTTTCTCAGTAAGCAGTCTTTCTCAAGATGTGGTCTACCGCTTATCCCTTTACAATAACGACATGTTCTCCTTCTTGGGGCAGGCTAAGACGTCATGTTCGATGGAGTGACAGATATAACACCAGTTTAGGAACTTTTTCAAATTTCTAGGTCTAGTTGGATATGTCACAAATATTTCTTCTCCTGTATATTTTGGAGGCATCCTTATTTTTGGTGGTATGTCTTGATTTAGAATAACTTTACATTTTCGGATACCGTTTTCCGCACCATCAGGATCTGCTGATCTTTCAACAGATTTCACATTTCCGTAATTGGATAAAACATTCCTTATGATGTTGTCTGGAATTTCGTCAGGAACTTTGCTGACTGTAACGGTGATAACATTTGAGAACACTTCTTCCACCTCCGCTAACATTTTTTCACCATTAAATTCGTATTCTAGATCTTCTGATAGTAGTTTTAGAAAGGGAGTTTTGCTTGCAAATTTGACTCTCCAGACCTTTTCTATTTCATATATGCACTTGATTGTGCCAGGCCCAGTGAGAGCATAAACAATATTTTTCACAGCATTTCTGTCTAACCATCCGTTGCCTTTGAGACGAATGTTCACGGTGTTGACCTGTTCTATATGGTCATCGTCGTCATCTTCATCGTCACCCATACTAGTTTATCAACAATTTAATTATAATTCGCCTATATTTTCCAGTAGTAGCCTATCACCTTATAAAACAGCGATATCTACGAAACAAAACTGACAAATTTAGATGCTTTGACAGCAAAATCGTAACAGCTCACTGGCTCCCTCTTGCGATTTTGTCACATACTCTCATGCCACGTGCGCGATTTGATTCATCTGTCCCAATTTAAGTTGCCATATGCCATGATTTCCCCTCCCAAAGATTAGATTGTTAAGACTTACGTGGCGTATGCTGCAATGTATAGAAATGAATTTTGAACTGGTACCCGAACCCCCGCCTTGGAACTGGTCTGCACGAGAGGTCGTGGTTCGCCATGTGGTTAAGCTAATAAACTGTATTCTCGGCTTTCCTCCGCCGCAGGATAAAAATGAAATACTATCCTGACTGCTAAATCCGCCCAAGTTTAGCTTCATTTCCCAGGTCATATGTACTGGCAGTGGAATCCGGGGGTCATTTCGCTGACATATCAATAAAGTACTAGCACTGTGACAAAGATCACCGTTTTTACTTTTACTTTGAAATATTTGTACTCCATGGTATTGATGTGAAAGTATATATTCAATTTTTCCGAACAATTATGAATTGTTAATGGAACGCACCGCCTCAGACTATCAACAGACCATATTTGGCTCATAATCAATCATAAGTGGTAGAGGTGGATGGTTTTACCATCGCTTTGGGCCGATACCACTCACTGTACTTTGCCATGGCAGTTCAGTTCCTTTTGAATTATTTTCCACTTAGAGTGCAGTTGCTGGTTCTATATCTTGTTGCATCGTTTTGCTATCAAGTGATCGTTACTTTTTAGTTGGTTCCGGCTACTTCCGTCCTTGCCAGAATGAATTTCGGTAAAAAAAATTCTAACGGAATAATATAGGAAGTCACAAATCGGAAGACGAATATTTTGAGCAGCCCTAGTTCAGAGCCATCTAGAATCTCCATTTTCATCCAATTTCCCATGTTCAGAAGGTAATTAAGAATGTAAGAAGTTTCGCAATTTTTTATAAAAATATTTTTCTACAAAAATGTTGAAAAGCTGTTTTTCATAACAACCATGTACTATTAACAAAAAAGGAAACAAAATCACTGGTCTTTGACAGTAATTTCACTTGGCGGTATTGACAAAAATTCAAAATTAGACAAGTATGAGGTGTTGATGGGAGGCAACGCGAAGGTGTGGTCCATTAACAACCCATAATTGGAATAAATCTCATCAACATGGCGTTTTTTAACTTTGGAAATCTGCAATTACTGCAAATGACTATTTGCATGTAAATTTACTTTACTTTTCTACAGTGCGACTGAAATTATAATTTATTCAATTTTCAAAATATCTCATATGTTGGAAGATTCTTTTAACCTTGATTAGATTGTAATAAGGATTAATATTATTCCAGTTTTTAAATTCAATCAGGTTATGAGATTGAAAGAAAACGTAAAATAAGCGTCAATTCACTGTATTTCTATATTCTATATCCAGTAAAAAATGTGCCCCGTGACAGAGAGGATATATTATTCCACCCGGAAACGTGTCGCTCAATTATCTTCTGTTGAGTGTGGACCACTGATTGATTGCCTCGCCAAGGCGCGGTCCATCAGTGGTACACGCTCAACAAAATATCACGTAAGCATGAAAAAAGACAATACTTTAATAAAATTGAATTCCAAAATGTCAGATAGTGAATATTGGTGCTTTTGAAACATTTAATACACGTAAGGCAAAACCATGTGAAATTTAGTGTATATCATGATTACGCTGTACAAAATATTGATTCTTGAATACCGCGAATCAAGAATTCATCGGCTGGATTTCTACCTCGGATCGAAACCAACTGATTCAAACACCAACGTATTTTTAAAACATATTTCACATAAAAATATTTACAATATTTAGTTGGGAGAGGTTCCCTAGCAGTGACATTGTGGGTTGAAGTTAAAACTACGGTAAATTCCGTCCAGGGTGTAATAACTTGCTCAGGTTCGATCGAACTGTTAAGCGCACATATGGTCTCTTGTACAAAGCTCTGTTCAGTTTGATCTATTCAAATGTATCAAGTGTAAAAATTATTATGTTTGACGTAAACGACAAATTCCAAAACATGTGTCCTAATATATTACAAGGTTTTCGAATTTAAAAATTATTAAATCCGATTGAGATCAAAAGAAGCCCTCTGAGTTAATCAATCTCAAATAATCAAAACAAATTTTGATCAGAATTCCAAAATATCTTCAAACAAATATTCGGATAAGAATTTCTATTTATAATTATGCCAGCAAGTCTGGGAGTAAAACGCAAGCTAATGAACATTTCAAAGATCTACATTAAACCAACAATAACTTTTGTGGATCAGTGTAAATTCGTACAAAATATCCTTTATACGGATTCGGTATAAACATTATAAATATTACGTTATTGCTTAGTCAAACATGAGCCACAGATCCAGGGAAATATTTCGTCGAACAAGTTTTGTTAAATGTGATTCCCTGATACATCGCGCCGTGAATCGCATTCAATATACGATACCGAGGTATTTGGAATAATCCTATACCATTAATACTAAATCTGTTTACTGATAAAATTCGCTCAACTTGATTTCTCAGGTAACGTGCTCTGGCAGTGAAACCTGAGGGACATTCCTAAGTTGCGGTTAGGAGAGGTCAACTGGAAATTTTCTGCGTGATATTACGAAAATTTGAAAAAAATTACAACTATTATTATTAATTGGCGTTTAGTTGGATGGATCAAGTTATTCGTCTCCTGTAATATTTGACATATTAATAAAAATAATCAAGCAATTAAATTCCCATGTATTCTGGATTGGAGCGGACATATCCTAAGTGGATTGAGAAGGCATATTCAAGGCGTGGCGTTATGAACAAACTTTTAGCTGACAGAAGACTGGGTGGGTATACTTGCATTCCCATTTTCGAACATTACTTTCAATCGTTGACAGAAATTGTTATAAATGAAAAAACAAAGTCCTAAATTACTTACACCCAAAAAACTCCGGTATCTAAAATGGAAATCCGTAGAATCCGACAAAAACAACTTTTATTGAAATCGACATAACTATCGACATCACGCTAAAGCATCTACTAAAACACTCACACAGAAAAATCAATGTAAAAATTATTCAAAAGTAATTTTACTCGATAATATTAAGTTGAAAATTAAAAATATAAATCAGCTTTTGGACAATTATAGACTCTTAATGGAAAACGACGAATATCGCTTAAGTATACATTTCACAAAATAGATTTAATTATTTTTTCGATTTTCGCTTCGGAAATTAGTACAGACTCGAAGCGAATATCTATTTTTTTAGAATTGCGATAATTTTCACAAAATAAGACGGATATTAACATAATCAGAAGTTTTTCTGGATTTTTGTACATAATATTTTTCAACAAAAAATGCCGGAAAACTATTTTCATATCAAGCATGGATGAAATTATAATGTATTGAATTAGCAAAATATCTCGTATATTTGGTAGATTCTTCTAACCTTGATTAGAGTGAAACAAAACAAAACGTAAAATCGTCGTGAATTCACTGTATTTCTATATTCTATATCCAGTAAAAAATGTCAGAGAGGATATAATATTCCACTCAGAAATGTATTGCTCAATTATCTTCTGTTAAGCGAGGGACACTGGTGGATCGCGCCGTCAAGGCGCAGTCCATCAGTGGTTCGAGCTCAACAAAACAAAATATCCTGTGAGGATGAGAAAGGATGATGACTCAAATAATTGAAATATCACGAAATTACAGTTATCAGCAATTTACAGTTTTCGAACATATGGGTGAATGTGCGGAAAAAACGTGTAAAATGCAGTAAATATCATAATTACAGCTGTTAAATTAGCGAATTGAGAATTGATCAGTGCATTCGTGATTCGAAACCAATATAATCAATCATCAACGCAATAAAAAAATATTTCACATAAAAATTATCCTAATATTTAATCGGGTAATTGAACTTCGAATCACAGTATTATTCGTCCCATAAAACAAGGGTGCAATTACTTGGTCAGCTTTGTTCGAACTGTGAAGTGCATAAATGACCTCTTGTTCAGAGCTTTATCTTGGATGATCTACTCAAATGCAGTATTTATTAAAAATTAGTAAGTTTGACGTATTCGACAAATTTCAAGAATTGTTCAAAGATGTTCGATTTCGGCCGCCCTCTGAGTTAATCAATCACAAATAATCAAAACAAATTTTGATCAGAATTCAAAAATAGATTAAAAAAAATATCTCTTTACCAATCTGCAAGCAAGGCTGGGAGAGAAACTTGAAAGTAAACAACTAATGAACAGTTACATGACAAAGACCTACGTTGAACCAACAATCCCTTGTGTGGATAAGTGTAAGTCGTACGCAATATTCTTCTTGATGACTCGTTATGAACATTTATGAATATGACCGGCAAAACGGGCGAACATTCGAAAATGACGGTGTTCGACAATTTTTTATTTCAAATATAGTAAATACAATGTATAAAGCGATTAAAAAATGCTACAATTTTATTCTGACGTTAAGACAGTGGAAATATTCACTGCTAGATTAACTTTTACCTCTTTGTTGGTCGCTGTTACCGTTTCAGACAGAAAAATTATAGAAATATATTTTGCTAAGCATGGGTCGCTGATGAATTGCGCCGTCGAGGCGCGGTCCATCTGTGGCCCGTGCTTGCAAAAATCAAATTTCTGATTTTGATTAAATATATTTTCAGTCTTATTTGTTTTGTCTTTCCATCAAAATGACAGCGTGATCCATCAGTGGACCATACTTGACAAAACATGTTTAGACAAGAATATTCTGACTTAATTTTGTAAGAACTTATCAAAATCATTGCCTAGTCAAACATGAGCCGCAGATGGACCATTCCGTCTCAAAGGTAAGCCAGGAAAATATTTCGTAAAACAAGTTTTTTTGAATGAGATTCAATGATCGATCGCGCTGCCGAAGCGCGTTCTATATACGGATCATACATGTCGAAATGTAACATAATTTGAACAATGGAAACACACCACGATAGGTACATACAGATAAATCTCGTTAAAACATAATTTTACCTTCACGATTTTTTCCTAATTGCGTAGCAAAATCGTAATATAAGTAACAATACCATGCAACACAGGCTGTAATAAACTTGGAGAACTCAGTAAAAAGAAATCTAGTACCATACTGAACGAACGCCTAAACTCACAGCCCGTCAGCTCCGCAGATCGACGGAGCGGCGACTTGCGATTCAGCGCAGCGAAAAAAAAAATTGCTAAAAAAAATCTGCTATTTGGCATATCCAATATAAAAATTGGTAAACAAAAACGCGATCAAAATCTGGTGTTTAACTTTTTTATTATTTGATTCCCTAGATCTTCCTCCCTAGATTCTTTATAAAGTACGATCTCGAACGTTCATCCGGCGCGATCTGTAATAAAATGTTTTTAAACGTTTTTCGTCATTTCAAATCCAGTCAATCCAATCAAACAAGATGCCGATTTGTAAGTCGTCTAAATTGTAAATTTGTAAAGCGTGGGCCACAGATGTGACGCGCCTAGGTCGTCGATTTGAAAATTAACACCAGAACTCGTTTACACTAGTATGAGCCACAGATGAATCGCGCCATCTAGGCGCGATCCATCTGTGGCTCATGCTTGAAACACTTACTAGCCACAAGATTTGAGTAAAAGTTCTAATAAATCATTACACTTCAACTTTATCATTAATATAACGATTCATTTAACGAAAACATTTAAAATATTATTCGCGCAGCTTGGATTCAACAATTTTCAAGTTATTTCTTGTTATTTCAATTGATCTTTCCTTCTGTTCATTACTTATCCAGTCCTTGGCCTCCTCAGAAAATTCCAACGACATTTTAAATAGTTCAACTGCTTTCTTTATATTCCCCATTCTACTATACGCTACTCCAGCATTATGAAGACAATATCCATATATTAGATAAGTTTGAGCCTGATCTTTCAACTCTGTTTTCACAAGTTCGATCGCAGATTCGCTCATGTTCACAAATTCTTGATGTTCATTGCAGTCATCGTAGCAAACAGCGATGTGACATAAACACCAAGCCTCCCTGTCTACTCTGACTTTATGACTCGAACCCTGGATCGATTGTAGAAATTCTAACATCTCATGCATAAGTGGTATAATGTGATCTTTAACGATCTTTCTCATTGGTTCATCTTTTGGTACTCTAATAACAATGAGTCGTATTTGTTGAACACATAGTTGAATTCCTATGACCGATTCATCTCCTTTATGATTAAGTTGATGTAATTTAGCAGCAACGTAGGATGAAATCACAATTTGAATGAATTTTTCTTCCGAAGTAAATTTCTTAGCTTTACTTTCCATTTCTTCGGCAAACTGACCGTAGTTCGAACCATGGATCGATTCTATAAAATCAGTAATTTCAGGAATGAGCGACATAACGTAATATAGAGCCATATTTGTGACTTGTTTTGATTTTATCATTTCATCCATGATCAGACTTAGTTTTTCAATGGATGATAGTATACCAGAGATTGAATCAACACCTTTGTTTGTTTCTTTATGTAATTGAGCTGCAATGTATGTTGCAAATATGGCTGGAATGAACTTCCTTCTAGTGACAAAATCTTTTGCTTCGGTTTCAAGTTTGTCTATAAATTGACTTCGACTCAAACCCATGATTTCACATTGTGATTCAGTCATTTCACGCATGATCGGTATCACGTGATTCATGGCGATATCTTTAGTTTCTTCATTGTCGAGTAATTTCTCAATCACAAACCCCAGTTCGTTCAAAACATGTCCATATACCGTTCACTGATTCGCCTCTTTTATCGCCCAATTGATGAAGTTTGAATGTTGCGTAGAAAGCAACTACTGAATGAATAAGTCTGTTATTGGAAAAAAATTCTTCTCCAAGCTTCATAGTTTCTTCTGTTTTAGAAATATATTGCTTTATTTTTTTGTCGTCAAAATTTACTGGAAAAATTTCTCCAAAAATTTTTAACGAAAAGTTTTTTCGCACTGTCATTTCGTCGTTCTGCACAATTTATTGTCATTTTGCACAAAATGATTTTCCAGGCTAGGTTGATAAATGGTAGAAGGCTCTTGAGTTTTTTCGGTATTGCTATCTCTTTTTCCTGTTTGTATTTATCAGTTATTACTAAGAGCGATTTTTTTCGTGTTCATTCTCAGGGAAAGCATCTATGCTGATTTGATTTTCTTGGGATTTTCTGCCAGAAGCATACTGGGTTCGTTGTATCTCGGAGGTCATTGTACTTTGGCCAACTCTCAAACTTGTTTGTGTGTCTATATCTAGATTGTATTCATCAGTTTGTAATTGTCTGTCTCTTTTATCTGGTTTGTCTGTCTGTGATTCTGTGTCGTATATTGGTTCTTTGTCTGTTTGGTTCATTCGATCTCTCCTCAACGGACGATTTGTTTGAGATTCTGATTCGGTGAATATGTTTGCTCGATTCGGCCGGTCTGCATCAAACAAAGCAATTCATTAAAAATATTTATTACAACTGAAACAGTGGACAAAATCTCCCAGAATCCTCTTTTAATACAAAAAAATTTGATGAGTGATTTAATGTACCAATTGTGTCCCTCATTTTGCTGAAAATTATTGAATTATGCACGTGAAATTACGTCTGAATGAATGAAACACTAGCTCTAAACGATACAAAATAATCCCGCGACGCGGTACATTTCTGGCTCATTTCGTAGGAAATACGTTAGTACTATAAATATATATATACTATAAATTACCTCTATGAGTTCTTCTTCCTGCTCTTCCTGTAGAAAATGAATTTCTAGACGTTTTGTATCTTGTTATGCTGCTCATTGCACTTTCACTATCGGTTTCTGCCATGTTTAGGGAGAGAATGAATATATAATAAATATGTGTGTGCTGAAGGGTTTCAACCAAAAAGCCTTATTTTGGTTTTATAAAGGCCCCAACAGATTCATGTCGACAAAGCACCTAATTTTATATATATATATTCGTTCGTGCTCTGCATGTTTGGCTTTTACAGTTTTTTAATTTTTTTTTTCTTCAATTTTTCTATCAAAATTCACTCTAAGCAAATAGGTAAGCAGTGCCCAAAGGGAACAAAATATCGGCCAGTTATTAGCAAAGAGCTACTACAAGATATAGTAGCAGCAATTGCACTCTAAGCGGGAAACATGCCAAATTGAATCGCTTTGATAAAGTGCAGTGAGTGGTATCTGAACGGGGCAAAAGAAAGACCATCTACTATTTCTTTGCTTCTCTTTTGTCTCCTCCTTGGACACACAAAAAATACGTTAGGACGATTATAAAGCCCGTGCCTACAAAGCCCATATATTTACACATATATAGTTCAGATTCGTATTTCATTTCTGTATGAAATGTTTTCAGCCTGAGATGCAGTTGCTGACATTATATACCATCAGTCATATTAGTGGCCGTTTGCTTGGACCTGAGAATCCTTTCCATGCCAGGATCCCCCTACTCTATACAAAAGTCCCTGAGTTTGATAAGGATTAAAAATTACCTCCCCATGCTGATTCCGTGGATTCCAAGTAAGATTCAGTTTCACTAGTTTCATGAACACTTGATAAGTATCTGGCATCTAAAAAAGTTACATATTTGGAAATGTTGGACTAGAAAAGTAAAAATCCAGGCAAAAGATATTAAAAGCTCGTTGGTGGTTTAACGGACCTATAAACATTTATATTTGAATGTGTTTTCAAGCTGCCAAGGGCACGATTCGCATTTGCTTAATTTCAAAGGATATGTTAGCACGATTAGAAAAATACCTCTACCTGTACTTTTTGACCTTGTGCGATTTGTTGACTTGTTTCTTCTTTCATTTCTCTGATGATTAGAGGGTATCGATTGAGATGTTGATTGGAAACTTGGTTGACGAGATGTAACTTGTCTGGTTTCTGTTCGCAGTAAAATACACTATAATAAATATATTCATAGTAGGTTCTAATGACTGAGCAGCGGGTATGGAAATAGAAATATTTTGTATTATTAAACCTACAACGTGGACAGTGAATGCACTAATATCATCTAGTCTGGTGATACTGATACTTTTGAAAGAGTCGATACCAACGATACTCAAAACTGCCGATACCGAGTGACACAAAGATCGACTTCGAACTTAAATATGCGCTGGTTAAATAAAAGTGCAACAAGGATGTCAAACCAATAAAATGTCACTACGAAGTCATCCTACATACGCTACATTGAAATACCACTGCAATTTTTGAAGAATTCTTGAAGGCCCTCAAACTTGTATTTGGATGTCGATCTTTATATGTATTTTAGGAAGTTTTTCAGGTTTCAATTATCAATTTGAAATATTTACAAGATTAAAAAGGGTGTAAAATAAAGCTTCAAAGTTGGAAAAAATATTTCTGTGTACTAGTGATGTATTCAGCCTAAGAGTCAACTTTATTTGTTCTCAAATGTACAAGGGAATTTCGGGCAATGATCTGCCTAGCTTTTACATCAAGACAATATAGTTGATTTTACATTTGTAATCAATCGAGAACATGATCAAACATTGGCAGCTGAACAACTGATAGTGAAAGTGGGAGAACGCCAACAAGTTCTATAATTTACTCTAAATTTCACATTTTTCAATATTTCTGAAGTGAATTTTTAGGTCGCGAATTGTGTAATTTTGATCAACAGTCAACATATTACCAAACGTGGATGTTACTTTGTCACTCATTTGCATATGCATTTCAACCGAAAGCTTTCACAGCATCTTCTTTTTTTTCTATATAAATTTTTGAAAACTCAATTATTGTCAAACATCTTCGGATTCATGTCGATACCATCGTATAATGGAACATTGACACATATATTTTACATATTAAAGCAAACAAACGAAAATAATAAAGTCAAAACTTGAATATACAGTAAGCAAGATGAAGGAAAGAGAACCCATTGAAAGATTTGATTCTCTACGAATTTTGATTTAATATGTTTTATCTAACTGTACCTGTAGTTTTAGGTCTTGCTCCAGATGTTATATAACGTCTGTTTGAATGTTCTGATCTTTCAGTAGGAGACTGTGTAACTTCATGAGTTGATCTTGGTGACGTTGCAGCAGAGCTTCCTACAAATTGGTTATGGAATGTGATTTTAGAGAATGGATGATTGTTTAAGGATTGAAAAATCGAAGTAAAATTATGCTTCAAAAATTTGTAAATCGCTGGAAATGCATGAAATATTATGGTATTTTTTACGATGGGAAAAGTGACGATTTCGGAATTTAAAATATATTATTATAAATGCTTTAACCAAGACGCTTAAAAGCTGTCTTTTCTAATATTTTCGGAAAGCATTCAGAATTTTTGGGGTTTGGGATTGATCGATCCATTCCGAAGTTCTATACTTTTCCATCGACTCTTTAATCAGAACGCTCACGATATGCGGACGGGGAAATTGTCAGAGAAGCTATAAAAACACTTTATCAGCGCAGCCGTTAGGTAGCCGCTAGTTGGTTCTTTTTGGACAATGCCTCCAGCCTTACACTGAGTGAATTTCAATAAAATCAGAACAATGGTATCAGAATTTTCTTTGAAAATGAAAAGCTTCTCTTTTATGTCGGAAGAACAAAGGGGCATGAAATAGCAGTGTTGATAATTTTGAATATTTTTGTAAGGATTTTTCTTTTAGAATCTTCTGCGTTTACCATTTTTGATAAATTTGTTCATGCGCCTGAACAGAAGTGTCTTGTAGGTTTCATGACCAATATTTAGTGAGCGCGATGGCCTTGTGGTTAAACATGTTGGCACCGTAGGTTGAAGATCTCGGGTTCGAGTCCGGCTCACTTACCCTTTCCCACCACTCAAACCAGGGTGTAATAACTTGGGTGAGATCTTTGCAGTAATTGAAACCCTGTTCGTCTATAAGTGGCCGCTGTTACAGGGCCTTGAACAAGGTGATCCACTCTATGAAGTGGCAATGAGATTTACCAAAGCAGAATTATTTATGTTGACTCACCAATTACTTTGGGTTCTGTTACACTGGGATCCAACGTTTCTCCAACAAAACTTTTTTCTTCAGATCGATGTGGTGATGAAACATGCGATGGACGTGGATGTGATTCTGTATGGAAATAAATTTTTACTCACGATCATGAAAATAAAAATAAAGTAAAATCCATAGCCTCGAAATTGCTCCACTATTGGGTGCCTTAGAGCTGGATTTCTATGTTTTTTTACTAAATTTGGTGAACCAGTAAATGGAACCAGTAGCGTAAACTTTAAAAAGTGGAGGTGGCAAAATTTTTGTTGTCATATTATGACGTCGTTATAGCGCCACAAGCAGAACAAATTAAAAAAAATTTATTGTATGTTATGATATAACAGTCTACAAAATTCAAAATGTATGAAAAATGAGATTTCTGGAACTACTATTGGGTAAATTAGTGCAACAACTATTGAGCACCGTTGGTGTATGAAAATTTTTTCACATTTCTATATTTTGAAGCACTTTTGAGGACCTTGATTGCGCAATTCATTAGTGAATTGTATTTAACCAGAGACGTTGAAGAGACCTAAGACATAAAATAGGTTAAATAATAGGGGCTCAAGTACTGCGCGCTGAAGGCATGCGCACAATTTTAGGAATGTCTATGTGTTAGAGGAATTGAAAAGACACTATACGACTTCATTCGGTTGCCGAGAGAGGTGAACTTGAGACGCAGATGGAAAAATGCTTGAAATTCCAAGTGAGTCGACGATTCACCTCCAATTGATCCATTCGGCAAGATACATTGCGAAAAACTAAAAATACAGCAACCAATCAAGAATTTATATTTTGTTTAACGCAAAACACAGATGGGCCGCGCCATGGGGGCAAAATTCATTGGTGTCTCATGTTTTACAAAAGATGTCTTGTGGTATCTTGCGAACCTAGTTTACTTTGGTACAAAAATCTTGTCCCTGGAAATTGAATCTCACCTCTCCATCCAACTTTTTTCTTCTTTGTTTTTATTGGATCAGGTTCTTCAATAGCTTGCGTGTCCTCTGCGTTCAATGCAAGGGTCTGTGGTGCAGCAAGTGTGGACGATTCCTGGTTGATTACGGATCTTCCAGATGGACTGTTACCTGCGGAACATATAAATAAATTATATTTATTGATAAAGTTATTATAGAGCTCGAAATGAGTAACGTCCAGGCTGTCGAAAACAACGCCAACCAGAGAAAGTTAAAGATGTCGGAACAAGTCTATAACCCTCACTGTAAAATATTGGAAGGGGTAGACTACTTATCGACAAGTAAAAAATAAATAAAAATAATTTGCAAATAAGCTACCACAGAATTTTTTCTTCAACTCGGGCGCTCAGGTATTGACGTATATATGAATAGGTATTTGCAATTCTCACAATCAGTCAACACCCTCCCCTTCACTGTGTGTGTGCCAAATATACTTCTATCGCGGAGAAATATTGCACTGTTTTCTTTACCTTTTTCAGAGTGCGAGAAATGAAATGATTCTGCAGTGAATTCATCTTCACTTGTTTCAGTCAATCTTGACAAATATCTGGCATCTGTGAATTAATAATGCATCATAAATGATATGGATATATATGTAGAATTTTGCTTCAATTGTCTCAAGTGAATTTAAAACCAAAATTCCTGAGCACGAATAGAGGTTATCGAGCCTCGTCTACATCAGTTAATGAGTTTTATAAATTCTGAATGATGAATTACCATGTTCATATGATGACTAAATTATTAGTTGTTTTATTTTTTGAGTGGGGGTGGGGTATAGAAAAAACGCCCACGTATAGGGAGGGTCAATCAATGAATCATCACTGGCCTTTTGAATAATACGACCAAGATTAATCGAGTAGGTCGCCGAGCATTGCGGAGTTTGTTACATCGCAGATCACCCACAAGCACGTAAATGCGTGGACGTGAGAGAGTTGGTTACGTAGTGCACCTATATCTCTCGATTTTTATTTAAGTCCAAAGCGAATATTTTTTTAATCCGACAGACTTTGCTATCTGCGATTTTAACGCTTTGAACTTGTTTCAGAATTTGCCTAATATACGTCAATACTTACTTACTTACTAGTAATTAACCAATTGTCCGCAAGCACGCAAATGCGTGACCACGAGAGCGTCAGAGACGTAATACGGTTACGATGTTGACAAGTGTTTTTTATGCCAAAGGCGAGCGTTAGTTTGAAATGCAAGCTTTGTAATCTATAGTTTCTGCCCTAAAGATTTGTATGGGTTTTTTTCATTGTTTTCGTCATGGCATATGAGGCAACAAACGTCACATTTCTATAGCGAAAATAAGGACCCGATCGCCTCTCTTCGATCGAATTATAGGCAAAGATTCCTTCGTTTTAGAAAATGAATAATCGTACCATTATTACCGAATAATACCGCCGAGTAATCGTACAATTGCCGAATATCATAAAGTCACTAAAAACCCACCTCTAATTACGCCTACCTGTACTTTTTGATCTTGTACGATTTGTTGATCTGAATCTTCTTTCATTTCTCTGATGATTAGAAAGTATCGATTGAGATGTTGATTGGGAACTTGGTTGATGAGATGTAACTCGTCTAAGATCTGTTCGCAGTAAAAATACACTTTAATAAATATTCTATAGTCATAGTAGGCCCTATGGACTGAAGAGCGGGTATAGAAAATATATTGGATCAACAAAATTACAACGGGGACAGTGGCGTGCTTAATAGCGATGCACTAATATCTCCTTTTCTGATGATACCGATACTCTTGTATGAGTAGATAACAACGATACTCACAATTACCGATACCGAGTGGCAAAGTTCGACTTCAAAGCTAAATATGCGCTGGTTGAATGAAAGTACCACACTAATGACGAACAAATCAAATGTCACTACGACGTCATCGCAAAAGGCTGTAAGCAGTGGATTACGCTACATTGAAATGCCACTTGTATTTTTTGAAGACTTTTTGCATTATTTTATGAATACCGTGCCGCAATATTGTTTTCATTAAAGCGCACGGAATGAAAAGAGGTTGTATTTCCGAGAAATATCGTTAGTAAATATATTATCACGAAAAAGATTAAAAAACGCAAAAAATTATTTTGTCCAAGCGTCAAACTTGTACTTGAATCTCGATCTTTATATGTGTTTTATGAAGTTTTTTTTCCAATTTCAATCACCAATTTGGAATATCTACAAGCTTGAAAAGTTGTAAAAAAAGGTCCAAAGTTGAAAAAAATAACATTTCTGTTTACCAGCGATGTCTTCAGCATTGAGACTCTAAAAGTCAACTTTTTTGTTCTCAAATGTACGAGAGAATTTAGAGCAATGATTTGCCAATCTTTTTTATCAAGACAATATAGTTCATTTTACATAGCTCCATCTAGCGGTTTCGAAGTATCGGTGTCATTCTCAGGCCGATAACGACACTGATACATCGGAACATCGCTAAAATCTATAACTTTGAACATGTACGAACAAGCAAATCTCTACGCTTCAATACATTTACGAAGTAAATATACGTTCGGCAGAGTCCAAGCCTGACACTCCCATTTTCAAATGTTAAAAGGATCTGATATATATTGATATTGGATCACTGATTAATCTGCGCCTCATGCAAAATTGGGATTCATTTGTAATCAATCGAGAACATGATCATACATTGGCAGTGGAACAACTGATAGTGGAAGTGGGAGAACCCCAACAGATAAACAGGTTCTATATTTAACTTCAAATTTGACACATTTTTCAATATTTCTGAAGTGAATTTTTAGGTCGCGAATTGAGTAATTTTGATCAACAGTCAACATATTACCAAAGTGGATGTTACTTTGTCACTCATTTGCATATGCATTTCAACCGAAAGCCTTCACAGCATCGTCTTTTTTTCTATAAATTTTCGAAGACTCAATTATTGTCAAACATCTTCGGATTCATGTCGATACCACCGTATAATGGAAAATTGACATATATATTTTACATATTAAAGCAAACAAACAAAAATAATAAATTAGCAACTTGAATATACAAGATGCAAGATGAAGGAAAGAGAAACCATGAAAATATTTGATTCTCACCAAATTTTGGTTTACTATGTTTTACCTAACTGTACCTGCAGTTTTTGGTCTTGCTCCAGATGGTATATGACGTCTGTTTGAATAATCTGATCTTTCAGTAGGAGACTGTGTAATTTCAAGAGTTGATCTTGGTGACGTTGCAGCAGAGCTTCCTACAAATTGGTTATGGAATGTGATTTTAGAGAATGGATGATTGTTTGGGGATTGAAAAATTGACGTAAAATTATGCTTCAAAAAGTTGAGAATCGCTGAAAATGCATCAAATATTTTGGTCTTTTTTACGATAGGAAAAGTAACAATTTCGGAATTTAGAATATATTTTTATAAATGCTTTCACCAAGACGCTTAAAAGATGTCTTTTATTATATTTTTGAAAAGCATTCAGAATTCTTGGGGTTTGGGATTGATCTATTCTAAAGTTCTTTTCTTTTCCATCGACTCTCTCTGGTAGGCTGTTCCGAATTTTGCCGGAACACAAGGTCTTCCCTTTAATTAGAGCGCTCACGATATGCGGACGGGGAAATTGTCAGGGAAGCTATAAAAACACGTTATCAGCGTTTAAGTAGCCGTTCGTTGGTTCCTTTTCGACAATGCTTCCAGCACTGAGTGAATTCCAATAAAATCAGAACAATGGTACCAGAATTTATTTTCGAAAATGAAAAGCCTCTCTTTTATGCCGGAAGAACAAAGGGGCATGTAATAGCAGTGTTGGTGATTTTGAATATTTTTGTAGGATTTTTTCTTTTAGAATTTTCTGCGTTTACCATTTTTGATAAATTTGTTCATGCGTCTGAACGGAAGAGACTTGTCGGTTTCGTGACCACTATTTAGTGAGCGCGATGGCCTAGCGGTTAAACATGTTGGCACCGCAGGTTGAAGACCTCGGGTTCGAGTCCCGACGAGTCCGGCTCGCTTATCCATTCCCACAACTCAAACCAGGGTGTAATAACTTGGGTGAGCTAATCCGAACAGGAAAAGATCATATCTTTCCAGTAATTGCCTATCCGTCTATAAGTGGCGCTGTTACAGGGCCTTGAACAAGGTGATCCACTCTATGAAGTGACTATAACAAAAAAATAATAAGATTTACCGAAGCAGAATTATTTATGTTGACTCACCAATTACTTTAGGTTCTGTTACATTGCGATCCAACGTTTCTCCAACAAAACTTTTTTCTTCAGATCGATGTGGTGATGGAACATGCGATGGACGTCGATGTGATTCTGTATGGAAATAATTTTTTACTCACGGTCATGAAAATAAAAATAAAGTACAATCCATAGCCTTGAAATTGCTTCACTATTGGGTGCCTTAGACCTGGATTTCTGTGTTTTTTTTACTAAATTTGGTGGACCAGTAAATGGAACCAGTAGCGTAAACCTTAAAAAGTGGAGGTGGCAAAATTTTTGTTGTCAAATTATGACTTCATTATAGCGCCACAAGTAGAACAAATTAAAAAAAATTTATTGTATGTTATGATATAACAGTCAACAAAATTCAAAATGTATGAAAAATGAGATTTCAGGAACGACTATTGGGTAAATTAGTGCAACAACTATTGAGCACCGTAGGTGTATAAAAAAATTTTCACATTTCTATATTTTGAAGCACTTTTAAGGGCCTTTGTTGCGCAATCCATCAGTGAATTGTATTTAACAAGAGACGTCGAAGAGACCTAAGACATAAATAGGGTTCAACTACTGCGCGCCGAAGGCATGCGGAGAATTTTAGGAATTTCTATGTGTTAGAGGAATTGAAAAGACACTATGCGACTTCATTCTGTTGCCGAGACAGGTGAACTCGAGACGCAGATGGAAAAATGCTTGAAATTCCAAGTGAGTCGACGCTTCACCTCCAAGTGATCCTTTCGGCAAGATACATTGCGAAAAGCTAAAAATACAGTAACCAATCAAGAGTTTATATTTTGTTTAACGCAAAACACAGATGGGTCGCGCCCTGGCGGCAAAATTCATTGGTGACTCATGTTTAACAAAAGATGTCTTGATTGAATCTTTCTGAATAGAGCTACTATGGGAGACCTATCCCGGCGATCACTTGCCACTTTCGTTAGGTCACGAAGAATATATCATGACAAACTAATTTATATTGAAACGGAGAATATAGAGCAAAGATTTGGTGGGTTCTAATTGTTTATTCCATTTATCATCTCGAATTGTTTCGTTATGTTGTGGTATCTTGCGAACCTAGTTTACTTTGGTACAAAATCTTATCCCTGGAAATTGAATCTCACCTCTCCATCCAACTTTATTCTTCTTTGTTTTTATCTTTGCTGTTATTGGATCAAGTTCTTCAATAGCTTGCGTGTCCTGTGCGTTTAATGCAAGAGTCTGGGGTGCAGCAAGTGTGGACGATTCCTGGTTGATTACGGATCTTCCAGATGGACTGTTACCTGCGGAACATATATAAGTAAATTATACTTATTTATAAAGTTATTATAGAGCTCGAAATGAATAACGTCCAGGCTGTCGAAAACAACGCCAACCAGAGAAAGTTAAGGCTGTCGGAACAAGTCTATAACCTCACTGTAAAATATTGGAAGGGGTAGACTACTTAACGACAAGTAAAAAATAAAATAAAAATAATTTGCAAATAAGCTACCACAGAATTTTTTCTTCAACTCGGGCGCTCAGGTATTGACGTGTACGTATGTATACGTATTTGCAATTCTCACAATCAGTCAACACCCTCCCTTTCACTGTGTGTGCCAAATATACTAGTCTGATCAACTTACCCGATGCTCCCATTGCTTCACTGCGTGCGTGCCACGGAAAGGCTTCTGGAGTTGCTCTTGATTGAATTACTCTTGGTTGTTGTCTTCCTGAAGTTCCTGTGAATGTTTCCAGTATATTACACGGTTCGGCGATATGTAGGAGTTGTTGGGGGGAGATAATACATAGACGTTTTTCTGCGTCTACGGCAACGCAACAAAATAAATTAATCTCTGGGATATCGCATTTTGCGTTTGCCGACGTTTTTGAAAACAAGCTCCTCATAACCGGAAAATTTTTGTAAAAATGTGTTTTGATCAAGTCTGATTTCCTAATGGATCGTGCTACCAAGGCGGGAAGTTTGACGAGGTAAAATTTATTCAACAGTTGGCATTGTCAAGATTTTACTTTAAATAAAATAGATGAATCACACAGCTTCCGGCCTTGAATAAAAACTGGTTGCAAAGTGTAATCACATCGCAGTCTCGTAAACGTGGTGCCTAATGTTTATATTAGCAATTTGGGGGGGATTCGGGACCCCCGATAATCAATACCAAAAATTTAAGATAAATTTTGTCAAAGGGCATCCACGGCATGGATTTTCCTTCTGATGCTATTATTAGACCGAAGAGTGATAAAACATATTCATCCAGGCGTATTTTTTAATACAATGCTAATTTATATTTTCTGGTCATTGCCTCCACAATGTCAATCACCTTCGACCACCACTGTGCGAGGAACCACAGTGGGTTTGGTCGCACCTTTTTTTTTTATTCAAAGTGAAACTTTACCAATGACATAATTTACTTTTTATAACGTGTATGTGAGCAAGTTTTCTTACTCGGTTACCCACGCGAATGTTCTCCTCGTGTTCAATTAAGTCTTCAAAATCCCGCCTGTTTGAGATAATTTGTCGAAACCAGTTGTGCAAAGCACGATTTACTGGTCGATCGCGCCCTGTTGATATATGTGCTGTTTATGCTTGACAAGCCGCGATTGTTATTGGACAATATCTCGTAATTATTCACGTTAGATGTAAGGTATTGATAGATCGTCTCGTCGATTTTAATAAAGCAAATTCGTGGTCTTAAGTTGTTGTTAAGGTGCAGGTTTGGCAAAATACGATTACCGCTTGAACCAACCAGGAGTCGATAGCTCGAACTTGATCAGGGGACTCACATTTGACAAATCGAAATGTGCAATTGGATGATATCATTCTCTGTAATTGAACAGAAGCAGCGATTCATCAGTAGAATATATTTAGCGGGGATATGCACTCAATTTATATGATTAAAAAAAATGGAAGTTGTGAAGACCTGTTGAGCCTAAGATGTTTGCCATAATTATAGACGCTGAGAAGGGAGGGGCGCGGCAATATTCCTGTTGTTTTAATTTTTTAAAATAATAATCAAATTTCTTTTGGGGAACGCGATCATGGTAGTCGACCATGATAATCAAGTAAGCAAAATATTCCGAAACAAAACAGATACCACTGCATTTCACCATAGAAGTTGTAGTCCGTTTGGAATGTTTTCCGCTTACAATACCGTTTCTGGTACTAAATCTTGCAGTATTTTTCAGATTTTATACCGCGTCTGCACATGTACTAATTGGTTTTCAAAACAAATATAAACATTTCCCCTGAATTAAAAATAGAAGACAACGTAGTCTGCACTGACTAAATTAGATCGACGACGGATATATCTATATGTTACATTCAGGGGGGACATTTACTTAATTTACTCCTGTGAGAAAAAGTGTGCTTTCTTAAGATATGCATAATGCAGAATAAGTATTGCGATGTGATGGCCCTTATAAACGTTGAAAAAGTAAGGGCGCGCCAATTTTTATAATTTTTTCAATATTTCATTATTTTTTTCAAATTTTATACTACACACGTGCTATATAACACTAGCGCATTGAGAGTGAGAAACACTGTACTATGGTACATGGTTCCAACCAAAAACTTCACAGAATGGCTTTCTAAGTGCTTTTAAACGTATAAAACCCAATAATTTTATCGCATAATAGGTGTCCTATTGATTTAACCCATTTTAGATTCATATCCATTCCCCACCCATTTTCCATTGGATGGCGATGTGTCTTAAAAAGGCACACACAGCATACTCAGCGCAGCAAATTAGGTAAATATTTCCATTTAATTTAATCTATTGATGGATCGCGTCGTCGATCTATTTAAAGGGAATGTATCGTATAATGTTACATTACAGACATTGTTTTTTAAGCATCACCCTTTCTATTGAAGGGCCTCAGCGGGGATAATTTTGCCTTCGATCGAGCGACTGATTTTCATAAGCCAAAATTCCTTGGTAGTCAAAATTATACATTTGCCACGTTTAGACGGTTTAGGTGTGAATTTCGTGCAGTTTGAACGATGCGCCTTAAAAAGATTCGCCACTTTCAATTGGACCTACCACTGTGAATTTCGTGCAGTTGAAACGGTGCGCCTTAAAAAGATTCGCCACTTTCAATTGGACCTACCACCGGGAATTCAATCCGTCAATCTTGGTATATTTCAAAAATAATACAGATTCAAACCAGTCCCCTCCCTAGTTTTGGAATTGTAACGAAATTAAAATTAAAATACGCAAATTTTTCTGGTTCATATAAACAATCACGTAGGATGCGCAGTTATCGTTTTTGTCCCCATAATCGTGCACTTCTCAACAATAAGATAACAATCATCCTGTTTTAATCAAAGTAAGTAGCGTGGCTTATTGCCGAGGTGAAGAAAAAACTAGATGGCAATAATAAAAGCAACTGCAAATAAAATCACACTGACCTCCCCCTTCTCCATACCAAGGTAAAGCAGCAGGTTGTTGTTCGGGTTCACCTAATGCAGGTTGAGTCGATCTTTTACCAGGCCAGGCCAGAGCTGCTCGTTTTCCGGGGCCACTGATGACAGGAGGCTGTGGAATACCTGGGAATTAATAAATTTAATTATAGTGAGAGATATCTAATACGATATATATCATTCATATCTTCTATTCGACAATAGGAGGTAAATAGAAATCTTTCAATTGTCATTCTAAAACCATCTACGAAGGCATTAAAAGACAGAAACAACACGGAATTTTGCAACAAAAATTTGCGCGGCGAAGACACGAAAATGTTGTCGGCATTTTGACTGGCAAAATTTACCATTTTTTAAATTACGCCGATGATTTCTATTGGAATTTTCTCTTTACGTTCAATTGAAGCCTTCAAATTATTTAGTATTTTCATATTTTGAAAAAATAAGATATGAAAGAAATCTAATGGCAATGGCAATTCTGAAAATAAGCAAATTTAGCTTAAATAATATTGAGCATAAATTTCAAAGTTTACTATCAAATAACGTTATCGTGTAATAACGTGTATCGCGATATTCAATATTTTGTTGCCAAAATTTTGTTTCGTCCAATCGTAAGTATTTAACCCGGTTAGGCGAATATATTATATGTACAAAAAATAATCACCGTAATGTAGAATAAAATACAATTCACATCCTACTCACATTATGTTAAGGTAGAATGTATTATAAACCAATATTATCGCATCATAGACTGGATAAAACATTTTGCATCTCCAAGGCTCAATATCATGTTCTGTTGACGCGGTAGGTGCCCAACATTACAGGAAAAAATAAAAATTCTTATATAATGTTTTAAAATGTTTCGACAATAATTGTAATGAATAAAATAGAGAAAAGAACTCCAAAATAGGCAAAAATTAATTATCCGGATTTAATCAAAGTAATTGGTTTGGCGTATTGCCGACGTGAAGAAAAACCTATATGGCAATAAAAAGAAAATGAAATTGAAATCGCACTGACCTTCGCCTTCTCCATACCAAGGTAAAGCAGGTTGTTGTTCGGGTTCACCTAATGCAGGTTGAGTTGATCTTTCACCAGGCCAGGCCAGAGGTGCTTGTTTTCCAGGACCACTGATGTCAGGAGGCTGTGGAATACCTGGAAAGTAATAAATTTAAATATAGTGAGAGACATGTAGTGCGATATATCATTTATATCTTCTATACAATAAGAGTTAAACAAGAAATCTTTCAACTGTTATTCTACCAGCTGCGAAGGCATAAAAAGACAATAAGAACACGAAATTTTGCAACAAAAAGTTGCGCGGCGAAGACACGACAATAATGTCGGCATTTTGGCTGCCAAAATTTACCATTTTTAAATTACACTGGTGATTACTACTGGAATTCCCTTTTTACATTCAATTGAAGCCTTCGAAATCGCATCCGCATGAGATAGCTTGTCGAAACCGGTTCTGCTAAGAATAGTCAGTGGATATATCATCACCTATCATAGATTTTTAGTAGAGAATATCGTGCAAATATCCCCAAATGTTGAGTATCGGCAGGTCGCCGCGTTTATTGAAGGGAATTTGTCGTATTATGTGACAATTAGGTATTGTTTTAACATCGCTATTACAATTGAAAGAAAGTTCGTATCTGTGCGCCGTATTCTGCGTTGTTGCTGTGCGCCGTATGCTGCGTTGTTTGCTGGATTCCACTGTCCTGGTGAAAATGGATCCGTGCTTTGTGATTTGAATCACAAGGATTCTTTAATAAGTAGCGCCTCTTTTAACCTCTATAAGGCCCAGTACATCGCATAGTCTACTCAATATTTATTTGTATGCGACACATATCAATAAAGCACAAATTGCTCAAATATCTCTGCTGAATAAAAGCTATTATTCTGACGCGTTGTCGATCTAATTAAAGAAAATGTGTCGTATTACGTTTCATTCTACCCATTGTTCAAAACATCGCTATTTCTATAGAACAGGGCGCAGTGCGATTTTGTATTCTTATGATCAGGGACATGTCTACATTTGTTTTGCTAAGTATGGAATATAATGAGATAAATTGTGTGAATTTCACCTGCTTTATGAAGGTTTTATTATGGAGCGCGTCGCCCATTCAATTGAAGAAAAAATGATGGGATCAAATTAGACCTATTATTTTGTCAAACATGAGGTTAGCACGATCCATCAGTGATTCATATTTAAAGAAACAAGTTCGGGCAATAAATTTTCAATTAGCTTAAGCCGATAGAGACCATGCGCCACAGATGGACCGCGCTTGCGTTGCGGGATCCACAAGTGGCCGCCACCCATCCTGCTCAACAAAATGTGTTTTAATAAAACAAAATCCATAAAAAAATAAAATAATAAAATAGAAAAATAAAACAAAATAAAAAATTTGTCGTTGATCCCCACGCTATAAGAAATGCCATATAGCCTTTTGACATTAACATCGTGGAAGAATTGAAAACAAATAATGAATGGATGAGGCGGTCAAATAAAAATGAATTTTTCCCATTTTTGAACTGTAAAAATTCCAATTTTTTTTAAATGTCCCAAGAATTCGCAAGTTCCTTCCTACTAACAGCAATTATAGATTCAATTTTAACAAATTTATACTGAAACAAGCAGTAACCTGTACCAACCTCCAATTGCTCCAATAGTGGCATCTTTCACTTCAGCTTTTGATCTGAAAAAAGTGTTTAAGTCTGAGTGAAAGTTTTAGGAAAAATAAAGCGAAGTTAGTGATCAAGTGTACTTTGCATTCAATCAACTCACATAATGCGCGACATAGTAATACGAATAGTATATAAGCTATATACAGATGGCTGTAATTTATTATTATTCCGCAGCTGTTGAAACATTTATCCTACATATTGCATATTTGTTATCGTCGAGTAAATAAAAACCTAATTTAATTCTGTTAAGTGTGAGTCTGGTCGTGCCTGGATGGCGCAATCGATCAGTGACTCATACTTAACAAAATATATTTGGACACAAGTTTTCCACTGGGAATTGACACTAAGTGATTTGTTCGATAATTTATAGTTTTTTTTAAACAAAAATTAGACAAGTATGGTGGCCATCGTTAAATTTTTTTTTTTAATTTTCTTCCTTCTTTTTTTAATTCGTTCTGCCTACAAAAAATAAAAATAAATAATTTCAAACAAATATTTGAGAAATATATTAAAAAAAAATTAAATCGAAAAAATAAATTGAATGCAACAAAAAATTAAAATAATAACTCTCGACAGGATGGCGAACCATCGATTTTTTGTTTTGAAATTTTGGAAAATAATATTAGTTTTTTTAATTTAGGCGATCAAAGAAATCTGCTTTTAACATCGATGATATTTTATCTTTAAGAGAACTTATGCCTATCACACTATGGACTCACCCAATTATGTCTCCTTTAAACACTCCACCATAATAAACTGGAGCGAAATAATATTGTAATATTTTTTGATGTTGATGATGATTGTGTTGTACGTTATGTTGTATGACAACATTTTCGTCGTCTTCATGATCGTTGTCTTGTTGTTGCTGATGAACTGGTGCCTCTCCTACCGGATGAGCTACCTCTGGCCCTGCAGAAAAAAATAAACAGATTAATGATGCTAGTTCGAGTAATAATAATTATTAATAGTTATAATTTAAAGCATAACAAATGAAGTCACTTTACTCGTCAACCTCTTGGTATAAACAAAACATTTAAATAATATCAGAGCATTTTGTTACTGTTAAACATTAAAATAAATAGAGGGGTTGCTGTTCTCCGCCAGGAGGTCTTCTGTTTATGTCGATCTCAAAAGTCCCGAAGGTTGTTTAATGTCAAGTTTTGAATATATTATATGCTAACATACTTCATCCATACCTTCACCTGGTTCCTCTACTTGATGTTCCTGTGACGCAACTTGTTGTTGATCAAGAACCGCATCCTCGGGACCTGAATCCTGAATAAAAGGTCCAGGATGTTGTCCTTGTTGTTGTTGGGATTCGTTTCCTGAATCATCGGTTTCATTACTCGATCCATGACTGTTAGAATCGGACTCAATTGCATGTTGACCAATAAGATTTAACTCGATTGTTTCTTGACCAATAGGGTCTGACTCGATTGTTTGCCGATTCATTTTATCTTCCACAGAAAGATCATTATCGGATGTTTCTGAATCATTGGCGGGTTCGATTTTGGGTTGATCGGAATCCGACATTATTCTAGTTTGTTAACTTCTTAATTCTTAATATAATATCTAATTTCAGATATAAATATATATATATAATATTCGTTAATGACAAGAATAAATATACCTATAAAGCAAAATATTTATCTCTCAGCGAAAATTTTCTGCACTTTCTGATGCGTAGCCAGGTCAGACAATGTTAAGTATCCAAAATTGACCAATACTAATTACGCCATAGTACTATTTTGACCATCATCTTCACGTTCTTTTATTCCATAACAAGTTTATTGAGAATATAATAAATTCAACTTTCAAAAGTTCTGCGAAAACATCGAAACACTAGTAGGAGTAAGTATCTACAAAACCTCTGCTCTAGTTTAATTCTCTCTCTCTCTCTCTCCAATACTCTTAAAGAATAATAAAGAAATATCTTGCCTTGGACAACCAATTTTCTACTCCAGCTAAAAATATTCTACATAAAAAACACACGTCATAATAAAAACAACTCTCCGGAACAATTAAAACAGTCCTGTAACTATAGAAACCATACGCGTAAAAACTAGCTGGCGTATTATGCGCCACAAAAGTCTCTAATTCATACATGTAAGCAGTTTGATAAATATATGGTATAGAAATATGCCTTGTGGAATGATGGATAGCGTTGCGAATCCTGACAAAGCGAATAATTGACCCTGGGTCTTATTTTGCACAACACCCTCCGTTTAAATTACCCAATCTGAATTTTTCATTTGCCTCAGTATCATCAGTAAGTAAGCATCAGTAAACGATCTTCTGCGCTTGGGCTCAGTCTAATCTTTGTTTGTCTTTATATTCTACATTTTTTTGGAATTGACAAGCTTCTGTTTTTTGTCTGAGCAACTGTAGAGGACCCAAAAGGGTTACTTACTCTCCCCAACCCGCTAGACATTTGGAAAAATTGAAATTTTCTATTTTCTGATGCGGAAAAAATTGAAAAGGGGCTATTTTAATTTTACATTTAAGATTGTATTCACGATTTAATCTCTTAGCTTAGAAATGGTTGGTTAAAAATGTTTTTTTACAGTCATTTTTGCAGTGAAATAACAAAAAAAAACTATTCAAAAAAAGTTGAAAAAAAAAATTATATTTTTGAATTTAATAAGGTGAGAGAGAAACTCGTTTTCATCGACATTGCATTTTTGTCACGTTTATTGAGATTTCATTTTTTCAAGCATAAGATGATTTGACAAAAAAAATGTTTTTTTTATCTCCATAGTTTTACAGTAAACTTTGGTCAAAGATTTATAGGCGCTGTCGCTTTCCCTGTATTGAAAACCAGCATGGTACTATCTTAATCATAACAGGCGTCTACCATTTAGCTAATGCTTTATATTCTTTCAATAAAAAACCTGGGAAGCGACATAGTAGCGCAAGTAGCGGGACAATTGGTCGCGGTCGTGGGGTATATGGAGCCGTTCCTCCTGTTCTGCATATGGCCATTAATCGGGTAAAAGAAATTATTGGGACGTGAAATCAATTCTTATGTATTTAATATATTTCTATCACTGATCAAATCGTTAGCAATTTGAAATTTATACTATCCCGTGTGTTTTTTATATAAATATATACAGGATATCCAGGCCTGTACTCGAAGGATTGCCACAACGAAAAAAAACGTGGAGACTTATTAAATTATTTCTAAATTCCTGTCTTTTCTAAAAACAATTTTTCTACTACACATCACTCGATATTGGCGTCAACTCTCTAAATACACTGCGTTAAGCAGCGAAGAGTTACCGAAAATGAAGCAACAGCAATTACGTTGAGCGGAAAACATCCCAGAGAAGACTGAACCAATATAATAGAATGCAGTTTGTGGTATCTGCCCGGGGCAAAGGAAAAACCACTTATCACTTCCTTATTTCTTTTTAGTCTCCTCTCACGAATCACAAAAAATATTTTAGAACAATTCAGAAACCTGTCACGCCTACAGTAGTCGGATCAAATTGACCTTCAAGACTTCTCTATCCGGGAAAAGTACGCGATATTTAATATGTAGATTTAATATTAGATATGGGGTGATGATGAAACGCACACTGTAGACGTGAACCATATACGGGCCATAAATGAAAACATGAGCTCTTTTATTTGAATGAGCTGTGTAAATATTTCTATTTAATGTAACTTATTCTTAGAACGCGTCGTCCGTCCGATTAATAAAGAAGCCCCGCATTGAATGTCATCCAATACCGTGAGAAATTTTGTTTTGTCAAACATGAATCATAGAAGAACAGGGCTTCAGCGCGATCCACCATTGTTCAACGTTTAAAACTCCTAATGTTTTGATATAAAAGATTCAATTGAAAACAATGTTTTTAGAATCGAGAAGTCTATTGATGAGTAGTTTTCCTTTGGTGTTTGCGTCCTGTAAGCTTTTGTTGTGTTGACATTTCTTTGCGACCTGAATCTTTCGCCGAAACTTGGTTCGTCAAGTATGGGACAATGATGAATCGCGCCGCCAACGGAAATCCATTTGTGATGCGCGCTTCACAGCATAAAATTTCTTTTTAGGATACGATGTTTGTCGTAATTTGATATATTATAATTCAACAGACTCAATACCCTTAAGTCTCTCCTGGGTGACACACCCTAAAACGCCAACACATGTTTTAGTGTAGTGACGCATCGCCCAGCGCAGGCCTCGTCCATCTGTGGCTCACGCTTGACAAATCGGTACGTTTAAATTCACTCTAGGAATGTCGGTAGGACTTTTTTTTTTGAAATTCGATTTATGCAAGGCCGGCGGCAAGACCAAAGAGGAACTAACTAAGGACCCTTTGACAAAGGGGTAATTTGAGGAACAGTGCCAGGAACTGCACTCCAGATAGAAAACAACCCCAAAGGTCTGAATCGTTATATAAAGTGCAGTGATAAGTGAACGCCCTCTGGACGATTGCAAAACTCTATTAAGCGCCTCTTATGACACGCAGTGAAACCCGCGACTCACGCTCGTAATTAATTTCTGGATTAAGAAACTAGCCCAGCTAACACGTAGCATGAAAGCATAATCGCCCAGTCGTAAAAATATTACGTGTGTTTTTTCGTTAAGTGTGAGTCACTGATGGATCTCGCCGCCGATTTCGAATACTGTTCATTTTCTTACCATGATGTATCTCTCTGCTTTTAAGTACCGGTACAGAGAACCATTAAGTGGCGAAATACACAATAACATCCCTAACATTTAATTAGTCAAAGTAGTAGGTTAGAATCGCAAATTTTCGGGAATTTTGTAGAACCATTTTCTTCGAGTGTCTATGCGACAGATCAGCTGATATTCAAACTTGTTGTATGTGCATCAACCGTAATAAGTTCCTTCTGTCAAAGGAAAATCACATTTAAGTATGGATCTATTCGAAACGCTCCACAAAGTGCAGTCTATCTGTGGGTCATGCTTGAAAAAATGAAATTTGACGGGGCTACTTATGTAAAGGACCAATTTGGGCATAAAGATCAATATCATTGACATATAATTTTAACTTTTTATGGGTTTTGCTTTTAATCCAGACCAGAAATTTTGTCCAGCAAGCGTCAACCAATCAATCAGGGATGCATTTACAATATTTTCCGATTGGGATAAATCGTTATTTTGAGTATCGTTTACGCCACAATTATTCGGTCCAACAAAAAAATTATCGTGGTTAACAAAATAATATGCCTGGGGTTGGGAGGGAAGACAGTTTTCACAAAAGCCTGCTCGACCCTTTCCCTCCACATAATTGCACATACATTATAGGCGATTTTTATATAATTCAGGTACTTTAGAGATTCAAAAATACGCGGTCCACCTGTGGTTCGCGCTCAACAAAACGAAATATCCTGTAGTGATGAGCTTTAAATAAAGTTACATTTCGAGATGTCAGATGATAGAAATTGGCCCTTATTGTACATATGAATAAATGTGAACCAAAATCAGCATGTAAAATGTGGTATATATAACGATTCATGATTACGCTGCCCAAAAATACCGCGAATCAAGAATAGAACGGTTGAAATTTTACCTCGGATCAAAACCAACCGAATCAAACATCAACGCATTTAAAACATACTTCACATAAAAATATTTACAATATTTAGTCGGGAGCGGTTCCCTAGCAGTGACATTGTGGGTTGAAGTTGGATTGAGTTGAACAATTTGGTTTGGATTTTTCGGTACTTTATAACGAGGTTATGAGCGCCTTAGACGCAAGGTTGGTAGTACGATACGATTTTGCGGTACTGTCTATAGTACTGTACGATTCATTTTTCAATTTTTGGACTTAGTATAGTACTGTACGAATTTCGATATTTATTTCGTACCGTGCCGTACTCTTTTTCGTACTTTCGCATTTCACCATATTCTTCTCAAATAAATTGAAAAAAAAATTATTTTAAACCTATGCCCCGCAGATAATATAGTTTGCGCCTATCAAAGAATTTCTTAAACTAAAGGACAATTAAAATGATTTAAAGCGGCGCAGGTAGGGTAATAAGAAAAGCATCTGATTCATTTTTTATAGCCACCCCTTAGAGTGGATCACCCTGTCCAAGGGCCCCGTAACAGCGGACACCTATAGACGAAAAGGGTTACAATTTCTGGAAAGTTATTACACCCTGGGTTGAGTGATGAGCTATGCCGTATATCGGTTTTACTGTCCTGGATTTTTAAACCAGATAGCATAAAACTGTATCTCTTTGATCTAAGATGTTGGTAATGTTTCTCGCAGGATCAGATTATACAAATGAGGCTGTTTTGGACATTGGTAGTCGGTACGGTTCGAAATTGCTATCTAGCGAATCGTATCAGTTTTCGTACTGGTACGATGAATGAAAAATATATACCGAACATATTTTCGTACTGGTACGAAGTTCAGTACGATGTACGAAAAAATAATATCGTACGGAACGAAAATTTTCGAAAGGTAAGGTACGAAGTTCAGTACGAAATTATTTTCCTAGTTCGAAGTTCGATGAAAATTCAGTAGCGTACCGTAATGCCACCCTTTCCTAGACGAAAGATTTTAGTTAAAAGTTTTATTTTGTCGTGCAATGTGACCCGGAGAAATCAGAATCTATAAAAATGTTCATTATTCCTACATACTTTATCAAATTTCCTCAAATTTTGGGGATTATAACTCCAGTCTATGGTCAAGTTTACTGCAAAGATCGGCAGATCACAAAAGCGGCCTTTAATATCGACAACTGAAATACACACTTTATCGAAATGTGAAATTTCGTTAACAATGACTAGTTTTGTGTTTAAACGGCAAAATCGCACACTATTTTTGGCTTTTATTTAGGAAAATCCTCAGCAGATATTATTTGCGTGAGATGAAATTATCACAGGTCGAAAATGTTAAAACATCGGTATGAATATCGGTTTGCAAAAAAAGCGGTCGGGGCTCTAAAAACATACGTTTTTTTTCGACCGACGAGGGGTCTTCCTTTTAGCCCACACATGATAGGGATTAATTATAAGAAGTGGTAAATGGTTTTATCATCGCCCAGGGCGATACCACTTTGCCATGGTGGTTCAGTTCCGTTTGGGATGTTTTCCGCTTGGAGTGCAGTTGTTGGTACTACATTTTTCGTAGCTCTTTGCTATTAAGTTGCCGTTAGTCGATCCCTCTTAGGCTCTGTTTCTGGCCTTGCTCAGAGTGAATTTCGGTAAGAAAAAACTGTAATTGTAAAAATCTAACGCAAACAAATTTAACCTACGAACATATAAAGAAGAACATTTCCAAGCGATGGTTCTGCGTAAGAATAAGCCTCACCCAGTTACTATTTTTTCATGGTTGTTGAACCATGACATGGGCGGTATTCATTGCCAAAGTTATAACTAGTATCGACCCGATGTGTCAAATCTTGGTGGTGAATGGGGGTAGCTTCCACACCGAAGGCGCGCTAAAATTTTATTTGTTTTCATTATTTGGTCACATAAAATTTCAAAATTGCAATGAGTTGGTTGTCTTGTCTCCCCTAGATCTATCTTTTACTTGGAAGCTGAAATATGTCCTCCGGTGTCAGGTTCGGTGGGGACTGTCAGGTTACTCACTTTTAATTCATTTCTTTCTAAAATTCAAATGTCACTTTACATAAGGGAATGTTCGAGAATCTCACACCTCTTTTACAGCGCGTGATCCAAGCATGATGACTGGAGATCGGCAAAATTGGAGTCGTCGAACTGATGACTCTTAACACGCGATTAATTAATATTTTATTGCACTTTATATCAATATTCCATTATTATCAGTGGAACATTTAGCCAAATGCGATCGCTACTATTTGAAAAAGTCATTTTGAAGCGATCGATTTACGTCACACCTAGCAAGCACGTATTATATGCGGCGATTTATTCGATGCCTCGTTTCAAGTTCATTCGGCCATGTAACCCACGTTGCCTCAGTCAGAAATATTTCGACAAACGTTGTTATCTTAGGTATGGAATGGACCAGTGATGAATCTGGCCGAGTAACCCGAGGCTCATGCTTGCCGTAAAAAAGTGATTTGTACCTAATCAAAAGACCTACAGAGGTTTATTGTTTGCGGATGACGGAACAACAAAGTGCTAACTCGATGGAAAATAATATACGCCCAATTTATTGAAAATTGATTGAGGCGAGCATCGAATATTTGTTGTATTTATCGCTGGCACAGGGAAATATATGTAACCTGTGACTTTTTCAATACTTTGAAATTGTTGGAAATATGGTATGACGTCGTAATGGGCGCCCGAAAAGAAAAACTTATTGTTATTCCTAAACGTATTGTTAAAAGTATCATTTTGTCGTAAGGTGTGAATCGGAAAAATTAGAATCTAAAAAAAATGTTTATAATTAATACTTAACTTATCAAATTTCATCAAATTTTGTGGATTATAACTTCGGTCCATGGACAAGTTTACTGCAGAGTATCAGCTGGGAATTCCTACAGTTCACAAACACCTGACAATCATACGTATATTTACGAACAACGAGGGGGTGACACAACAAACGAGCTTACACACGAAAATTAGCTTCGAGAAATAGACACCCTTTACCCGACTTGGACCATATTAAATATCTACGGGGAAAGACGAAGCCTACACTGCTCTTTCCGTCCACATATTAATTGAACTAAATTTTGGCGGGTTTCTGCAATTTTTTTAATTTATGGGTGGATGGGGCATTAAATTGAAACATTAGAAGGGCAAAATCATTTTCGGTCGTAGTCACGCTTTTTCCCGTGGAAATATGGTTCCTCTGTACCTGTGTTGCCAATTCTAGGTGAAAGTACCTGGTTCACAGAGTTTATTTTCAAGGTACTTTCACCTATTTTCAATAATATATAATATAACTAACATAGTTCAACTTTTACCGAGTTTTCTGATTGATATTTTACCCAGTAAATTTACTGGATAAAATAGGTAAATTTTACCTATTTTAAAACTTGGTACCTGATATAAAAAAGGTAAACAATGTTTTCATTATAACAAAGTTTCGGAGTAGAATAGTTGAAGATTTTAACTTTCAAATCTATTAAAAGTTCTATAAATGCAGCCAAGCGACAAATACCTAGTTTACCCGGTTTTTCAATCTCGGTACTACCCAGTTTTGTGAGTGAAACTAGAATATCTATTAATATTCAACCTATTTTTGTGTTGATTTCGTTTTACTTTACCTAGTTTAAGAAATAACTAGGTTGCCTACTGGTATCCCAAAGTCAGGCCTGGATATCGTCATTGACAGTAATGTTAGTAGTAAATCGACTTTAACTCACCTGCTGTGCAAAATCCGCCGTGACGCGACCCATCATCTCTCGCGCACATCAACAACATTCTTTTATGTGTAAAAACAGAAATAAACGGGTTTGGCAAAACTCAAAACTGACTCGTTATCTCTTACTAACGTCGACTATACTGTTCTGTTATAAGGCATATTTCTTAAATTCTTTGCTAGCATTGTAAAAATCTAACACAAACAAATTCAACCTGCGAACATATAAAGAAGAACATTTCCAAGCGATGGTTCTGCGTAAGAATAAGCCTCACCCAGTTACTATTTTTTCATGGTTGTTGAACCATGACATGGGCGGTATTCATTGCCAAAATTATAACTAGTATCGACCCGATGTGTCAAATCTTGGTGGTGAATGGGGGTAGCTTCCACACCGAAGGCGCGCTAAAATTTTAGTTGTTTTCATTATTTGGTCATATAAAATTTCAAAATTGCAATGAGTTGGTTGTCTTGTCTCCCCTTCTCCAAGTTTACTCGAGGCAGATCTATCTTTTACTTGGGAGCTGAAATATGTCCTCCGGTATCAAGTTCGTTGGGGACTGTCAGGTTACTCACTTTTAATTCATTTCTTTCTAAAATTCAAATGTCACTTTACATAAGGGAATGTTCGAGAATCTCACACCTCTTTTACAGCGCGTGATCCAAGCATGATGACTGGAGATCGGCAAAATTGGAGTCGTCGAACTGATGACTCTTAACACGCGATTAATTAATATTTTATTGCACTTTATATCAATATTCCATTATTATCAGAGAACATTCAGCCAAATGCGATCGCTACTTTACTATTTGAAAAGTCATTTTGAAGCGATCGATTTACGTCACACCTAGCAAGCACGTATTATATGCGTCGATTTATTCGATGCCTCGTTTCAAGTTCATTCGGCCATGTAACCCACGTTGTCCCAGTCAGAAATATTTCGACAAACGATGTTATCTTAGGTAAGGAATGGACCAGTGATGAATCTGGCCGAGTAACCGAGGCTCATGCTTGCCGTAAAAAAGTGATTTGTACGTAATCAAAAGACCTACAGAGGTTTATTTTTTGCGAATGACGGAACAACAAAGTGCTAACTCGATGGAAAATAATATACGCCCAATTTATTGAAAATTGATTGAGGCGGGCATCGAATATTTGTTGTATTTATCGCTGGCACATGGAAATATATGTAACCTGTGACTTTTTCAATACTTTGAAATTGTTGGGAAATGGTATGACGTCGAAAATTGGCGCCCGAGACGAAAAACTTATTGTTATTCTTAAACGTATTGTTAAAAGTATCATTTTGTCGTAAGGTGTGAACCGGAAAAATTAGAATCTATAAAAAATGTTTATTATTAATACTTAACTTATCAAATTTCCTCAAATTTTGTGGATTATAACTTCGGTCTATGGACAAGTTCACTGCAGAGTATCAGCGGGGAATTCCTACAGTTCACAAACACCTGACAATCATACGTATTTTTACGATCAACGAGGGGGTGACACAAAACACGAGCTTACACACGAAAATTAGCTTCGAGAAATAGCCACCCTTTACCCGACTTGGACCATATTAAATATCTACGGGGAAAGACGAAGCCTACACTGCTCTATTCGTCCACATATTAATTGAACTAAATTTTGGCGGGTTTCTGCAATTTTTTTAATTTATGGGTGGATGGGGCATTAAATTGAAACATTAGAAGAGCAAAATCATTTTCGGTCGTAGTCACGCTTTTCCCGTGTAAATATGGTTCCTCTGTACCAGTGTTGCCAATTCTAGGTGAAAGTACCTGGTTCACAGAGTTTATTTTCAAGGTACTTTCACCTAGTTTCAATAAATATAACTAATATAGTTCAAGTTTTACCGAGTTTTCTGTTTGATATTTTACCCAGTAAATTTACTGGATAAAATAGGTAAATTTACCTATTTTAAAACTTGGTACCTGATATAAAAAAGGTAAACAATGTTTTCATTGCAAAAAGCTTTCGGAGTAGAATAGTTGAAGATTTTAACTTTCAAATCTATTAAAAGTTCTATAAATGCAGCCAAGCGACAAATACCTAGTTTACCCGGTTTTTCAATCTCGGTACTACCCAGTTTTGTGAGTGAAACTAGAATATCTATTAATATTCAACCTATTTTTGTTTTGATTTCGTTTTACTTTACCTAGTTTAAGAAATAACTAGGTTGCCTACTGGTATCCCAAAGTCAGGCCTGGATATCGTCATTGACAGAAATGTTAGTAGTAAATCGAATTCAACTCACCAAACAACTACGACATGCAGTGGTAAGCACGTATTTCTTGGTTATTGGAAACTTACAAAAGCGCCTAGAAAAAAGATTTTATCATACTGAAACTCTAACATTAGTATTCTTTTTTTTCATGTTTCTCGTCTCCCGTGGACGTGCAACCGCCCTAATGCGGTTTCATAATCAGACATATTCGAAAGTGCACTGGTGCCGCGACAGTTTTTGTGGCTCGTGTTCAACAAAATAAATTTTTGTTTTTGCTCGGTTTGTAAAATGAAACCCAAATATGTGCTTCCTAGTTATTTTGGTCTGGCGCAGACACCGACCGGTGAGCAAACACTACGCTTGACAAGCCTGTCAAATGTTAGTTAACATACTTTATGATTGGAATTGTCCCAAATATGACAACAATAAACTGACATGCGAAGTCCAGGTGACAAATAGATACGACAAAAATAGCACAATCGTATAAGTTCTCTAACTCCCCCTTGCGGTTCCTTCTACATATGCGTAAGTAGTAGGTTCGATATAACCTCCCAATAAAAATACAAATATATTAATTTATAATGAATATATGAATATTCTAAAATAAAAACTTCCGTAAAGCCGGAATAACTGACGAATCGCGCAACCGAAGCGCGGTTCATTTGTGGATCATTCTTGACAGAATTGAAAATTCTGAATGGGCTTGTCTGTCGCAAATCCGGTTCCCATGAGCAACGATTTTCCTCTGTTGGAGATTTAAATATTTCAATATATGCGTCGGAAGGTAAAACTCGGATGTGAATAAAATTTCTACTGGCAATATAACAATAATATTTTTAACATGTTTATAACATTTACTAAGCATATATATTATTTACGATCATGCTCATTAATCAGGCTTTTGTACAATGGAAACCCATTTAATATGCATGAAATTTTCAAACGAATAATCAACGCAGACATATTTATTCAAAGCGCAAGGCTACAAAACTAAACTATTACATTACAGAAGACTGCTTTGTGAGTTTTTCGCAATTTGAAAAGAGTGTCGACTAATCCAAGCAAATGCCATTGGATTTTTTTATTTAAAAACTTCCATTTTATCTGCTTCAAGCAAAGGCAGAAGCGATGGCAACCAAAAACCGAAAAATATTAATCCAAAAAACATTCTAGTCGAGCATGAGTCCCTGCTGGACAGCATCTCTGTGGCTCTTGCTGGCAAAATTTTTGATCAGATGCTAGGTCGGTAGTACGATACGATTTTGCGGTACTGTCTATAGTACCGTACGATTCATTTTTCAATTTTTGTACTTAGTATAGTACTGTACGAATTTCGATATTTATTTCGTACCGTGCCGTACTCTTTTTCGTACTTTCGCATTTCATCATATTCTTCTCATATAAATTTAAAAAAAAATCATTTTAAACCTATGCCGTTTATAACGGCCGCAGATAATATAGTTTGCGCCTATCAAAGAATTTCTTAAACTACAAGAACAATTAAAATGATTTGAAGCGGCGCAGGTAGGGTAATAAAAAAGCACCTGATTCATTTTTTATAGCCACTCCTTAGAGTGGATCACCCTGTCCTAGGCCCCGTAACAGCGGACACTTGTAGGCGAACAGGGTTACAATTTCTGGAAAGATATGATCTTTCTCTGTTCGGCTTAGCTTACCCAAGTTATTACACCCTGGGTTGAGTGATGAGCTATGCCGTATATCGGTTTTACTGTCCTGGATTTTAAACCAGATAGCATAAAACTGTATCTCTTTGATCTAAGATGTTGGTATTGTTTCTCGCAGGATCAGATTATACAAATAAGGCTGTGTTGGACATTGGTAGTCGGTACGGTTCGAAATTGCTATCTAGCGAATCGTATCTGTTTTCGTACTGGTACGATGAATGAAAAATATTTACCGAACTTATTTTCGTACTGGTACGAAGTTCAGTACGATGTACGAAAAAATAATATCGTACGGAACGAAAATTTTCGAAAGGTACGGTACGAAGTTCAGTACGAAATTATTTTTCTAGTTCGAAGTTCGATGAAAATTTAGTAGCGTACCGTAGGCCACCCTTTCCTAGACGAAAGATTTTAGTTAAAAGTTTTATTTTGTCGTGCAATGTGACCCGGAGAAATCAGAATCTATAAAAATGTTCATTATTCCTACATACTTTATCAAATTTCCTCAAATTTTGGGGATTATAACTCCAGTCTATGGTCAAGTTTACTGCAAAGATCGGCAGATCACAAAAGCGGCCTTCAATATCAACAACTGAAATACACTTTATCGAAATGTGAAATTCGTTAACAATGACTAGTTTTGTGTTTAAACGGCAAAATCGCACACTATTTTTGGCTTTTATTTGGGGAAAATCCTCAGCAGATATTATTTGCGTGAGATGAAATTATCACAGGTCGAAAATGTTAAAACATCGGTATGAATATCGGTTGCAAAAAAAAAAAAGCGGGTCGGCTCTAAAAAACATACGTTTTTTTTTCGACCGACGAGGGGTCTTCCTTTAGCCCACACATGATAGGGATTAATTATAAGAAGTGGTAGATGGTTTTATCATCGCCCAGGGCGATACCACTTTGCCATGGTGGTTCAGTTCCGTTTGGGATGTTTTCCGCTTGGAGTGCAGTTGTTGGTTACTACATTTTTCGTAGCTCTTTGCTATTAAGTTGCCGTTAGTCGATCCCTCTTAGGCTCTGTTTCTGGCCCTTGCTCAGAGTGAATTTCGGTAAGAAAAAATTGTAATTGTAAAAATCTAACGCAAACAAATTTAACCTACGAACATATAAAGAAGAACATTTTCCAAGCGATGGTTTCTGCGTAAGAATAAGCCTCACCCAGTTACTATTTTTTCATGGTTGTTGAACCATGACATGGGCGGTATTCATTGCCAAAGTTATAACTAGTATCGACCCGATGTGTGTCAAAATCATGGTGGTAAATAGGGGGCTCACATGGAAGGCGCGCTGAAATTTTGGTTGTTGTTATTATTTCTTCATACGAGACTCCAAAATTGCAACGAGGTGGTTGTCTTGTCTCCCCTTCTCCAAGTTTATTCGAGGCAGATCTATCTTTTACTAGGGAGCTGAAATATTTCCTCCGGTGTCAGGGTTCGGTGGGGACTGTCAGGTTACTCACTTTTAATTCATTTCTTTCTAAAATTCAAAATGTCACTTTACATAAGGGAATGTTCGGAGAATCTCACACCTCTTTTTACAGCGCGTGATCCAAGCATGATGACTGGAGATCGGCAAAATTGGAGTCGTCGAACTGAATGACTCTTAACACGCGATTAATTAATATTTTATTGCTCTTAACATCAATACTCTTCCGGTATTATCAGTGGAACATTTAGCCAAATGCGATTGCTACTTTATATGAAAAGTCATTTTGAAGGATCGATTCACGTCACACCTAGCAAGCACGTATTATATGCGTCGATTTATTCGATGCCTCGTTTCAAGTTCATTCGGCCATGTAAACCCACGTTGTCCCAGTCAGAAATATTTTGACAAACGTTGTTATCTTAGGTATGGAATGGACCAGTGATGAATCTGGCCGAGTAATTCGTGGCTCATGCTTGCCGTATAAAAAAGTGATTTGTACGTAATCAAAAGACCTACAGAGGTTTATTTTTTTTTGCGGATTGACGGAGCAACAAAGTGCTAACTCGATGGAAAATAATATACGCCCAATTTATTTAAAATTGATTGAGGCGAGCATCGAATATTTGTGGACACATGGAAATATGTCCGTAACCTGTGACTTTTTCAATAATTTGAAATTGTTGGGCAATATGGTATGACAGTCTTCGCGTAATGGGCGCCCTGAGACGAAAAACTTATTGTTATTCTTAAACGTATT
>OZ023153.1:2161218-2205631 GCA_963675895.2 Styela plicata | reverse complement strand
TAAATGCTAGGCCATTTCACTGCCAAACGTACCCTTCAGCAGTATGCTTCGCAGAACGCTGGAACACACCATCCGCGTTTAGTGGTTGTTTGGCGAAGCTAATCCTAGTATCATTATTAACACTCCCCTATTTAAATATTGAATTAGAGCTCGGAACGTCGGATTTCGCTCAAATAACAAGTATTTTATTTCCTAATCTAAAAACATTTGCTATAGCGTGTTCTTGAAGTGGGTCACCCTGATCAAGGCCCTACCAGAGGCCACTTATAGAGGGACAGGGTTAGAATTGCTGTAGAGACATGGTTTCTCCATTTTCGGCTTATCCTGTGGATTAACGAGTCGGACTCGAATCTGAGATCTTCAACAAGCGATGCCAACAAGTTTATTTTTTTTTTTATTAGGACCAATATCTTTAGTTATTCGCATATTAAAATAATAATAAAGTAAATAATCTAGAGGCGTATTTTCATTTTGCTTTGTATATATGTCCTCAACCAATCAGAAATTTTATTTTGGCAAGCATGGGGCACTGGTGGATCGCGACGCCAAGATAAAATATGGTCAGGCAAACAATTTCTGACTAAATATAAGCATGATTTCTGAAAAATCCAACGTGCAATTGATTTTATTTTCAGTTGGTCCATTTCACTTTATATTATATTCAAAAAATGCGGAGGTATGTATATATATATATATATATCATCGCACGAATAAAATGACAAGAAAAAGGAAAAACTATAAAGAAACAACAAGTAGAATTAATTAATATTAAATAAATAAATATACAGTGGAAATGAATGAATATTTAAAAAAAACAGTATGCGTATAAGCGTCTTTAGTTTCTGCAATTCACTTTCAATATACTATTAACGATAAAATATCAAATAGAGGAGAATTGTTCAAACACAAAACCTTGTAACTGCGAAAATTCGCCAACATTTTGTCGTTTTAGCTTTGTTGGACATGAGTCACTGATGGAATGCGTCGGAAGAGGCGCGATCTATCAGTGGCTTATGTTCAACAAAGCAAACAAAAAAGCTCAAGTTCAAGGAAAATATTGTAACAATAATACCCGAAATTTACATTTACGTGGTTTTAGAAGTATTCAGACATATATTTTACGAGGTATGATGTCACGCCATAAAGTATTTGCGCTTCGAAATCTTGAATCCTTATTTGGGTGATGGGCAGAAACTTCTGTCTCTTTGTTGAAGATTGAAGAAATTGACGCCTATTTTCTGTAAGATTCGTGAAATTTCCCAAATTTTATTTTTGGGAAGTTGATCTATGCCTTTTCTAACTTGAAGGTCAATAACTGGGTTGTCCTGAAAAATAATAAATGATTTTAAATCAGTTGTACACATACAAAATAGTAACTGATATATCTTATAAAAATGTTTGAAATGGTTTGGCGAGAAGGGGGAAAAATATATAAATGTGTGTATATGATTGAAGTACAAGTCTATTTATTACTTGATATTATTATAAATGAAAATTATAAAGGAATTATTTCGTAAAAACTTTATAGTTAGGCGAAAAGAACAAAAAAGATATATATATATACAAATATATATATGTGAATATATCAATAGGTTCAAAAAATAATAGTTACCTTTTAAGCATGTGTGAATAATCATGTAAGTATCGTAATCCGTTGCAATATGCCCATTTATATGAATTTCTCCTGAAAAATAATAAATGATCATAAAAATATGATTTCTATGAAACTTTAATTTTCTTAAAGACTGTTTCATTACGATTGGAAAAACAAAAGTGCATAAACTAATAATTGAAGTTGATATTTACAATAAAACTTTCAAAAAATACCAGTTAACTCAACTTACTTTCCGAAACACAGTTTTCCCAGCACATTGTACTGAACACAATTTGTTCAAGTGTTCCAATCTTTGGTCTTGCTCTAAAAATTGAGAAAAAATTGTTTTTATACTCATATTTTTTACTCAAGAATACTTTGCCATAAAATATACTTACTCATGAATCATCTCTTGCATGTAGAAAAGCTTGTGAAATTTGTTAGCACCAAATATTCTCATATCGTAGCACTCGAATTGAGAGTATCGAGAATCACGAGTATAATATGCTTGCCACCAATCACCTCTAAGCTGTGAGTAGAAAATATATCGTATTGAGAAAACTTCTCAGCAAGAAATATTATTGTTTTAGATATGAGTCGCAGATGTATCGCGCCTTGTCGGTACGATCAGCAGCGACTCACACTTAACAATAACAAAAATATATACAGGTGAAATTCCAAGGTTACCGTAAGAATGATTATCTCAAACAGGTGGGAAATTTAAAAAAAATGCTCACTCTGACAAAAAAAAATTGTAGTAGGAAAAACCTTCAACCAGTTGAGTTTTGACAGTTTCCGGTCACGCGCTGTTGAGGATATATTAGATTGTATTTGCACCCTTCATGAGAGCATTTGTTAAAATCGAAACGGTGATTAGAAAAACATTAAGAGTGAGAAGATTGTTGTGCACTCAACAAAAACTCTGTAATTAAACAAAAAATTCTAACATCGTACCCGAGTATAGTCAACGTCTTTCTGTAAAAATTGCACCATTGCAGGTATGGGTCGACGCTTTATTGAAACAGGCAACAAAAACAGCAAGAAAAATGGTAATCTTTATCATAATTGTTTTTTAAAACAGCAAATAAAACTTCGAAAGTTCGTTTTAGATCTCTTCACTTGAGCTTGGCAAAATAGATGTGTGAATACTCGCCGAATATCGACGTCTTTTATACTTTCCTATGAGGAAAAATGACTCATATTCATCATCTTACGTTTTCTACATACATTTAAATAATTTCCATGAAACTCTATAAATAGTAACAATTATTTTACGTCAGTAGAAGACTCTTAAATATGAAAGGAAAGAGAGAAAAAACATAAACTTATACACTGTTAGTAATATCGGTCGAAACAAAAACATGCCAAATAAAAAACGCAAAATACAATTAAAATATTTTCGCTATCAATCAAATTTGATTGAAAGTACATTGCTTCGTTGTTTCACTTATTGTCCATCTTCGACTAGAGGAAGTTCATGACTCAGCAAAAGTATTTTTGATCATAGATATTACGTATAGATAAAAAAAACCATGACACATTAAAATAATATTTTTAAGGAAGAAAAACTACGAGTGTTACAAAATTATGACGTCACATCAGTACGAAAAGAAAATTCTCCATTACACTCTCGGTATATTAGTATTCCATATTTACGTATGCATTTTCGAGTTTTGAGTGAGTAAAGATGCTCAATCAGGGTGCATCAGTTTTTATACATGAACCACAGATGAACCACATAATCTTGGCCAAATCCATCATATTTCCTTATTATCGATTTCCCACTATGAGCCACAGACTTTGCCGAACATGTCAAAAATGCTATAGAATATTCAACCTGATGCCAACAGGATTACCACAGATTTCGCCCCGAAGTCAAATTAAAATCTTTAATATAAATAACCCATTCGTCTTTCTATTCAAATTTTTGTTTTCTCAAGTATGGCCCACAGATGACCGCTCACCTTGGTGTGCGATCCTTCTGTTGCCGTTACATGACTAAACGACAATTCAGGATAAAAAGTTATCTGATTCTGCAGATGGAAATCGATTAATTTAGAATCAAGGATCTGCTAAAAACGTTAACAATAATAATGGTCCACAAACGAGAGTGAAAATTCCACACCGTTGAAATCATCTACGCGACCCACGTGGCGTCTTTTGCATGGTAAAAGTTGAATTAATTGTACTGGCATTAGAAAAATATCAAAACTTTACAATGGTCTAAATTATGCAAACTAAATGTTTTCCATATTAACTCGAATCCATCACATGTTGGGAACATACATGATTTCATTCGTAATATTGTTTTTTTTATACAGCAAGAATCAGAATAATACGAACGAAAAATTGTTGTTTTAATTTTTCATTTTGTTTCAATAAAATTCACTCCATAAGCAAAGAGGTAAGTCTTCCTATAATGAGGAAACCGTACTCACGTACACATAAATGTCCATGAGAGTGATATGAAAATTAATTTAAAAAATGCCACACTACGCAAAAAAATAATTCCCTTAAAAAACAGGACCATTATAAATAGTGCATTGGAAGTCACATCAGCTCCCTGGCGCAGATAAAGCCATCTACACCCTTCCGAAATCAACTACAATTGAGAACTGGTGTATTTTCGAAAAAAAAAACATCAGTGAATTTTTTTTTGTCCGATTTTGTTCCATTTTGTAGAATAGGTTTTGAACGAAATCGGTATTAAGAAAGCATTTCCCTTCGTCATTACAGGCCTATTCACCCATAATAATAAGTTTGTGATTTCTGTATGATTAATATGATTTACTGTAAAATATCGATATACTTACTCAATATTAATACGACAGCGTGATAAATGATTGTGTTGATTTTTTCCTCAATACTTACATCATGATGAATTTTCAGTAAAACTGTTCCATGATTATTATGGTTATTTCAGGAAATGCCAAACTTTTGAAGCAAAAACTGCATTGAAAGTTTTTTAATTGTGTATATCGGTTTCGGGTTTCTATTTATGAACAAAGGGAATGGATCTTACAAAAAATCAAGTTTTGTTTTTTAAATACGTGATTTGCGTATTTCAATCATAAGGAAAGCAATGGGCTACCTTCCCTCTGATCGATCAACACTTAAGGTACAAAAAATGGAGAGGCAGACGAACTTACCTCAGTGATGCATTCCACTAACTGCCCATATACTGACCTAAATACGATATTTCAATTATTTTTTAATATCATTGAGTAACATTACTGGGGATATGTGTCGAAAGGGACTATTATTGTATGGTTTGGAGTTGTTCATGAGGATACATTTTTCATATAAATCAGAACAAAGCTTTAATCGAAAACATGTTTTGTCAATGTATGTGTTCCAATGATGGATCGCGCCGTTTAGGCTCGGTCTGTCTGTGATATATGCTTGCGCAAAATCAAATTTTTTAAGTTTTTCAAGCTTATAGCGATGCTTGGCCTGGGGAAACGGCCAAGCTTCGAACCATCGGCCTTTCGCACAATACGACAGCTTGAGCCAAAGAGCCGGACTTGCATACGCTATGTTCATGATTATAATTTCACTTTCAAGAAGCTGCGCTGTTTAATTTCTTGCGTATATCCGTGTGCCCTCATACAGTAGGTTTGGAATTAGTTTCCTTAATTATGATGTAACCTCGCGTTAATGGCCAGAAAACTTGATCTTCAGACGTTTAATCTCAGGATGAAAATTCACGAAACGAAATGAGTGATATACTTGGAGCGGGTTGATACTTGCTTCAAAAAACGGAGTTCGACAACACTAAAAATTTTGCGCTAATTTTGAGAGCCAAAAAGCTATTCCCAAGAATCATTTTACTTATTCCTGAATAAAGGGCCATGACTAACATTTTACCCCTCCAACTGGTGTATTTTCTGTATGAGTAATCTTGGTTCTCCATATGGGTTAAACTGTTATTCTCGGCTTTCTTCTCCAACAGGAATATTAATTGAAATCACATTTTATCTTGATAATAATATAACCATTTGAGCTGGGATTACCCTATAATGTTGTTAAGACATTGACCGTTACGGATTAACTGTGTTCCCTTGTGCGATAAATATTAGCAGATTATTTGTATTTTGTTTCGCAATTTGCTAATCTTCTATCTTCATTTTGATATTTTATTATTTTGTTCATGCATGTGTCCACAGATTAGATCGCGGCCTAAATCGGGCGCGAACCTTCAGTGACACCATCGCTGATTTAAATCTGTATCAGCGGAAACTTTGAGGACGGGAAATGAAAATCTAGGCAAGTTTCCACTATGGTACGATTTTTCACTGAAGTTCCTTATTATGTTGATGTTCTATTTTTTGAGTGACAGTTTTCATATTTGCCTTCGTACTTTGAACATGGGTGATTTTTGTATTATTAGTTTTTTGAAATTGTAATCTTGATCATGGCATTTCATATTTACTAATGTTACCCATTTCTACTCACTGATATGTAGGACTATTGGGTAAATTATGTCTTTAGAAAAACAATATATGCCCTGAGGAGGAAGGAAATCGTTTACTGCGCTTAACTATTCACATTGGCTTATGACTGCTGCATTGTTTTATTCGGCAATCTCTGCAAAAAGACGTGCGCAAATTGACATTTTCCACATAGTTTTAAAAAATGGATTTTGGATTATTATTTTGACATTTCATCACAGTGAGCAGGTAAAAAAAACAAATTTTCGCGCGTTTTCAGGGGCGAGTATTTTCAAGGCCAAATATCAAATTTCAATATTGAGATTTTGGATGTCTCGCCAGATTTGAGGACCTTCCACCGCTGAACTGAAATATCTCATTTTTTATTTTCCTTATTGATACTGTGTCAGGGACAAATCTATATCCCTGCTTTAGTAATACAAAAACACCAACACGATGAATTCCCAGTGCTATACAAATTGCTTTAGCAAGGGGCCCTGCAGAATATGCGCAACCGTATGTTCCAGCGTTCAACAACTGATCCCAGTAAATATCGACCGACATGCTGAAGACCAAAAGGCGGAGTTGGCTGCCAGTCTTGCACTGCTGATTGCTGACGGTGATAACCGAGCAAAATTTACAAAGTTGCGGCGAAGTTAAGTCAATTGCCCTGTATATATATGGAGCTTTTGATAGAGTTTAGAAATAACTGGTGACTGGAAAATACTCATCTTATGGAATATTCGTTCAATTTTTCCAATTTTGCAATTATTTTTTGTGTGATCGTAAATTTAACGGTGTTTCATGATTGGCCAGTACTCCCGATCATATGAGTCCCTACAATTGCATATTCCAGGGGGGATTAATATTTGGCCATCACATCTATTTTCGATAATTGGCCTTACCAAATGATCTTCCAAACAAGCTAACTTAACACAGCGTTATACACTTGCTTTGATGGATGGGGTTAATCAAATGTTCTTTCTGTTATATTTATCCGGATGCAGATCCAATTTCATCGCAGTGACTGTTTTTAAAGAATCTTCAAATATTCAGAAAAGTTGGTCTTACAATTTTAATGATTCGACCTGAAATCGAATACGACCTGGAATGAATTTTGTCCGTTGCGGAAAGTGAAAGTGACAACCGTGAATACCGTGTTCATGTATCGCGTTCGGGGGTATTTTACTCTAACAGAGGTTCTTCTCAATTTACATGCGTACAAGTTGTCTGATGTTCTTATGTGTTTGGATTGAATTCAGAAAGGTATGTGAAAAATTTGCAGGTGACCAGGAATACCAGGCTTTACATATACACTGATGAAATGTGATATATGGGGAACACATTTTCGGTCCTTAAGCAATATGTGAAAGCTTTATAAACGGTATTCACACTGGAGAGAAATATAATTAATTGCAAAGTTACAGATAAAAGTTTGCATATAAGAAATGTTTTTACCATATCATATAGGTATTGAACCTTACAAAGGCTTTTTAGCGTAAAAAAAAGCGATCTATATGTTTACATGCGCATGCGCACCGAAGAAAGATACCATTGTAGTGAGAACTATTTCAAAAAATTTCTGAACTAGCATAGTCGTCACTAAACCTAAATTCCAAATATAAATAATGATGCAGAAATAAGATTCTCAAAAAAATCATAAGTATGTTTAGTTGACTTCGATCCAATCAAACTTCGAACTTGCAGCGGCGCATGTTTTGGTTGGGAGGGGGGGGACGGGAGGATTTTTGGTTTGTTCATCGAATATATATGACGTCGTCTGTGATGTATTCAGAACATTGATAAGGTATTCCAAAATCTGAAGATATTTTCGAGTTTCAAATTTTTATGATGTCATAATGGGCGCCTCAGGTGCAGGCATTTTTTTTAAAAAACGTGATTTTAAGAACAAAATGGGCAAAATAGGTGAATTATACAATGTGCCCCGAAGACGCTCGAAGAAAAAGATTTCCACGTTTTTAGTTCGCTGTTAAGTTCATTCCGTCGGTCTGCAAGGGGGGGCATGGCACCAGATGAGCCATCAGTGATTCGTACTCAACATACATGCCTAAGCAAAGGTTTTTCTGCAAACGGACTATTAAAGGGATTTTAGTTTCGGTCGAGGGAGTTATGGTTCATCTTGTGATATGTTTACGGTATCGACGCATTCCAAAGAACATTAGCTTACTTTGTATAGAAATATAAGGCAAATTTGCCCTAAAGGTTTAATTCGGGAAGTTTTGTAGGCGGCAGATTTTTAGTAACAATACACCGCAAGGCGTTTTTCATATACAGCTTTCTCTGTAGGTGGAATTCTAAATAAAAACATCACAAGCAATTAAACTCAATATTAGAATCTAAACAGAATGTGGGGAATATCTGTGATATAATTCGAAGAATCGCAGATCCATAGTAGTAATTTCTTAAACAATATTGCGAAATTTGCGGATATATGTAACTTAAACGATGACATGAGCACAGACCAATGCAAAACAAACCATACGAAAGTTCATTGTAAAACCAAAATAGATTATGTAGAAAAGGTAGGGACATAAAATATTAACGAAAATCTTTTCTTGCCACGAGTCGTTTTATTTGATCTAATATGATTTCCGATTTAATTATATTATATTATTACAAAATCGACTTTTTGACAAATTTATTTGCTGCTGGTGCAATCCACCAGCAGTCCACAAATTGGCATAAATATGATTAAAAAGACGGTTTTTGAATTATGGAAAATAAACCAATTGCTGCGAACTTACAGTTAATTTTATTACACTTTTTCGGAAATGCGAAACCGATACAAATTAAAAAAGGTGGTTTTTGAAAAATATGTTTGCAGGTTTTTGTTTAAAACTGGTTTTCATACACTTTTATTGGGTAGGAAGTGGATCAAAGCATTATATGGTGATCTTTTGTTGTTGTCATTGTAATGTCGCTACACTTTTTCCTATTGGACATCGTCACTCTCATAAGCGAAATGCGTAAGTCATTTTTGTGCCTTCGAGAAAAATCGTGACAAACCGCCGAAGAAGGTTTAATATTTGATATAGTGGAATATTTCGGTTGAAGAGTATTGCTAGATGTATAGCTGATTATGCTAATGTGTTCATGACGTCACAGTCTGACGTCATAAAGTTTGTTACAAGCATAACTTACGCAAAACTGCAAGTACTTTTGTGATTTACGCGATTTGGACCACGATTAAATTGACACGATAATTCAAATACAGAGAGCAAATGATTTTTTCAATGTACTTTTCGAAGCGCTGTTTGTAGTTTCGTGGAACGAAATCTGAGAATCGCATAAAAGTGGCTTACGCAGTTTGCTTTAGGAGGGTGACGCAATATTCGTCCTTGAACAGCGTCATTTGCTAATTAAGAAATTTTTAAAACAGGGATTAAAAAGATTGAAAATTTATTTTACCAGATAAATGATGTCCAGATGTGGTTTGACATTTCAACATTTTCGTTCAACGCTCGCATATTTATATTTAACAGCCTATAAATAAGCTGAAACCTTTTTTTACTTTGGCTTTCGATCAATGGTTCGGCAAATCATGAATTAGCGAAGTTAATATGTTCAATTTTTTTGGGTAAATTTTAAATACAGAAACAGAAAGTATTTGTTGAATTTGAACAAATGGTCCATAAAAAACCTCAAATTTCAAGCACTTATTTATAGACTAATATATCTGTACAACGACTGGATTTAGTTATTTAATTGTTTAAGCCACATCAAGATTATCACTATTCTTTATTTAATTTATGTAAATGTACAAATGTGCGTGGGTTTTACGTCTCTTTAACTCTTTACTATTCGAGTTGAGATTTCAAGAATATTCGAAATCAGTGATTGGATTAGGTCACGCCCCGTAATAAAGTATGGCCAAATACGAGTACGGACCGATGAGATAAAATGTTTAGGGATTGCCGTTAGTTTTAAAGCATTATGCGATTGTTTATCGATCACAGCATAGACACCGTGCCCACTTCCTCCTTGAAATACACTGAGGGCGAATATTAATTATATTCAATTATTTATACATAAACTATATTCAAATTTTTTAATTAAAAAAATGTTTGTCTTGTGTGAAAATATGTAATCCCTGCTCTGAGTTTCTCAAAAATATATTATAATTAAATAGTATCTTCCAATTATTTTATTTTCGTATGAGCATTTTTCGCGTATTCTCAGACCCTTACAACATTTTAGCATCAGATGGAGGGACATTTGGTATAGTCTGTGATATGTGTGGTTATCTACCCTGCTACGCAGAAACTACGAAGAAGTTGGTTCCAGCAGGAAAAAGGTTGCACAATTGGGCCAATATTTCCATATGTATACAATCTGGTAGCAACCGAAACGTGTTACAAAAAGTTTCAAAATTATACAATACTGCTATGAAATAGCAGTGTTGGTGGTTTTGAAGTTTTTTTGGTCAAACCAAAGGAATTAATTAACGTTTAGGCCAGTCTCTTGTACGGTATTGCTAAACCATCCTAAGAAATACTAGCTGACTTCATAAAAGATACATATAAAGTATAAGGCAGTTTTGCCTAAATCGCTGACTCGGGAAATTTTGCACTGGCTATTCTTAAATCCAATATACCCCAAGGAGCTTTTCGTATATCGACGACAGTAGGTGGAATTGTGAAAATACCATAATCACAGTAATTAAACCCCCTCAATATAAGAATCTGAATTAGAATGTGTGACATTTTTTATGATATAATTTCGAAGAATCGTAAAGTTTCGTAGCAGTTAAAATTTAATAATATCAATTGCGATACTTTTGAGATAGAACGAAAAGACTTATACAGACAAAAAACAAACGAAAGTACAAATTACGAAAAGATGGAAAGTCCCTATATTTCAACCTGATAAGAACCGTTTGACACAGGGGCATATTTTATAAGGGTAAGGGGCGCCGATAATGGTGTTTTTTGGACCGCTATGCATTTCCATTCTCAACCTCCTGACCAAATCGTATATTAAGTATCGAACTAAACGAAATCCAGTCGCCTCATGTGACCGATGAGTTCTTCTTATGGTGATACCATGAAAATAAGTGTTCATGAAAGAGGATTTTGATGAGATATCAAACGTGGACAAAGCTGTTGTGTGTGCGTTTTCCTAAGTTTGAAAAGTAATCCGTCGTCGCTTAAATGTTGTCCATCCGAAAATTCAATTTGTCCCGTGTATAAAAATCACAAAATATTTCTTCAATATCTTAGTCATAAAGATCCACGACGGCAATTTTAATAATTCGTCTACGCCTTAAGAATTTGAATTTTTTGATCATAAAAAAGCTACATAGTTACTATTATATTTCCGTTTCTCATTTTTTTTTGGCTCAAAGTTATGAGAATTTTGCTGTGAAAACCATGCCACTCCTCTATACCACCCAGCAACTTTTCATAACATTTTGACATTAATGTCTACAACACACATAAATGTGTCATATATTTGATATCCGTGATCACATTATTCTAGGATACAAGGGTACGCTAACAATATTTCTCAATACCGTATGATGATTATATGTACCTCGACAATTTTCGGTTTTTTTTTTTTATTTCGTGTTAATATTTTATAAAAGATAAAATAATTCAAAAAAATGATTTGAAAAACGCAGGTTTTGTACGGAAATTTTTGCGTTTGTTTTGTACACACATTTATTGCACACGAAAAGGGCCAAAGCATCACAATGCAAAATCTGTGATATTTTCGTGTCGTTATCTTATTTGCTGTTATTAGTTGTAATGTTGCTGCACTTAGTTTAAGTATCACATATTTGCCATAAAAACAGAATACCTAAATATTGATCGTTTCCTATCTGAGCCTAGTGACAAACCGAAAACTCGAAAAAAATGGGTCAAACAGGGTAAAAAATTTTGTGATGAAGATAATAGATGTTATAAAATGCTCAACAAAAAAATATTACCATGGTTAATACTTTCGTTTTTGTTTAACAGTCCGAAAAGAGATTTTAAGGTGTGAAACTGATATCGGGCATGTTATTTTGTGAGTCAGTGAGAGGGTGGCGGCACATTGTCATCTTTGCCCAACTCCTCCCATTCTCAACTTTCTCGCAAACCGAGATTTTTACGATGATTTTCGATCATTTGTTTCGGCAAACTTAAAATAAGTGAACACAGTAAATGCTTGAACTTTTATGTCAGTTAGGTCCGGAAACCGAAATTGTGTGTTCATATCCGAACTGCCTGATCTATAAAAACACTTCAAAGTCAAGAATTTGAATATCTACATATTCAACGTGGACTGAAACTATATCTATTTAATTAAATAGATTATTCCTAGTGTCATTTTTTGTTATTCGCGTGATGTGTTCAGAGGAATCTACTCGTGATGATAATTTTTAGCGACATTTTCTGATATTAGTGGAATTTAAAATAGTTTCCTTGGAATAATTATGCTCAAATCAAGATATATAATCCATCAAAATTCGACAAATCTGCCATTAATAGAAATACGAGTTCATTTCATATTGTTATTTGTGTCCATTTCTTCTGAATATGTTCTCTCAAATAAGTTGTGACTTTGTATAAAGTTGAACATAATATCATAACAAATCTTTAATTTGTACAAAAAAAACTGTCTGGTGTGGCGTAATCAGAAAAAGACGATATTTAGACATAGAAGGCTTGAAAAACAATACTAATCAATCTAACCCACAAATATAATGCTTCCAAATATCCCATTTCCATTTATTCACATTCAAAAATCTAAAAAATAAAAAGATTGTCTATTGCCTCTATATTATGGTAGTCAATTATTTGCATGATTGTGCTTGATAATTTATTTTTGAAATAAGATGACATTCTGAGATAATTTAATACGGTTATTTAAACGTTATGTTCCTGTTTCAAACAATGGGAATATTAACCAATGGAATTTTACAGGAAACCTTTTTTATTTTATTCTACACTTTTAACAAAAGTACAATAAATTTACCTTCCCTTTCCAGTGATCGTTATATTTCTGAAGTTTGAAACTACTGAAAAGTTGATGAAATTTAAAGCCAATTATGGGAGCGTTGATAAACAGAAACGATGCGTTACATCAATGACCCATTTCCTGTCCAAAAATTACAGATGTTATAATGCGTTTTCAAATACATCAATTAAATTTACTGTCAAAACAGCGGCGATTTCCCCGCATTTTTTTACAGTGTATTTTATCACACACGATAAAAACCTAAAAACAACTGGTTGTTGGCAGTAGTGCACTTCCGTTTTTTTCGCTTTTACCAGAAGCCTACTTATAACAACGAACAGACTTTGATTCGTTACGTTAGTAAATGTTTAAAAAGATAACAATACTTACTTTAAATATCCAAGCAACGGACAACGGCCAAACGTCCGTTAATTTGTATGCCTTGACCCGACTCGACTTGGAAATATGCAGACCTGACTTGACTTGGGACTTGACAAGAAATTTGGCGCGATTCTGCAATTCCCAAGTAAAAAAAAATAACGACTCCGTCGGCGAATAACCTATATGCGGTTTACAAAAAATTTAACACAATGAAAATCCCTATTTGCCTCCCTAATAATGATTATTCCAAGTACGTACTTTAAAAGTGAAAAGCGGCAAAATAATATGTATTTGGATATATTTACAAATCGACTCGTTTAAGCTCGGCTGGTGGCTCGTAAAATGCTTTCGAACTCAAGGAACTTGGATTCTACGACTTCGCTCGCTCATCTCGTGCGTATTTTTCGACTCGACTCGACCTGGGACACGGAGTGAAGTGACTCGTTCCCAACATTGAATTTGGGAGTGTGTTAAAAGTGATTCAATAGAGAGAAATTATTTCAGGAACATCAGCTAAATTTAGATTGTGCAATGCCGATATATGTAAAAAAAAGAAGGAGGGGGTTAACCAGTTCATGCTATCTATATTACGTATGGTTCAGCGCGATCCATCAGTGGCTTGTCAAAATAAAATTTTTGATTGATGGTGGATATTTTTACTGATTCCAAACAGGGTTAAACCGATATAGTAAAGTGCAATGAGTGTATTCTGCCAGTGAACCGACTACCACTACCTATAGTGTACCGGTTAATAATAAATTAATGTGTAATGAATTAGATTTCAATTTTGGCGGGAAAAATGGTTGATAATTTTTTTCATAAAACTCATAATTAGTTTCTAAACTACTGTGATATATTACTCCACAATGCGTGCGACAGAAAAATAATAATGATTAAAAATATATAAACACCAATATAAGTTAATATAAATGGAAATGGACTACCGTGGCAAATCCTTGAAAAAGGAAGAATATGCATTGCATCACGTGAGGGGAATTTGCCAAGTTGGAAATTTTTCATGGTAAAGCATCCGGTATGATCTTCCATGTGAAAAATGCGGAAATCATGTCTCGTTAACTAAGAAGAGAGAAAAACTGTACTATTTTTTTTTTTTTTTACAGAAAAATATTATCAAAACATCGTTTTTCAAGTATAAGTCACTATTGGATCGCACCGCGAAGACGCGATCTATCTGTGACCCATGCTTAACAAAAAAAATTGACTGTGGTCTAGTCGTAAGAATATGATTTATATTTATGTTTTTCAGTGGTACAACAGAGACTCATGCCAAACAAAAACGAAAGTTTGTGTTTGTATATATCATTATCCCCGTTTAATGAAGTACATCAATTTTTTTTTTTTTTAACGAATGCAGATTTCAAATAAGGAAAGTAGTTTTTTTTTACACCAAGCCAAAAATTCATAACAGTTTGGAACAAACAAACAAAAACAATTTTTTTAGTTTTCTAAAAAATACTCTATAGAAATTAAAAAGAAAAACTTTTGTTTCGTTACTGAAGTCAAGCTTTTTGTTTATAAGGTCTAAACTTTTAATTGACTCGCATGATTTTCGAAGATCGTAACATAAAAACAGAGATTTTTAATTTTTTTTCCAAATTTTTATAATTTTTACTTTGCTGTAATGAACATTGAATAATTTTGAATAATTTTCAAATTACTGAAATATATGATTTCGGTGACAAAATAAATGCAAAATTGCAGTATATATAAGTATTTGAGTATGTTTTGATAGTTCTAGCATCAACGGACTTCCCAACAAAAACTAGAAAACGTGTTACTAGGTAACCTGGTTTTCAATTTCAAAACCAGTACCTCGATTACGAACTAGGTAAAGCTAGGTAATCATCGTTTTGCTGCATTTTGGCCATAAGACATTTTTTCAATAGATTCTATATGGTATTCGACAAGCCTAAACCACAGATATACTTCTCTCCCAGAGTCATGTTTGGACAAACTTTTAAGGACTAGGCGATTACAAAATATAATAAATACACCACTAGGGACGGGGAAAACAGAATCATTTGGAATTCGAGGCCCGGATCCGCATAATTTGTTTAGAATCGGTTCGAGAATTCTTAAATCCGCTAACAATTGTTCCTATTTTTACCTTCGATATTTTCTCAATTATTAAAATATTGAAATCGTACATTATTCCGAAAAATTTAAAAGTTATCTTCCATTGAAATGTGCTTTAGTTAAGCCTGAGGCGCAGGACATCTGTGGCTTATGCTTAAGAAAATGAGGATTTTGATTGGTATGATATACAGCGTGACAAAAGAACAGTAAAATTTACTGGTCATATACAGTAATTGCATATTTCTAAAACGCCACGTTGATGAGAATGATGCTGATTATGGGCTGTTGATGGACCGCACCTGCGAGGACGTTCCCACCAACACCCGATATTTGGTCAAAAAAGTCAAATTTGAATTTCTTTTTCAAATACCGCCAAGTACAATTACTGTTCAAAGACCAGTAATTTTTGTTGCATTTTTGTTTTGTTTCATTTGTGTGGATCTACGGCAGATTCGAACAATTTGTTCCTTCAAATCGAATTGGATTCACCGAATTGGAATTCCCTAGAACTATAAACAACACGCAAAATCCTCATAGTTGTCAATAGGATTTGTTCAAAATATTTGATCCGTGAAGTCACAAAGTTTTCCTACAATTCGAAATCTTACATAATCACAAGAAACGCTATTATGATTTTCCGGGAGGTTATATTGTAGCTGATAATTTGGAGAGCGATAAATATTGTGTACGTGTGTTTGTTGTATTGTGTTCACAATGAGCTTTGGGGCCGCGATTTGAATATTTGATCAAAGCCTTAGAAAAGAAAGTAAGCCTTGAGATATCCCTATTAGTGAGATATAGAAAGTTATTTCATTTTCGTCAACCTTAACCATCGGGTGTTCACAGCTATTTAAAATCACTGTAGATCACGTAAAGTTGAGATAGAAAATGATATGATTGGCAGGTATTGTTTTATTTTACGTACGACAAACCCCAAATGAGATTATATAGATATATATATATATGATCAATTCTAATATGTCCATGAATGATTAAGAGTAACACTTCAGCATTTGAATTTCTGACTCATGTTATTCTGCAACCAATGGGTCAATAATGTGACCAAATTTTGAATTTTGACGATATGCTATTGTCGATTTATTCTGACCAAAGTCGAGCAAAAAGTTTATTTCACGTTGTTTTCACAGAGTTGTTCAAATTCTCCCGCAGGGGTTTTGATATTCGCTCCACGATGAATAACGACTACAACATCGAATACAACTGTTGGTTGTAAACATACGGTTCAAAACATGCGGAAACCGTGGCGTACACGCAAGAATGCATCAATGTGTCCATGGCAGTATCGGCCCAGTCAAAATTTTTTGTCAAATAATAGGTAGATGATGGATTGCGCCGTCGAGGCGCGGTTCGCCGATGACGCATACTTTGGACATATGAAACATCTATATTATGCACTCGTTTTCTAAGATAATTTTTTCGCGGGTCTATTTTTATGAAAAATATATAGTTTTTAACACGATGACCTAACAAAAAAGAGTAGCTATCCAGAGCTTGTAGCTCAGAATTTGGCCGCCAATTATTTCAACTGGCAGCGAAATGCCTTGCTAAATCACGCTCGGTAGTGAGGAGATCAGATTTACGTAAACACTTAATATCGGCGCATGCGAACATAAACCCGACGAATATTTCCTCTTGAAAAGTTCATAACTTATGACACGGGAGAAACGTTTGCCTAATTTATTTGATGATAACCTTTTTCACCCTTTCGTGAAAGGTGTGTCGTGATCTGTTATATTGTCGGTCTGTTGAAAAAAGGAATTGTTTTTGTCATGTTTTTTTTCTTCCTTAACCCCACTGCCTTGACAGAATATTCACAGCACTCAACTGCATCAAACATGTATTAAAACATGTTAAACCCAAAATAAAAACAATAGCTATGCGAATAAATAAACAAGACTCCTTTCCCTAAGACTCCCACATCCGATATACAATACTGCTATTATTTGAGCCTCGGAGTTGTCCTGGTATAAATCGTTGCTAGATTTTTACATCCAAGATTTCAGTCCCGCGAATCTCTGGTTAGGGCAGGAGAAAGCGAAATCATGATATAGGTGAAATTTTTACATTTATAAGTCTTCGCGGTTTATATTTATATTTTGGTCAAATAATTCTCTACGTAACTTCCCAAAAAATAATTGACCCATGCTTGACATCGTGTTAGTGATTTATTTCACACTAGTATAGGATGGTTCTTGTGGGGACATTCGCGTTCGCGCTAATTTCTCTCGCATTACGAAACTATTTGAACTTGCCCTGCAGAAAAATATTTGGACGTTTATTTACTATTTATACAATACCATACTAGCCCTGGTCCGTCGTACGTACGAGCCATTAGGTGATTATGAATCATTTCTATCGCGGAAAAGTATAAGTAGCACGCGGTTATTGGTCGAATACTCACAATTTTTCTAAGCAAACTCGGGAAAGGAGATCTTGACTATTATTTTTTACCGTTCTAAAGCGAGGGTGATCTTGGATATTACGATGAAGACTATTATTTTTCTTGTAGTTATTATTATTGGTTTTAATTCAAGCTGTAGCACATACGTGTAACCCAACGTCGTTTTACAGGAAGATGTCGATTTATACTCGGGTAAGATTGTAAAATTAGAACTTTAGTGATGAATTTTTGAATTGCACTAATTCATAATTCTGAACTATATGTATTCCATCTATTATCCGTTTCGATTTCTTCTTTCGATGTATAGGTACTGTCAAAAGACATTTACTTCTTTCAAATTTATGTATATGTCATTCGAAAAAAGTTAAATTCAGAAGTCTTCGATTGAAAAAAGGATTTGCGTAAGAGGCAAATATAACCTATCAAATTCTAAAGATGCGATCCACGTTTGCCGCTTAATTATTCAAAACGTCTGTTTTCGCGATTTCAAATTACTACTGTAGAGACGCGTAACCCATTTGACGAAATTTAAAACTGTCAGAAAAATGATTCATCGAAATTTTGTAATGAGTCCTTGGTGGATATCGCCAAAAAATCATAAAGTTTCTAACAGAGCAGGTTTATCTCAAATTCTACTATTTTCTACTCACAGCTTTGCTGTCGAGGAGAATTGGATACAAGCATATCATACTCGGGATTCTCGAATACACTCAATTTGAGTGTTTTGACATGAGAATATTCGGTGTCAACGAATATCACAAACTTTTCTACGTTTCAAGAGGTTCATACACGAGTAAGTAATAAATAGATTTCCTAATGAGAGTTCAATGCAAGTACGATTTCAGTAGATAATAGAGAGTGTATTTTGATATTTTCTCATTTTTCAGAGTAAGAGCAAAGATTGGAACAATTCAACAAATATTGTTTAGTACAATGTGTTGGGAAAAACTGTGTTTCCGAAAGTAAGTTGAATTTACTCATTCTTTTTAAGATTTCGCAATCTTCAATGTGATGATTTTATATGGGTCGACTATAGTATATTGTTTGATCGTGCTCGTTAGTGGTCAATTAAGTCCAAATCGTAAAATACGTGCCCACCAATCAAACCAGAGAACGACGTAAAAACGTTTAATGGGCGGAGAGCGAACTGGTACGTTTCTCGTATAAAACAATGGCCAAAGAATTGCACAAACGCCAGCTAATGCCGTAGGTGAGAAAACTGTGAAAAACTCAAAGAAGGGTATTTCTCCGTGATAGGGTGGGAAATCTATTGATTATCTGTTTACCAAGAACCCTTGTGGGCATAGGTTCGAAAATAAGTCCTAAAGTCAATCTAATGATTGTAAAAACAAATAAGTCGCAGAATTATAAACCTTAGTGTCAAAAATATTATGTCTGTCCACAGAAGCATTAACACAATTCGTCTATAAGTACCTTACTTGTATAGGGGTCTTGCCCTCAGGTCGGGTCCACTCAAATAAAGTGGTTGTAAATAAAAGTGGATTTGTAATTGGCGTTTATTAAATTACTAGCAATGTATAACAGACTCTCCCGTATTTAAATTATTTTTCAGGAGAAATTCACGTCGTTGCATGGACACGTGGTGCAACAGGACTACGATACATATATGATCTTCCATTACCTGTATAGGAGGTAATTTATAATTTATGATGTTAATAATTTTTTTTTAATTTTAGAAACAGAGCAAAGATTTTTTTTTATGAAACGCTGCTGTTTTGTCGTTTTACCTACCTAAGAGTAGTAGGATCGTTTACTATTTTACGTGGACGGCATCCACGTAAGATATAATACCTTGGGTCGGCTCTGCTGCATCGAAAAGCTCACGAGTATCGAAATTACAAACATTATCCCTGTTAGTTTTAATAAGTAGTTGGTGATATAGGGTTTTTTTGCTCAGAGGGATTTTATTTTAAATCAGTGGCATGTAAAAAAAAAGTTGTTCATTCGCATTTCAATTCAAAATCATTTATTTAGATCTGTCAGGCAATCCAGTGATTGACCGTTGAAGTCGTCAGAAAAGGAATTGTGGTCAACTCCAGGCTGACAAAGTTTTGGAAGGAAATCTCACAAAATTTTGCAGAAAAATTGGATGTGCTCATTCAAACATTTTTGATCTTAAGCAACGAGACAGAAGCACTATGTCCCATCTCCGAAGAAACGATTATTTTCGTACATTCATCCAAATCAGTCACTTTAACCACAGATGATGCCTCATTCTTAACAAAAGTAATATTCACACACGAACTCGAAAATCTTTTTTGTGGTTAAGCTTTTGTTGAGGTGAGGGTAAAGCTATAAAACGTAGCTGAACCAGGGAATTTTGTCGAAATTATTGTCGAAATCAAATATGAGCCACTGAAGAGTTGTGACGACGAAAACACAATCCATCTGCAGCGCGGTGCTTAAGGCTATATAAATTTTAAATAGATTTTCACTGTGCATTTATTATCAATATTTTGTATTTACACATTACCCTTTTTATCTGTATACCTCTGTTTATCGATGTACCATTATGCTGCACAAAAATAATATATTATATACCTACACTCTCATTATTGATTGCTGAGATTAATTTGCCGATAATAAAGTGTGTCAGTTTTGTTACTGTGGGCCACCTCAGGGATATAGCTGGAGGGACATAGTCGATAAGCACAAACAAAACTTGCTCAGTGGCGCCACCTATAGTTGAAAGGCTGTAAAATACGAGAGCGTGAACTGTCACTCTGCAGTCGAATGGCCCAGATGAATAACCAAACAAAAGGATCCACTTTTTCCCACTTTACGGGGAATGTGGGAAATCGAGTATATTTACTTCAGAATAGTCACTGTAATTCATATACCCAGTGATACATAAGTACGTCTTACCTAACAAATATAATTAAGTGCCAGTGTGACTTAAAATTATGGAATTTTTACCGTGACGTATTTGATATAAACGAAACGTTTAGGCGAACTTCGGCCAGCCCCATGTGGTAAATACATGCGTATATCTAGGGACTCGTTTTAAATATGGCTTTCAAAAAGTTATTCGTCACTTCAATCCAATATTGCTAAATATAATATAATACACTAGCCGCGGAATCGGGTGGAAAAACATTACTCCCTCCAGTCCCTCTAAGATTTTGGATAATATTTCAAAATTTACTTAAAAAAAACAGGCAAAATTTTTGGGCGTTTTGGACACAAATCTTGGTTTTAAAATTCTGCGCACGATCTCTTTTAAAAGAAAAATGATTTGTCCCTTGTCCACGATTTGAGATTCAACTTACATAAATTATATTTATAAATTTTTGTACCTATATTTTTCACAAAAGTTGGCTAATCAGAGCAAGACCGAAAGCAGCGTTCTACTTCAAAATGAAGTGACAGCAACTGCACTCTAAGCTGAAAACATCCCACGCAGGAACTAAACCACGATGGTTAAAGTGCAGTAAGTGGTATTTGACCTGGACGTTGATAAAGAAATCTATCAAATCTTTGTACCTCTTTAGTCGCACTTTTATGACACGCGTATTGCCCCATAACCTGGGGCTAAAAATATACACTATAATCGCATAAATATGATGGATGTGCTTAAATGTATTGTTTTTTTCTATTCTGAGGAGCAATAAATATAGTTGTGGGGAGTGCGAAAAATGTGAAAATATGTCATTTTCGCCTTCTTCATGTACAAATTTTAGAGCTAGAGATATGTGGGAGTTCGTCTCTGTCCACTCGGTATTGCTACATTAGGCTTGATCTTTGCCATTTGTCGTATTTATTCATTGATTACTTTTTATCAAAAATTTTACGTTTTTTTACAGGGAAAAAAGGGGAAATCAAATTTCCGGAACTTTCTCCTTTGGAAAATTTTCATCCCAGCGTGTTTGTGAAATTATTAGTCACTGATGCAGCGTGGTGTCGGTGAAGCATGGTCCATCATTGATTCGTTTTGTTTGACAAAATGACTGAGTTGATTATTTTGAAGTATCTTAAATATGGGATTCCATTTACTGTCTTACAAAAACACCGGTAAGAAATATTAAAAACTCATTCAACAACATTTGCGACTACCAAAGTGGAATCAGCAACTCTATAATCAGTAAAAAAGACGACAAACGATTGGTAAAATATGGTGATCAAAACTAACCAAGAGGTCAGAAAGAAAACAAACCTAAAGTGAGGTAAACAAATGCACTTATTCGAAGATTGAAAGAAAACCGCTGGTTCGCACGAAAAATTATCCACCGAAATCACTATGTAGACCTACTCAATTTTGGGAGAAAAAACATACACCGTCCCACTCTCTCTTTCACCCACGCCAGATTTCAACAAAATAGGTTTCCTTGGAAATGTTTGATTAAGTAAGTCTACTTGCATCGAAAACCATATTATTTCAGTTTTTATATTCAAAATGTCGTAGAAGTTTTAGTCGGAGCTGTTCTCGATTGTTCGTCCTTTTGTACGCCGACGGCTAAAAACTTGTATGACTGGGAATCAGTATCAGACAGCCGCATATTCAAATTGTTTTCCATACAATCTATAAAAGTATAAAACATTAAAAAAAAAATCACTTTTCGTTCTCTTGTGATATTTAAAGTTGTGGTCATTGCCAGCGGGAAGTCGAAACGCTGAGAAAGTGCGTTTTTACGCACGCAGTACGTAGCGACGCCCAACGACTAAGTGCGATACGACGTAAAACCATTGATTATCACGTCAACTGAACTAATTGTGAAACTCGGGGTGTTTTGTTTTTGCCCAAATTTTAGTATTATAATTAATGCAAAACATAAAGTGACCTTTTTGCAAAGTTGAAAAATATTATAGGCTAAATGATCGTTAAAAGTTCAATACCTTTATAGTAATTTTCAAAGTAAGATATTTTTAATTCCTATCGATTGTAAATCGAATATCACACCTTTGAAACAAACCAATCCAAAGAAGTAGAAGATTAAAGATATTCGAACATGAATACCAGTTTCACTTATACAGTCACAGGACAGAATTGATACAACTTTCAAACTATTCTGGACGGTTACCGGTCATTTTTGAATTGCTTTATTTCGAGGAAAGTTATTATATACGATATAACCCTTTCCTGATTATTGCTGTGCATAAATATTGTCTGAAAAAGTTAGATTATGACCTAACAAAATATCCCAATAAATCTCACGAGAAAAACAGAAGGTGTTTTTTTTCCAATTTCAAAGATATTTTCTCAAGTTGTTTGTTTGTGAGGAGCGTTTGTAATGCGATAATATTTTTCCAATACATTTTTTGTTACTACAATCGGTTTTGAACATAGATATTTGAAATGACATGAATTTGCAATACAATTCCCGTTTCAGGTTATTTTGACAACTATGTGTCACTGTTAAACCACGTTACGCTTCGGGGTCATGAGGAGTAGGGCTGGGAAAAACCGAATCCTTTTGAATTCAAATTGATCCGACTATTTTTTCGAATCGGATCAAATCAATAATCTATGTAAAATAACAACTATCCCATTTTTACTATTTTAACATGTCTCCATCGTGAAAATTTATAGTCTATAGTGTATTTTTGAATTCAAAACTAAGAGCCACAACTTTCATATTTTAACGACGAAAAATAATCGATTTTTGGTCAAATCTGACCAAAATCGATTGCATTTTGTCGTTAAAGTTGAAAATATTATTTCATTGAATTCGATTAATTTGTACTTCGAATCGATTCGAATCATCGAATCGAATTGCCCAGTCCTAGTCCTAGACCGTTAAACATTTTTCAAAAAAACTGGCCACAGAAAAACTACAATTCACGACTGATAAATGCCTCAAACATTTGTTGAAAAAGTTTAGCACTTTGCTGAATGAAAACAAATAAATCTTGTGGAAGTAATTACCGTTTAATGGAAATTGCTTACTTGAAAAGTGAGATTAAAATTTACAAACACTTCATTTAAATTCGTGATGAGGAAGCGACTTTTCAGATTCAGAATGAATGAAATTTGATACACAGATGAGTTTAGCTTAATTCTGAAGCTTTCATAGTAACGCGCAATAAGCGAATGTAGTCAATTTTGATTTTGACTGAAAAAAAAAAAAAATTTTAGTTAATCAATTTTTTTGACCCTTCTTCAAACCTAAACAAACAACACAATTTAAATGGCGATAAAAAATTGAAAGTCAATTCCATAAGCATAGTTTTTTTCTAGAGATTTGAAAAAAATACGTACTGCCTCGTACTTGTCAGCAATGGTCACATCTTTGACGCAAGAATTTGATGACTTCATATTGTACTAGCTTCACATTTACATTTCTCAAATGCCGTGAATAACATTCTATCTTTATAATACGAATAATACATGATGATAAATTAAAAAACCCAGAACTGTAATAACCACAAAATTACAATACACAGCTATCTCAAGCGTAGCCGAAAATTTCTCTATGATTTTGCGGGCTTTCCTTGCGCTACTGTGGACATTTCTCTTTAACATAATAGCTTTATGCTTTTTATCAATTTACGCAAAAGATTAATAAAACAAAATTGCGAAATAGATACTATCAAGCATAGGTGACTGAAAAAAAACGAACATTGGCGCTTATTACTAATGCTCATGGAAATATTGTTTGTCATTAAAATAAAAAAAAAAGAGTTTTGTTTGTGTCATTTGACCTGTGCTTTGACAGGTTTGTGCCGCCACCCTTCAACCGCTGATCCTAATTGACAAAAATATAACGTTTTTATTAGAATATTATCATTTGGAAAAAATATATCAAAAACCAAAAAATTGTTTTGTCAATCGCGAGTAACCGATTAATTGCGCCGCTTTTACCTGCTTCATCATTGGCTAGTGCTTGACCAAGTAAAATTTCATTATTGAAGCAAAATTGTATCAGAAGAAATATTTTTATTACCAAATTATTCGGGAATGTTATAATTATATATTAAAGGTAATTAGCATGGGCAGAGACTATACAAATTATTCATTTATGAGAAATTTCGGACGAGTTTGTGCGGGTGGGCGGGAAAAAAAACTGAGACCGAAACACCAATTTTTGGCGAATGAAATTCTTTTTGACATTACGAAAGAAAATGACAAACATATGTAGTGGTATAACGTTACCACATTTTCCGATACCGATACTAGAAACCGATACCCACATATGTTTATGAAAGTATTTTGCCTTGTATGTATTGTTCGAAACTGTGTGTTAACCAAACAAGTATTTTTATTTTTTCAAGTTATGGAATACTGATGGACCACACCTTGGCGTCGCTGTCCATCAGTTTCCCATGCTTGGGTAGAACATATTTTGGTGTTTTCTGACTGATAAGGGTTTGAATCAAAATTAATGAATCGTCATTAATTATCAATTATGTTGAAAATATTTCAAAAAATGTCATGATCGAAATTCAAGAATTCCACTTTAGAGTTATTCCGTGTTTTTACCAATAGTTCACACAACAAAGGCAGGACGGAAGTAGCGCAAAAAACGAAGCCAGCCAACTAGCTAATTTTACGGTTGTAATAATTGAAGACGAATTTTGTGCAGATTTCAATAATATATTGGTGGTCAACACATTACGTACCTATGTGTACTACTATTACAGAGAATGGTGTTCGATATACCAATGTTGCTCGATAGATATTTGGGGGAAATTTTTGAAATCATGAAGACCGCGTATTTATGGATTGTGTGAGTGACAGACGTTCATGAAACTTGGGCAAAAATATTCTAGTGTTTTCGTGACCAAGGCTAAATAAAAGGAATCGAGTTATTCAAATTTATTATTGTAACGTTCTGAAATTCGGCGCTAACGCGTTGGTCTTATCAAACTTGGCTAACGATTTTTGTATGTATTCAATCGATGCGACTTTAGATTAAAATGTCGAACACAATGTTTGACGAACACAATTTTAGGCCAAATAGGCTATACTTGTGTTATCGTACATAAACTAGCTTTCTGTTATAAAGATAACTACATGGACTTACATTGGGTTTTTGTCTTGAACATTTAACTTCATACTGATCAATATTATTTTTATGATTCATTAAACATAAATAATTAAACTTTCTTTTAAGACTTGACGAATATTTTTTTACTACTGATAAGTTATTGAGAATGGGAAAAAAACGAGATTTAAAATATTTCGTAATTGCTTCAAAATGCGATGACCAATTACCAAAGTGGTTATCATTTTTGCATCATAAGTTAAAAAAATTCCTATTGAAAGTAACGGAAAAGTACGTTTCAAAATACCAACTCCGGGTTTGTCTGAAAGTTCCACAAGGGCCCTAGTTGTAATTGAAATCTACCAAAATATATATAGTGACAATGAATAAGGGTAAGCTATTGTACGCAAAAATAATATCATCAGTATTTCATTCCCAGTATGCCAACCAACAAATTTCTTTTGTTAAAACGCCATTTTTGTCCTAATCCTTTAGTTAAAATTTTCATAATAAATTTTCTTTTTTAACTTTAAGTTTAATCGCGATCAATTTGTTTTTGTTTCGAATAGAGTCTCGCCAATAAACCTCAGACTTGAATGTAGTTAAATTTTTTGTAGACGTACGTAGTTATACGACGAATATTAGATACGGATCCATAATTTTTACACATAACATTAAAACAATATATATCAAATGAGACATAATTTTTATTTTACGGGAGAGGACATCCGATAATGTAGATTAACCATATAAAAAACAAATCAAACAATTCAGTTATCTTTTACAAGTCATTTCCTATATGCATAGATATGGATTGGTGGTTGCCATAACCAGTGGTTACTGTGTGCTGATATAGGAATTCCTATGTCCCCCAACTCACTCGCACATGATTTTTTCACTCACATGATTCAACCGCATGCGCAACAGCAGAAACAGAACCATAGATGTGTATAGTTTAAAATACATTTCCCTATAACGCTTCAACGAATAGGTTAACCGGAAAGAGATTCATTTATTCAAACGAAAAGGATTTAATTTCTCACCTGTAGCGGTAATAATTTTTATCAGTGGTTTCGGATTTACATTTACTTGACAGACAGACACAAAAATGACAGACAGCTTGCTAAATAAAATTACATTCATACACATAAACAATCACCAATATCGTTAATAAGCATTGGTCATGGTAATGACACATTGCACTCTTCTCCGCGGCGTTGTTATATAAGGATTTTTACCGCTTATCTCGCAACAAATGGTACATTTAGTTAAGCATATACAATAAATGATCATTCAATTTAAAGGCCATACCTAACAAAATGTTGTGCATTAGAAAAATTCGTTTGGTTCGTTTGTCCTCCAAAATCGCGGTTCGCGCTTCTTTCCCTAGCAGAGAATCGAGATGAGAATGAACTTGCCCGAACCCGAAAGTGGCGGTTTATTTTACTATTTATACAATTTCACAAGACCTATAACAAAGTATCGTAGAATCTATACGCCGTTAGGTTAAATATGCTGTCACGTTAATCCCATTCAGGTATATAAGCCTGTACTGCAGGCTGGGATATCAATAAAACATTTTTGGACTAGTTGTTTGGACGTATTTAAAAATATAGAAACATCTCCGCGTTAGAATATTTTATCTAAAAGTTACGATGGAAGACCGTTATATTTCTTGTTCTTGTATTGATTTGTTTTAATGAGTCTTTGGCCCATTTATGCAACGACTACAGTTCTACAAAAAGATGTTGACTATACTCGGGTAAGTAGAAATTCACTTTAAGATTAGTTTTGTTAGGGAAATATCGTTTCCCTTTAAAAGCATATTTTAAATTATTGGGATATGTCTTGATACTATTTATGTTAAAAGATTGTTCGTTCTGATTTGAAATTTATCGAAAAATTTTATTTTGTTTAAAGTTTTTTTTTTTTAATTTTAATATTGCCTTCCAGTTATTAATATTAATATTGGGTTGATATCTCCTTTTTCCATCATAATTTAAATGGTAATTTTGCTTCGGAAATATTTTTAACGACGATGAGGACGTAAAAAAAGTATTGATATTCACCATCAATCATTTCATTTTGTTTTGTCAATCGTTTGTGTATGATACAGAATTAATCAGGCCTAGGCGCAAAAAAAATATCTTCAATTCATACTTGTCAAAACATATTTTGACGTAAGACTAGTATCTAAACACATAATCTTTATTGACGGATAAAATACTTTACTACATTGCCGGATTTTGAGTGGAAAAACGCATAAACATACAAATAGGCCACAAAAAATTTATTAAAATGTTTTTTTAGCCTTTATAGCAATATTGTCTCTCCAAATAATTAATAACCCGACCTTTTTTAATTACAGCTCGTTGGAGAATGGCGACAAGCATATCATACTCGTGATTCTTGGTACAGTGGTCTTTGAGTGCTTTGATTTTAGAATTTTGGCCCGCCCGCAAGCAAATTCCACAAAACTTTTCTACGCGGAGGAATTTATTCATCAGTAAGTATTTAATTTATTCAATGAAGAATAGAATAAAATCGACGTGTGGTGTATGATGATGTAATTTGGTCTATTTCAAATTGCAAAATATTTAAAAAATGTGAATATTAAAAAAGGAGAGTGTTATTCTCAATTTGAGCGTTACCTGAATATAAAGTTATTTTATTTTCTTTCAGAATTATGGCCGAAAGATGGGAAAAAAAAAATTGAGCAAAGAGTATTTTGTACGATGTGCTGGGAAAAATTGCCTTTCAGAAAGTGGGTAGATTTTTATTGCTGTTTTGTTTGTGAGAAAAAAATGATCCGAAAGTTTAAATATGCGGAATATATATGATTTGGTTGATAAACTAGGTATCATTTTAAATTTACGTTTTGCTCAAAACAAAGCATTGGTGGTCTTGTGTATTTGTCGCTGATTTAATCGAGACAACTAAAACAAGGCAACATATACCCACAGAGAAACTTTTTATGTCAAAATTCACTCCAGAAAAATACAGGAAAGCAGCACTCAAAGGAACCAACCAGGACAGACCTCTGTGGGAATTTTTTTGTCAAAACATGAGTCACTGATGAAACGCGACCGCCGAGGCGCGGTTCGTCTGTGGCTATTGATTGACGAAAAATGAATTTCTGTAGAAGTGCTTCTAGAGATATAGGAGTTTCGACCGTGATCCTCCAAGTTATTTAATCCTGAATAGGGAACGTGGATTTAGGCAACCGATGGGTACCGAATCTGAGTATCTATAACATGGTAATCCGCCGGGACCCTCATCGGTCAAAAATCACGAAATCTTTTTGCTTCTTTCAATTTATTTAATAAAAGTAACTAGGAAACAATAGAATAGTTTTACTTATAATTTATCGATATCTAAACTTGTTTTTTTACTTTGGATTTTCAGGAGAGAATTTCATATTAAAGGACACATTGCGACCTGACTATGATAATAACTATATGATTATCCACTCATGCGTTTGAAGGTAATTTTCCAAATTTACATGACTCTTTATTTGTTTTTTTACTAAATCGTTATTAGCTCAATACAAAACCATTTATCCCTAAAAATGTCACTTCGCATTTTGAAAATATGAGAGTTTCGCCCCGATTGTAGATCATTATATAGGATGGTAGGGTTATACTAAAAGGTTGGGTATCTATGGCCCAAATTGTTTATTATTTTTTGCAGATTCAAGCATTCATCGACCATTGATAGTCGTAAAAAAGATGTCAAGGAAACTATCTCCAACGAAAATTCGCGTAAATTTCCGAACTCTTGGAGAAAATAGGAGGATAGTGACTTGTTCTCTTTGCAAGGAAAAGACCAGGTGATGCACTTGGTCTCCCTCCAAGTCGATAATTTATTGATTGAAATTGTGACGCCTTAGCTGTCCTATTCCGTGCTTTTCTATCATTATGAGTTTTTATCGGGACCACTCGAAGTTCTGTTACAAAACCGTGGATTATTTTAACACAATTAAAATCTGAAATTGTTTCAAGTACTGTGGACAACATTTCATTTTCTAGATCTGATGTTTAAAATAATCATTATTTTCAAAAACTGACAATTATTATCGATTCTTGTTCATTGTACTACATTATATTATGATTATTACCTCTCATGTACTATCATTTAAAAAATAAATATAACAAAAAATATTATTTCGTTCCTATTTCTTTCATATTCCTTTCGACAAGTGATGGGCGACTGATGCAGCGTTCCATAGCGGAATCACTCCCTCATTTAATTTAGCTATCCTATTAAATTCTATTAGGCTCATTTAAAATACAATGTACAGGTTACAATTTTAAGGATATTCATTTGATCGTAGCACAATTCGCAAACTCAGTTAGGATATTCTGGTAATCCCCATGTTGACGAGAGATGCGAGTGTTGGATTGCAGTTTGCGTTCGGACGGCAAATGGTATGTTGTGGTGTGGTTATATTGAACATTATATTAAACGTGGTTAGGCCTTGGTGATACCGGAAAGATGTATCATCCTTTCTCTTAGCCTTGTAAATGGTTGAATTCGTTACAGTCGTCTTGCTCAAAAGGTTTGCACTCAAAAAGTGGTCTGTAAATTAAAAAATTTACTGGTAAAATTAGAAAGCATTGTGAAAAATCCCACTAGATGGTGCATAAAATTTGGGAATACATGCTAATTTCCTAGTTTTGAGGAAAAATTTCTCCATAGAGTTCAATTATATGCTTCTAAATTATGTTAGGCGTTTCTTATCCCGGCGGCTTCAGTTGTCTTCGTCATCTCTCATGTCGCTGCTAAATATTGTGGTGTGTAGGCAAATAGGTAATGGTCTTATTCTAAGCTAGAAATCACGGGGAGTAATAATTTATATTATTACTGACCCAACTGATGCTGAATTAAATCGCGCGCCACGTCTCGTACAGCAAACCAAGGCAACCGCCAGGCTTTTCAAAACTGCAACATTAGGTCTGATTCTTTAAAAGAAAGAGCTCTCGCGGAGTATTATACTCATTCCTCAAGTTGATAAATATTTTGGCTTTAAAATGTACATAGTACAAGAAATTCGTGCATTATCAGTTACAACTTGTACAGCATCGCACACCATGATGAAACTAAAACAATATGCGTTGTGCGTTCTGAGTTTGCAGCCATTATGTCCGCATCACAATATTTTCACGCTGGGTTTGTAAACTTTGCTGATGCTAATGTTTTAACGCAGTGGTTGATTCCTTGTTAATATCAAACACGGTCCACGACGATCTATCCCAAGTGAAAAATAATGCGATTTCTTCGACACGTTTCAAGGAAAAAAAAATGGTGCTGGTGTACCGGTTTGTGAGCAGGTCAGAAATATACATTATTTTCGTAATGATAGCTTGTTAGGCATTGTAAAACTGCATGAATTGTGCCCATCATGGTCGTAGGCCATTCTGTGTGGTCTTTCTTGGAGACAGCATTTATATCTTTGTGTTATCTTTATTGATAAAAATTTTTTGTCTTTGGGGTGCGCTCCTATATGAATTCATTTTTAGTTCTTGGAACTGTAGATTCGTTTATGGAGCAAATTTTCTAGTTCTTTTTGATATATTTAGTTTTCTGGTATTCCCGAAGTCTTATCTCCTAGCTTTTGTTTGTTTTTGGTCGGGCTAGCTCAGTCGGTTAAAGCGTTAGGGAATACGGTTTCGAGATACGCATCTCTAACGTTTCAGGGTTCAAAATCCAATATACAAGATGGGCTGCTGGACGCCGCCAGTTGACTAGGATTGCGTGTGCAGGAAAGTCTTGATTATGGTTCCCTCCTTCAACCATGTCCATGCTCTGGGGAAATAAGAGTGAAAAATCTTAGGCCAAAACCTTCGCACCTCGACTCCGGGAACGCGATGTGACTGGACTGCAGGGATGAGGTCCGTGGTTCCCCATATGGTTAAGTCGTTATCTCGGCGTTCTCTTCCAGGAGGATGAAAATGAACTCGTATGCAATTGCTGTGAATGTCTTAACTAGAAACGCGAAATATAACTTACTTCACTTTGCTTGATTATAAAATCAGCCGTTTACCTATGTTTGTACAATATTACTATATACATTTCTGCACGTTTACCAGTAGTGTAATAAACGAAGGCCGTGTTCTATAGGTAATGTGCTTATCTTCAAGACGGTAGCTCCTATGGTGTGATAAGATTAATATCGAGACGCTGAGTCTGTTAGTAGTGTGAGTGTCATTAGTTTTTTATAGAAATCAAGAATAGATTAACCGATTTGTTAAGTTAGTAAAGCGTGTTGACCTTAATAAATTTTGTAGGGTAATGGTTTAGTTCAAACAGGAAAACACCCGTCCCCTAGTTGGGCCTCGAAACCCACTAACCTTTCGGTTAACAGGCCGGAAGCGTTTTTAAACGATCCGAGCCATGGAGACCACCGCGGGCGGGTCGAAGCCATAAAAGTGAAATAGCAATTTTGCTCTGCAATAATTGTCACCATTACCTTTTTCGATTATTTTTGTCTTATGTTTATTGTTTCAGACGTTTACGTGATAGGCTTCGACCTCTGCTCAATCAATGACAAAAAATTCGTTCTTGTTGCTTGCTTGTTAAAACATAAACAAATTTCACACTCTTTCTCTCGTAGCCACTCTTTAGGTGATTTTCTCTACCGGCCCCCCCCCCCCCCGTGGCAGGCGGCGGAGAGAATCTTTTCCCAGGTCCCTTTGAATTATCTTCAAGGCCGCTTTTTGTGGTAAATGTTACCTACTAAAAATATGAGGATTTAGGATCTATGAATAGTCAATATATTTTAGTTTTTCGACAATCCGTTTTTCTTTTTTATAAGTTAGGTGGAGTTTCTTAAACTGAATGCTCCGTTGGCCAGGGGGTTGTTAACGTTAGATTGAACGAGCTGCTTGCACTTTGTTTTCTATGCTTTTGTGGTAAAACTCATCGACAAATTCCTCCCTAAGAGTTCAAGTGGTTTTGACCTGAACTGGGTGGGTAGTACAAAAACTAGCGTTTCCCTGGTGTGGGCTCGGAAGCCCACCCAAGCTTTCGGTTAAACAGCCGAAACGCGCTACCGGATTGCGCCACATGAGACCTTGGCACCTACATCGGCATACTGATATGTCCAAATAAATTTGGTGGAATACAATATTCGCGTTGAAAACAATGTCGAATGATATTTCACCCTAGTATGGTCATTTACGCGATGTATAGATATCGATAATGGTGGCTCGACGACCCTACAATGAAGCCGTATCGGGTGGTGAGCGTGAATTAACCAGAACAAAATTTGAATCTGATTTTCAATGTGTTGTTTCGAAGGAATCGAATCACAGAATCCAGATTTATCTCCTTAGGGACTAATTTGGAGCCGCTACTTGAGGTGAGAATTTGGAAAAGGGAATTCATCACTGGAATATTTAAGAATATTGTAATAACAAACAATTTGCTGGTGTGGAATGACGTATGAAATTCTAAGGCAAGATGCATAGATCGGTATAGGTACAGATAAAAATTGACAAAAGAGTTGCAAGATATTTAACAAGATGAAGTGAGTGCGATGTAATTGGTGATTGTTAAATTCGAAGCTCGTTTTGGAGGTCGGTTTTGGTTGGGTGGTCTTACTGCGGTGTTGCTGGGGACAAGCACCTTGGCGCAGTGGTTCGTTATCCAACATGCAGCCACGGCAGTGGAGGACCTAATAATTAGGTTAAGTGGGTGGGTAGGTGGGGTTCAATACCGCTAGTTTAAATTGCTGTGAAAGACCAGTTGGTTTTGTTGCCTTTTTGTGTTGTACAATTGGGGCGAATTGTTTGTGAAGCGGATAAGAATATTTTAATTTTGAATAAAGCTAGCCTACTGTATAGACAATACACCAATTCCACCAGGCCTTTTTGTTTATTAAAGGCAGTCGCAACAAAACAAGATTTTCAAGAGACGTTAGCATGTAAAAGTCTCCTGAAACCACTGGTTGTGCCAGAAAATGTAACATTAATATGCAGGAATTAAGAAAAAAAAAAGAATCTTCATCAATACACAAAATGAAAAGATAAAGATAGTATGTGGGGGGTTTGCTAACTTTATTACAATCCATAGTTTTAATAATTTATTAGTTTCTTAGTTGCGGTAAACATTGTCGCGGAGAAGTTCTAGTCTGTGATTTGGATGTTTGGGTTAGGGTGCGAGGTGAGAGCCATCGGGTTGGTACAGTGATGAGCATACAGAGGATTGGACCATCTAGTGGGGGCATACCAACACTCAGAAGCGCGGGTCTGGTGGTTTCCATGCGTTTTAGGTGCATTACTGACTCTCATCCCTGGCAGCAGAAAGTTATTGAGTTAGTTTAGGATGTTTCTATATAAATGATAAACGAATAGTGGTTGTTTGGTATAAAACGTCAGAATCGGATATGGTTATGTTTTTTGACTGAGAAGTTTTTGTAAAATTTTCATTTTTAAGTTTTTCTAAAAAAAAACAAAAAAAAAAAACAAATTTTGTGGTTTTAGAATGGTGGTTTTTCGGAAAAAAAAACTAAAATTGTCCCTTGTAGGACTCGAACCGGCCAAACCATTTGGTTAAACGTGCTAACCAATCCGCCTAAGACAGGATGCGTCCGTCAATAAATCGCTCGGATGACGGATATTTTCGGAAGAATTCAAGCCCCTAGGTGGGCTCGAAAAGCACCAACAGTATGGTTAAACATCCAAAACGCGCAACAGAGAGATGAAGAGATTTTGTGATCTCGTTCGACATACAGTTTGGGCTATAGTGTTGATATTGCTGGAGAACGATCCATTTATAGCAAAATGTTGCCATTTTAAGGTCGTGGACCTTGCGTCACAATCTAAACTTCTAATCTTTCTTGATCAATTTTCGTTCATGACAATGAACCCTATATTAACAATATTTGATATTTATTATGCAGATGTATTTTTATATGAAACGAAGCGCGGCTATATTGTTATCGGCAGATATATTTCGTCATAACCGTGTGGCTTTTTTATAAGTGCATCTTTGTGGTACTGATAAAACTACTTCCCCATGTCTACGGTGTCTTTCATAAATTTTCCCCATGGGATTATGGACCGGGCCCAGTACAAAAATACGCGTCCCTGGGTGGGCTTGAACCACCAACCTTTCGGTTAAACAGCCGAACGCGCTAACCGATTGCGCCACAGAGACCGACATCGTCAAGCGCGCAGAAGTCCAATAAAATGGGGATACAATATCCTCGTGAAACAATTGAATGATATTTCACCCATGTGTTATTTTACGCGATGTTAGAATATCGGAAATGTGCTCGCGACCCTACAATGAAGACATCTTGTTTGATCGTGAATGAAACCAGAACAAAATTTGAATCTGATTTCAATGTTGTTACGAATGGAATCGAATCACAAAATTCAGAATTATCTCCTTTATTACAATTTGCTCACATTATGAAATTTAATGAAACAATCACCTGAATTTACTAATATTATAAACAAACAATTTGTAGGACGCAATAAAATTCTAATCAACTGCATATATCTATGGTACAGATAAATATGACCAAAATTCAAGACTATTTTAATTGAATTTAGTCGGTAAAAATTTGAAAATTCGAACGTCTATTTTCCCATTTTTTTGTTTTTATGGAATGTTGACAGCACCTTGCGGTGCGTTCCAACAACACCCCATATTTCGCCAAAAAAGTATTTTTTTAGTTTTTTTTTAATAACCGCTATGTTAAAATTACTGTTAAAGACCAGTGGTTTTGTTGCATTTTTTGTGACATCTGCGAATAAGCTTGGGAGTTGGATCCAATTAAATTGCCAAACTCAACCTCCGTATACCACCTATTTCCTCCACGCTTTTTTAACAAAATTCACTTAAAGCAAGATTGTACGAGGACGTATCATACAGAAGAGTTGGGGGTTGAACCACCAAACCTCCGCATGGTTAACCATCCGAACGCGCCGCAACAGAGATGGCGAGATTTTGTGATCTCGTTCGACATACAGTTTGGCTATAGTGTTGATATTGCTGGGAACGATCCATATATAGCAAATTTTGCCATTTTTTTTAGGTCGTGGACCATGCGTCACAATCCAAACTTCTTAATCTTTCATTGATCAATTTTCGTTCATGACCATGAACCTATTTACACAATATTTGATATTTATAATGCATGTATTTTTATATGAAACGAAGCGCGGCTATACTTGTCAAGATTTCGATTAACCGTTCTTTTTATACTTATAATAAATGCTCTTTGCGAGACGAACTACTTCATCCCCTCTTCTATGCCTTTTGCATAAGTGTCTTTCATAAATTTTCTCATTTGCGGGAATATGGACCGGCCCCCCAGTACAAAAATAAGCGTCCCTGGGGGTGGGCTTGAAACCACCAAACCTTTCGGTTAAAACAGGGCCGAACGCGCTAACGATTGCGGCCACAGAGTAGACCGACGTCGTCAAGCTCGCCAGGAGTCGAAAATATAATTGAGCAAACATATCCTCTTTTAAACAATTAATACGATAATTTTTTTACCCATATGTTTATTAAAACGCGATGTTAAATTATCGGAAATGTTGATGCTCGCGACCCCACAATGAAGACATCTTGTTTTATCGTGTATGAACCAGGGGATGAACAGTACTCATCAGAACAAAAAAATTTAAATCTGGTTCCATATTGTTTACGAATGGAATCGAATCACAGAATCCAGGATTTTATACTCCTTGTCGCAATTTGTCACGTTATCAAGATGCTATTCAATGAATCAATCTCTTGAATTTTACCAATATTAATGCATACAATTTGTAGAATAACATTTATACTTCTAATTATCTGCATATAAAATAAATAGTACAGATAAATGTGATCGAAAAAATCCAAAATATTTTGGATTGAATTTTGTTCGGTTAAAATTTGAAAATGAAATGAAACTTTATTTTCACAGTATGAAATTAATAATGTTTACAATTATTATTAATCTGGTTACGTGATTTTTCTTGCATCTTGCTTGTTTCATCCCGCGTGGGAAAACATATGATAAGGAATCGGTGAGGAGCATAGTCCCAAGGTTTGGTGGGTTACAGTGCCTCGCCCAGGGGCACCCCGCATGTTATTGTTAATTGAAGCCTTTTTCGTTCGTCGATTTTGAACACAACGACCTTCATTGGGGTTTTCGAACCCGCATCATTTGTAAGGTGTTACGTAAGGCAGCTAGGCTAACCTATTGTCGGTTTTCATCAAGCTCATACTGAGTGGATAATCCAGCCAGTGGAAAAAGACCTCGAACGTCGTCCTGGGTGGGCTCGAAACCACCAACCTTTCGGTTTACAGCCGAACGCGCTAACCGATTGCGCCACAGGAGACGGTCGCACCCGCCGTCGTGTGCCAGGCGGCTAAGAATGTAAACAACAGCTTCGAAACAATTTAATAAATTAATTCATTAAAACACGTTATATCGATGTCAATGGAAGTGTTTTAACTAGCATGTACTAGAAACATAATATCTTGTTTAATCATTGTGTGTCGAGTATGAGGTCACCAATTGTGAAGGCGATCTTTTCAATACAATTTACAATATAAATTGCCTATGGACCGAACAAACAAGAATTTAAGTGGTGGGATGGTTTGGAGCATCGTGTAAGGGTAGTTAGTCACAATGATTAATGTCCTCTTGCGGATTAGTATGCACTTTAAAGTGTAGCTGCAGTTCGGCTTTGTTTCAAGCCAAGATTTCAATTAATAAAAATGAATAAATAAAATAACTTCATAAACTGAGACAGTAAATATTTCAATGATCGATAATTATGCTGGTTTTATTATCTGCTCATTTGTAGTCCATGACCGATTTGAAACGATTCTAAATCTAACAAATTCATTCAGATGATTTATATTTCCTAGGTTGAAGTTAAAAATCTTCATTTGCGTAAATACGTGGTTTGCTCAATATATTTATAAACGAAGGTTTCTTGAAAAGAGGCACAATTGACCGTTTTGGGTTACTTGTTCAATGACCCATTGGTACGAACGGAACTGAACGTTTTTAAAATTTTTTTTCACAGGAATAGCTTATCTGCATTCATTTTTTGTTTATAACAAGTATTTAAAATTTGGGTTTTGCGGATTTCTGGTTTCTATTTGCCATTTAGTCTTCACTTTTCTCGGACATAAGCATTGTGGAATACGAGAAAGGATAATCGACAACGTATTTGTATCGTAAATACTTATTTTTTATTTCGTCGATCTATGGATACTTTTCTTTCCACAAGTATAAAAATTTAGAGCCAGAATGTTTTGTTCGCTGGAACAATTTCATTTCTTCGAACATTATCACTTCCTATGTTTGTTTATTATATGAAAATGACATCTTTGAAACAACTCTGGTGTTGAAATATGGTATTGTCACAATCTGGTCGTATTGGGTTTATTGCTGCGATGCACGCGCCGCCTGTCCTCTGTGGGCAAACGGTTAGCGCGTTCGGCCAGTTACACCCCATAAGGTTGGTGTTTCCAGCCAACCAGGGACGCTTCCGTTTTTCTTTCCCCCATATATGATTATATAGTATAAATGTGGACCCCCAAAATCAATCAACATATGTACCGAACCAAGGTTAAAATTATAACTAAAACTAATTTTAAAAATAATAGGCTTAAAAATTTAAATTATGAGTTCTATGGCCATTAAAAAATCAGGTCTGACGGTCTTTTGAATATGAAATTAAACCTATCTTTCAACAGCGTATTGTTTCTTTATATATGGATTACAATGGTTCACAAAGAGATCATTTGCTTTAGTTGCACTTGCAATATTAATACTACTTTGTCTATCCATAGGGCAAAGTTCGCCCCTCTCACTGAAAGTTTGATGTTTCGAGATACGGTCATCCGAAATGTTGGTGGTGCGAGCCCACTTTCATGAAACAGCATTTTTCTGTTCTTCAGTCTGAGAAAAAATTTATTCGCACTATTTGTGTTTTCAAATTCGAAAACAAATTTCATAACAGCATGAGAAAAATGTCGCGAGGCAAAAAAACAAAAGGCTTCAATATTATATGCCTTGTTTAAAAAAATCAGTTTTATGTGATTATATATTGTAAAAACCCTTTTTTGAAACGACAGTTAAAAAATTGTGTCCTATACAAGCACTCGAACTCTGTTTAGTTCGTTTCCATTGTGATACTACTCATAGTCTGCCTGTGCCGATCTATAATTGTGGTGATTTTAAAAGTCTTTTTTTCATAAGAAATATTGCTTTTCAAAATTTTAAACAGCACTATGTAATCATATTATTGCAAGAGGACTAAAAAAAAATACGCACTATTTAGAAATCTTCAAGAAAGCTCAATCTTCACCTACCATATTTACTAGTAGTGTTTTTATTTACCTTGATATTCATTGAAAAAATTTAATCAAAAGTAATTTCGTGTTAACACTAAAGGCCACAATTTTACAACGTGAAGTTGTACTTACCGATGCGTTGCATTTACGCTTCGTAGTTAATAAAATAAAAACGGCAATACACGCCTGTATTGCTTTGTGTTTGATCGTTGTTCACATGCCTAGCAAAGCACAAACGCAAAAAAAACGAAACGAGCACTCTAAGTTAGCTTTCATAGCACAAACCGTCCTCATTTTATTGGAAAAACGCAAAGCAAATGCATGCAGAGCAATTGCGCTAGCGTAAAACGGCAAGTGGTAAAAGACAAACAAACCTAGAAAAAACGCAACCTACGCAAACGTGTAGTTGCGACCTTATGACAGTCGGAACGCGCAAGACCTATTGCGCCACAGAGAACAGATTCAAGTTATAGGGTGGCAATACGGCTAATCAATCAGTTACTATGTCGTTTTAAAAACCAATTAAATAAAAATTATTTAATAAAGTTATACTATGTCGATGTATAGCGCGGAAAATGTTAACCCAATGGACCGACAGAAAAGTTGTTGTATGAAAAAAAGCCGGAGACTATAGATGGACCTCGCCTTTGCCGGTAGAAATTGGTATAATAATTATTTTTATGACTGTCCCTGGTAACAATCACCCAATCAGTCGGCTTACATTATATCCGTAATCAAGATAGTCAAAATGTATAGATATGCTCAAATTTAATAAAACTGTTTTTAACAATGCAAAATAGTTCGGCTGAGATAGTTGCTAAGTGAGCTCATGGTTTGGGTTTTCAATGATTCGATTTCTTAATTTATTAGTGTACATGTGGCCTAAATCGGCTGAGCCTGACAATCGATCGGACTTCACAAAAGCACGTTACCAGAGCAAGGCTTGTAACAAACTGGTCTAGCTTCAGAATTTTGTTTGTGGAATAGTGCTATAGTGGTTTTTTTTAAGTTTTTAGTTTAAGTTTACCTTTTTAGTTTAAAACAGTATATCAAAATTATTAAGCTATTTTAACAATTGAGCGCGATTGCTGTTCATGGGCCATTACTTTGCCCATTTCCTTAACCCAACGCAGTATTAAAAAATGAAATATGCGTGGACTTCACTGCCGGGATAAATTATCTTTAAAAGGATCAGAAGACGAAGTTACCTTTTATTGGAATTCTTAAATACCTATTTATGGAGGGTTCACAGTTGTGAGGCAAATCATCAGTGCTCTGTTCAAGCGTCTGATCAACAGTCTCAATATCCATCAAAATCTATTATTATCTATTTTCGGACTTAATACGCGTCAGTTACTTTTAATAATAATAATCTTTACGTTTTTGACCTTAAAAGTTAACGCCTTGTGGTTATCACACGCAAAGATAAGGAAAAATTAATGTGCTTACGGCGATCGAAGCGTTGACAAGCAGTAATTTTTATCCAGGACACATTTTGTCCATGTTATCGTGAATAGATGGCAGTTAGTTGATCAGTTCGCGTTATCTACGTATATCCTCACAGATGCTATTCACTTTCCGAACGTTTAGAAGGCACAATACCTCAATTACACACACAAACATTAGTCACACATTAAACGCATACATTGTACTCACACAACATATCACTCTGCCATCCGCTTATATTGCGCGATGACCGTCATTTATAGTTAATGTTGATGCTCGCGGACCTACAATGACGCTGTCCCTCCATAGATTTCCCATTTACGAGATTGTGGATTGGCCGCATTATTTCTCTAGCGTCCTGACCAACTCGAACCAGCACTAGTACAGTATCCAAAATCTAAGCATATGCTAACAGTTGTGACGTCATCAGCAAAATTCATCTTGTCGAATCACAAATTTAACAACTTTAACACAGACTATCTTAATACAGTGTCATCACGTGAAACAGACAAACAACGAATTTCAGCCATATGTTCATATGTCTACATGAGGCCAAAACAATTCCTCAAGCGAGAGCGATACATTTACAATCTCGTAGAAAAAAAAAAGAACATCTTAGTCTGTCATACGCACATGACCAGTCGAACACTAGATGAATCTGATTCCAAGCGTCCATCGACTGGTTTCAATATCCGACAAAACCTAGACGAATCTCCTTATCTCACTTTGGCGCACAATATCCATTCACACGCAATCAGTTACATCTACACTACAACATATAAAAAATCAATGCTTAACCTTTTTTAACGTTTTTCTGAACACTCTTACAAAACGTTCATATATCACAGGTCCAGATTAAATATGCTCGATGTATACAAATGCTACACCAATTGAATATAGACGGTAAAATCTGAAGCATCTCTCTAATTCTCATATTTGCAAAAGTTTTTGTGCTCATACAAACTGTAGGATGTGATTCAACATGGCGGGTTCGTTCCAACAGTTTACACATTTGACCAAAGAAGTAAATACATAGGTCTGTATGAGACTATGGCGTGTCAAAATTGCTATTCAGAGCACGCATTGATAGGCACTAAGATCGAATCAGTCGCCGCTATACCGAAACATTATGTCTATTGGTGGTCGGATTAAATAGCCAGAGCTGGTTGCATACTAGGGAGCGTCACTATTGACTAGGATCGCGATACTTATGCAAATCTCGTGCGCAGCACCAATGCGCTGACACGACAACTCTCCCTACGAGTCACTGGGGGACCAGAGTTTTATAAGTAACGTAACATTCGTCACTACTCCAGGTATCTGAGTTCAACAGATTTCATCACTACAGAAAACAAATAGATATTTCATTCTTAAAGATAACCTTATATATGTATTTTACTGGGCGCGATAGCTGGACACATGAGACAGTGTCACGACATTAGATTCTGAACTATGCTCGCGCGCAGCTCTTGTAAATTCACTGCGGTACTCGGCTTCTATCCGTGAATGCATCAATGTGCATTACTGTGCGACTCTGTCTACCTCTACTCGATCATAAGACTCAGTCAACCCGGCCTCAGGTAACCGGCGCGTACCAATTGTTAAAATGAAGATTGACAGTATTAAACTTTTTCCAGACATACTGATTCGTTTTAAGAGCTACTGAATGAATGTAACACACTCTTAAACTCATAATAAAATTTTGGGTATAAACGACAGATCTGACTGCCACGGATCGTGGACAAGGAAGCAAATGTCGCATCTCATCTTTAAGGTTTTTCTAACACCACAACCCCTCTGTTTGGTGTAGCGATTAAAGCCTAGTTCCGTTGAACGTGCGCCTTCGATACGTGCATGGCGTTCTACACGTTTTGCGACCATACGCATTTGGATCAACGAGTCAACCTGGCTCAACCGAGTTTTAGGAGCACGTCGTACAACACTAAATCGCTCGGAATGACGAATCAAATCCATTGAAAATTCAAGCCTCAAACCATGGGCTCGAACGTCTCTGGCGTACTTTTTGCTCATGTTAATGACCAAACAGACATGAAGAGATTTTGATTTTTCGTGCAACTATACACGAAGGCATTTAACTAATCCCTGAGTGCTCGTACGCGATATAAATCATCTAAGGACGCGACTAAGAATCCTGGTTGACATTTCTTACCAAAATGGGCACCACGTGCAACAATAACAAAAAAAATCTAATTCTCTAACTTCCATCCCTATACACTTACCTAATATATCCACTCTCAAGTTAAAAAAAAAATATAACAAATCTTGAATCTACGTATTATCCTTTAACAATCTTCCTACTACGCAAGCGAGAGGTCCATCCTTATAGGGTTCAGATGCTTCGCATAAAACACAATCTTTTTATTTCTCACACCTTCGGCTCATTTTGGGTTGTAGGGATTTCTTCCCGTGCTATACTCGTCATAGATTCCACTTCTAAATTCTGGGTTGTCTTTGACTTTTTCTTATTAAATTTAATTGTTATCTATCAAAAAAAAAAAACGTATAGTAACTCTACTGTTTATTATTTTCTACCTATGTCCACCTGTACTCTTGAATTCTGTCGGTTATCTCACCCCTATGTTCAAGAATACAGCGATGTTATAAAAATCGTGAACAAGTGCCGGTGCTCGGTGCTTCGCCGCGAACGCGACCGACGCTCAGCGCGATCGCGACGCGAAACCGAAAGTGCTTACTCGGCGAACCCTACAATGGAAGACATCTTGTTTGATCGTGACATGAACCAAACAAAAAATTTGAATCGTGATTTCAATGTTGTTTCGAATGGAATCGAATCACAAAATTCAGAATTATCTCCTTATCACAATTTGCTCACATTATGAAATTTAATGAAACAATCACCTGAATTTACTAATATTAAAACAAACAATTTGTAGGACGCAATAAAATTCTAATCAACTGCATATATCTATGGTACAGATAAATATGACCAAAATCAAGAATATTTTAATTGAATTTAGTCGATAAAATTTGAAAAATCGACGTCTATTTGCGATTTTTTGTGTTTCTATGGACTGTTGATGGACAGCACCTTGGCGGTTCGTTCCAACAACACTCCATATTTGACCAAAAAAGTAATTTTTTAGTTTTTTTTCAATACCGCTAGTTGAAATTGCTGTTAAAGACCAGTGGTTTTGTTACAATGCGAATAGTTTGTGAATCGGATCGAATTAAATTGCCCAAAGCTAGTCTCCATATCGCAATCCACCAATTCCCCCTTCCCTTTTTTATTAAAATTCACTCAAAACAAGATTCCACGAGACGTACATAAAAGTCTCCTGAAACCACTGGTGTGCAGAAAGTAACATAAATGCAGGAATTAAGAAAAAAAGAATCTTCGTCACTAACAAAATGAAAGATAGTCATGTGGAGTTTGCTAACTTTATTACACTCCCTAGTTTTAATAATATTTTATTTCCATAGTTTCTGAAACATTGTCGCGAGAAGTTCTAGTCTGTGATTTGGATTTTGCTTCTGTCCGTGAATCCATCGGTGTGCATATAGCACCATATGTACACTATGCATACGACTATACGCGTGGGTCTGGGGTACCATGCGTTTTAGTCATACTGACTTTCATCCTTCAGCAGAAAGTTATTGAGTAGTTTAGGATGTTTCTTATAAATGATAAACGAATATTGGTTTTTGGTATAAACGACAGATCTGATCTGGTTATGTTTTTTGATTGAGAAGTCTTTGTGACATTTCATTTTTAAGGTCTTTCTAAAAAAAATTTGCGGGTTTAGAATGATGGTGGATTAGAATGGACTCGAACCGCCAACCATTC
>OZ023153.1:2152685-2161118 GCA_963675895.2 Styela plicata | reverse complement strand
GTTATTCGAGAGCATTACTGAATAGTGATATTTTGAGTGTCATTTGTATTAGTGTAACGATTATTTATTGAGACATCGGCCGAGACATATGTCAAATATCACCCTCGTTAGACTCTTGCAAATTAAGCTCTTCATGCGATTTCGCCAGAGCTAAACGTTGTTTCGGAGCGGATTTTTCATTGAAGCCAGATAATGGAGTTGTATTGTCCGCCTGATTTACCAATCGCATATCAGATTATCAGGCGGATATTGATATATGTCAAAGAAAAAAGTTGGTCTAAGAATCGTTCCTTAAGGAAACCCGGATAAAATAGAATAAGTTTCTGAGCGTTGACCATGCAATTGGACAAGAAAGATTCGATAACGGGAAAAATTCCATTCGATTGTACTTTCTGCAACAGACAAACTTTGTCGAAGATTTTGGAACTGTCTACACTCCAGACCAACCGACTTCACCTCCCAAAAAGATTAAGAGCACGAAATATCTGTTCAATTATTTCAGTCAAGAAGTCGACAGTAGAACGAGAATGGCAAACCATACTGCTTGTCAGTGAGGAGACAAAACAACTCTGGGTGGTCACAAATTTTCGTACTGATGTTCTGAAAACTGTGTGCTTAATCAACTCCATGAAACATAATTTTGAACTAAGACCTGCACTGACCCGCTGCGTGTTATATTATTTGTCATATTTTTTTTTATCGGTAAACAAAAAATAAATATCGACTGTCTGTCAGAATAATTAGTCCATGGGACCATGGGACGATACTTGCTGGGATCAGTTTGATCGCGACAGTTTTTGAAGATCGGCACAATCGTACGTTGCCATGTCTCGTGGAAGCAGAATTCTTTTAAACACTTATTGTACATTTTGGAAGGATGCAGTAAAACTTTCGACAAACTACTCCAATTTTTCCCTAGAAGAACACAAAATCCCAGCGCCGTTCACAGGGATACTTGACTTGCACTTGTTCATAACATTATTTCTTATTGTCAAAAATACATAGAATCAAATTCTCGATTTCGTCAGTACGTTCAACCATTATTTAAAAAACGCCAAGTTTAAAGCATGGAAATTGTTTTTGAAATGTATGGAATTATTCGCACCATTCATCAATATTATTGCCTTAACGTGACCACGATAATGAAAGAACTTGAAAAGTAGCCTATAATATGCCACATCTGTATTCTGGTGATTCAAGCTAAAATTTCAATAAATTCCATGTTCAAACACATGTCATTATTTTCCTCCGAGTCGCGGCGCGCTTTTGTAATACTTCAAACAATCATGTTACTATACTAGATGTATTTGGGTCACACTCAATGTCCACTTATTGAAAATTAGAGCTTGGCAAGTTCGTTGTTTGTCAATTTAAGCTCCGACCAGTGTGAGTAAATATCATTTAGCAAAAATGTGAATCAATTTAAGCCCGATAATTTAATATAACATATATCAGTGTCATAGGAAAAGCTCAATGATCTGCCTTATTGCCAGGAATTTGAACAAAAGAAATATTTGTTTAAACATCTAATCGATCAATGACGAAAATTCTTAGATAAATGTTATGCATTCCACAGAGTGGTTAATAATGCCAGCTTTTCGCACATTGTCACAAAAACAACGTTTCGCGATAACACGAAATCGCGTTTCACAAATAACACCCACGGTATGTGTAATTTCATTCATCAATCTTGCGAGAATAGATGAAATATTCGCGGGGTTTTGAGCCACATTCAAGTTTCTAACAACAACAACAAAGGTGTGAAACTTACTTAAAAAAATAAGGGGCTGGCAACCACAATATTTATAGATTCACTCATTAATCCTATAACAATAGGCAAAATTGTCCATATAATTTCACAGCAGTAGGTCCCAAAAAGATAAATTACTATAAATAAAAATAGGAAATGCCCAAGCTCTTACAGTATGAAATTTTGCTCAAAACAATTACGAAATTTATCCTCGACTTTTTACAGATTTTAGATCTTCTCCACCACTAAATTCAAGAAAAATGTTAAAACAATGAACCAGATTGAGACATGCATTAAAGTATCGAGAAAAGGTACGCGATAAAGCGTATCATTTTTCTCACTACTATAATGAGACGATGCCTCTACAAATTATTTCGTCGATCAGGTTTAGCTGTTCCTTCCTGGGGCGTTTTGTTAGGCTGCCTACTCCAGTAAAAAACAATTTAGACTTGGCTTGCTATGGCCTGTATTGTATAAAAATATTAACACTTTCATGAAGAAACAAATATACGATTAAAAATGGTAACTAGGGTATTTCATCACATTCTATTCGTCCCTATTACTAAGAAATATTATTGTACGGAGTGCAGAACTTCCCCTATTTTCACAGACACAATTGTGCAAAAAACCACAAGCACAAACCTCCACATGCCTATTTTTTCCATTATACCCATACTGAATAAAAATACATAAGGAAAATCTGGAAAAACTTAAGGAAACATAGGGAAAAACTTGTCTATTTTTACTGATAAACTAACTTAGAATAATAATAATAATCACATTTTGAATTTTCTTATTACGTTTTCGTCGCTGTCTGTAAATATTGGCATCGTCTTTCAAGCAAGGCTGGTAGTACTGTATGGTACGGTACGAAGTTCGGTACGGTACGATTGAATTTTCCAGTACGATAGTACGGTACGATCCGATTTTCAATTTTCGTACTTGGTACGGTACGGTACGAAGTTCGGTATTTATTTCGTACCGTACCGTACTCTTTTTCGTACCTTCGCATTACACTTTATTCTTCTCAAATGAATTCAAAAGAACAATTTCATTTAACATCTATGCCGCTTCATAACGGGACTCTGATAATATAAATTGTGTCTATCAACGAATTTTTAAACTAAAGGACAATTTTAAAATGATTAAAAGCGGCGGTATGGTAATAAAATGTTTCACTTGAGGTGATTAGATGAGCTATGTCGTATATCGGTTTTACTGCAGTGGCGTAAAATTTTGTGATTGCGTGGAAATACATATAGGCCACTGATTTATGACTTCTTAATCTGAATGCATTTTTCTATAATACCGAAAGTCGTGATAGCCCATTAAAATCGACAAGATAGCCGCATTCATAATACTAAAAATCACGGTGCCCGAATATACCAACTACAATCGCGGATCCAGAAAAAATTTTAGGGGGCACATTTTTCCAACATGCAAACAAAGGTTTTAAATTTACAAAAAGATTAGGGTGCCGGAGGCGCGCAAAATTTTATGGAGAACGAAACAAAAATACATGTTTTAAGAGTGAAGTAAACAGTACCAGACAGGAAAATATATCTGCGCGCCGGAGGCCCCTGAAATTTTGTGTAAAATTGAATAAAAATTCTCACTTTAAAGGCTAAATGCTATGAAATGTACGAAATTAATCAGGGGAAAATATTGCGCGGCGCAGGCGGGCGAAAATAGCACGGTATGAAAAAATAAATAGCATTATTCAGTAATGTGAAGAGAACGTAAATTGCACCAGAAATACAGATGCACAATGATAATGTTCTTATAACCATGCCTTCGAATGAGACCGCGCGAAACCCATGTGTGGTGCACAACGAACATTCTTTTGGCGAGAGAGAATTTCTTGTGACGACACAATGCTGCTAATATGCTAAATATTGCTTCATGCCAGATTTTTTCGCGAAAACTGTTCTCATCCTACCACCATTTATCACCACCGGTCTACTATTCTCATATTATACGCAATGTTAACAATGATATTTGGGTGACATATGCTTAATTACGCGCATGTTTTTTCTGTCCTGGATTTTAAACCAGATATCATGAAACTGCATCACTTTCATGTAAGATATTGGTGACGTTTCTTGCGGTGGCCAGATCTTACAAATAAAGCTAATTTGGACATTGGTAGTTGGTACGGTACGAAATTGCTGCCCAGCAATCGTACCTGTTTTCGTACTGGTACGAAATTTAGTACGATAAATGAAAAATATTAATCGAACTTCATTTCGTACTGGTACGAAGTTCGGTACGATGTACGAAAAAAATAATATCGTACGGTACGGTACGAAAAATTTTCGAAAGGTACGGTACGAAGTTCGGTACGAAATTATTTTGCTGGTTCGAAGTACGATAAAAATTTCGTACCGTACCGTACTGCCACCCTTGCTTTCAAGTCATTACTGCTGCAGTGACCGAAAAATATGAAAGATTTAACCACTGAAAGAGCTTCATTGCCAATTGTAAAATGCAAGAATAATATTTTAGCTCTTCACATGATCATTACACAGCTTTTATTAATAATAAACCCGATGTAGTGTTCTTGTTAATAAGAATGGAGATGGCAATACAGATCCCTGTTTTACGACATTAAAACGTCAAATCCATGCGAACAAGAACCTTGATATCGTACACACATGGTTTGCAAGGTGTAGCAATAATAAAAATGCTTATGATATACATTGGAATGTAACAATGCTTTGAATAGTAAATAATAACTAACACGATCAAAAACTTTTGCTGCGTCAAGAAAGCAACAATATATATGGTTATATAGAATCTAGTGTTGGCAATTCTTGGTAAAAGTACCTAGTTTATTTTCAAAGTACTTTTACCTGATTTTAAGAATATATAACTTACCTGGTGTAACTTTTACCGAGTTTTCTGTTTGCTATTTTACGTAGTTAATTTACAAGGGAAATAGGTTAATTTATCTAGTTTATAACCAGGTATCTGGTTGAAAAAACTAGGTGAACCAAGTCTTCATGATGAAAAAAGTTTTCAAAATAAACCATTTGAAGATTTCGACCTTCAAATCTATCAAAAATTCCTTACAAGCAGCCGAACGACAATTACCTAGTTTATTTGGTTTTTAATCCAAGCACTGACTAGTTTTGAAAGTGTACTAAGTAATCCAGTAATGCTTTAAATAGTTTTGTGGTAATTTCGTTTCCCTACCTTGTTTAATGAATAAATGGATTGCCATCACTAATCTATTTCGGGTTGTAGATGCACATGCCTATGCCATGCTTGGCTTCGAAACCATACTGATTGTCAGCAGTAGTTAAAAACACTGTCATAAAATATATTCAAAATATTCAGATAAAATATTAGCGGGACAATAAGCCTGTAGCTGTTTTTGTTACCGCCACTTCCCGCTTATTTTCGGGAATTAGAACAGGGAGTACTCTCATGATAGTCTCGGGAAGGTGACCATGAAATACAAAATTTCTGAAATACACAGATAAGAGTCGAACAATCTTGGGACTACAAAGCTTCAAATGCTCTGCAAAAATATCATTCTTCCCACAGAATTTATCGTTATCTAATTTAAAAATATCTTGTGCATTTCTACATTAGCTATGAAAATATAACCATTGCAAACAATAGAATCAATTAGGGAATTGATGCACCCGCCTATCATCATGGATTATATTAAATGAACTGTGAAAATGGTAACGCCACCCACATATTTGAAATATTACGTGCATTATGCCCATTTTTTAACATTTGATGGTAGAGTAAATCTTTTTGCGTTTATGCTTTTTATATCATTCCAGAAACTTTTTCTTCGTATTTTTTGAGAGCGTCTTAAAAATCCGAGGCATACGCATTCCATTTAGATAGTGCATGTTAAATAGTTTCTTTTTTTATTAGTTCTTTCTCAAGCGTTAGTCACAAATGGTCGGCCTTACTTTCTCACAGCATCGTAATTTCATTACGTTTTCGATACCTTATTATGATATAACAATTGAATTCTTCAAATGCTACTTCATTAATATCATTTGCTCAGTGTAATTATTTCTGACAGTATTGATCGAACAATAGGTACGGCTCTAGAGTAGTCCTAACGTAGTTCCCTCGTGTCGCAAGAGGCGACCAAAAGGAAACAAAGAAGTGGTAGAGCGAAATAAACCTTATCAGACGGGAAAATATATTTTTGCGACGGAGGTTAGCGAGAATTTTTGTGAAAATTGAATAAAAAACTCTCACTTTAAGAGCGAAATTCTACAATATAAAACAAATTGATCAAGGAAAAGAAATTGCGTACCCCCAATGCGCGAAAATTTCATGAAAATAAAAAACCTCCCTCCCCACTCCGCTAATAACTAACTATGCAATATTAGGCTGTTTGGAGTTGTATACCAGCTAAATTAATGCTCATTTCCAATAGAAGTTTTATTTTGTACAAAAAATAGTGAAAGTCACGATAAGGATAAGAGGCGAGTCTTGATAGTCTGCCAGGGTTGAACAATTTATATGGCATTATTTATTAATGCGAGAGAATTTCAAACTGCAGCAGAAATAACAATGCAAAAAAAGGCACAATGAAAAAACGTTCTCATATCCATGTTTAGAATAATGACACAAGAATCGCATGAAACGGTGTTACAGCAGACCAAACGTGATTATAATAAGACTATACTTAACTTATATTTCACTTTTGCAGCCGACATGCATTGGTCGTGAAAGAATTTGATTTGTGAACGACACTTTTGTGCGCACTTAACTATATTCACTTTGCAGCGGACATGCCCTGCGTCGTGAATAAGATGTATTGGTGTCGACACTATGGTGTAAAATATTGCTTTGGGTCAGTGGTTTTTTTCGCGAAATGTGAGTCAGTGCGCAGCCCACCTCGCCGGTGGAGATCACCACGGGAGTACCATTCTCATATTAAGCGCTATACCATATAGAAATAGAAGCATTAATATTGGGAGGGACATAAGCCTTATCCCCACCTCTTTAAATATTGGGGGTGCATGTCTCGCCAGTTTTCGTATTGGCCGGTGACCGGGGTTCAGTATCATGTTTTCGTCAATTATCTTCTATATTGGAGTTAAACTGGAAGAGGTTTAGTTATCGTACTAGGGATTGCTTGCATGCGGCCAGAGGTTGCCCAGTCATTTTGTTACCAGTACGTTTTTCGGTGTTTCAATTTCGCTCCTTGATGAAATTTTTGTAATGGATTTACTTCGAAAGCTGGGGTTGGCCGACTTTAGCCTATAGATAATGACATCTAATCCCAACCCGGAGTAGCTGGGCATGTTTATTAAAAACCGGAAATGGACCGGGATTGTGTTAATCGGTTTTTGGCTAAATCTGCCTATGACACACCCTAGATTTCTGGGTTGTATGAGTGTCTACTGTAGTGATGCTCGCAGATTGCTCACGGGGCATGTTAGCTCTAATATGGAGGTAGAGGTTTAGGTCTTTGGCCAGAAAAGTATATTTTTCTGGTGGGACACTTTGTGATTGGCAAACTATTAGCTGTTATACATGTTTTGAATGGAGGTGCGTGAGTTGTTAAGTCGGCGGACACTGGCATTGCAATAATCTTTTTCTAGGTTTTTTCTTTCTTCATGTTCATGACTTCTATCATCCATTTGCCCTCACGACTGATTTTTTATCACAATTCTATGGTATCCTCGTGGTGTGGCTGATATAAGGTAGGTGACGGTGGGTTGGGGCTATCGGGGGTCCCCCCACCATTTTCTATGGAGGGTAAGGGTGGAAAATACCTTACTGCGTATAGGTGTATGTGGTGTGAACTTTGGAGATGTCGTTGGCTTTGAAAATTCGAAAAGTAATGGCATTGATTAGGGGAGTGTAGGGGCTCAAGGTGTTGGGCGGGCAATTGTGAGAGGATCTTCTTGGCACTCTAATCCTGTCAGGGATAGATGGGGGGGGTCAAGTTGCGATGGATTTTACCGTTTAATGAACTTCCAACTTAAGACTTCAGCTAAATGAAGTTTGTGTGGGTGTTCTTTTATGGTTGATTTTCTAAGGTGTAGTTGGATATCTAGGGGTGACACGCTTAGGCAATTTCCACTCAGTTTTATTTAAAGCTTATCTTCCATTTTTTAATAACTTTACTTTACAATGACAGCCTCTGAATATACTTGTTTTCATCGTGTCTATGTTATATTTTTGTCATGATCAAAGGTGACTAGATGTTGACTAGACAGTTCATTATTACTCTAATTTTTGCAATGGACACTGCTAGCTGTTACTGAGCGGATGCCACTTTTTGAATAGGACCTGTATATATACCAGTAACTGATTGAAGTGCTGTCACCATTTTGAGTTGCTCTACATAAATTGTGATTGAAATTGTGCTGTTTTTTATGAGTAAAGTAAAAATGCAGTGTTATATTATAATTGTGTGAAACGTTAGCATTTGTATTTAATCATTGGGGCAACGATTCACAATACTAGGTTATTTACTAACCTAAATAGTTGACTCAAAAATAGACACGATAATCTAAAACTCAATTATAATGGAGGACGGCATGGCCCAGTTTGTTTGTAATGAAGACAGCTTCAAACATCATGGGAGTAGAACCTTGTGCTAGAGAGTTTCTGGACACAATCAAACAGTTATGAAATTTACCATGAACTTTATGGCGATGGAGTCAGCTGAAATGGATATTTCTACCTTTTGC
>OZ023153.1:2140185-2147685 GCA_963675895.2 Styela plicata | reverse complement strand
ACTAATCCCCTTCATTTTTCTTGTCACTCCTATACCACTGACACCAATTTACGTAGTTTCTGCGTGTCATGATTTCTCCAACACACCCACATATCAGTCTTCTATTTTTCAATAAAATATAAAAATATGCGGAGTATCAAGTCACGTTAAAAAATGGCAAGGGACAAAATAATACATAACAAACCCTCGCGGACCTCAACCCCCAATTGCGTGATCACTCACACCTGTTCAACGAAGTTCAAAAATTAATCTCTCGTAACCCATCATCATATATAAAACCTAACATACAAAGTTACAATAATTATCGCGAGGTACAATAAAATAATAAACTTCGGGGGGGGTTCCAGGAACATGAATTACAAATTATGCGCATAGATTTCTACATGTCCCAGTCTACCGGTAGACGGGCGGGCGGAGGCCCGGAAACTTTTCTATGCTGCCCTTGGGGGGGGTGGGTGACAACTTTTTTTTGGGGAGATCAAGTAAACAAACAACTCTCAATTTTGTGTCGTATTTTTTTTAATACAATTGGGACATAATGGGACGGGTGAAGGAGACGGGGGTAATGGTCTTCTTTTAATTTCCTTATTTCCAAAACTAAAGTGTGTGATTACATCACCCGCATATGTTTGAATGTGTGGATTCAAGGGCCAGTTATCATTACTGCTTATTAGACATCAGAGGGCGATTCATCGTAAAAATAACGGATACAATACTGGGCCGTGGGGATTAATGGGTGGCGGGGCGGTAAACTATGGGAGAATTTTCACATACCATTCTCCGACTGGGGGGGGGACAGGGTAACGGGTATCCATTTGGAACCCTATTTGGGGTTAGGATCCACAAAATATCCGGTAGGCGGTGGGGGTAACTAAATTGGACTATGGATTAAAACACAGAGTGGGAATAGGGTAGTTAATATTATCCAACTATCCATGGAGGATTGAAATAGCCTAGGCAAGCAATTGATTGTCCTACCTGTGGACATTTAGGGTATCTTCGGTGTCTCAGTCCATGAGCAACGCCAGGAATTAGAAAAACAATTCCCCCAATGGGAAATTGGTGGAAAAATTTCAACCACCATATCCCATCCCCACCCAAAAACATGAACCTGAATGGGATTTACAACAAAAACTCATAACTGGCGGAGGTGATCTATTGACATCCGGGGCATCATGGGAAGTACGATTCACAATTTTGTCCAGATCCCCCCATCTAACATTATCTTCCCAACATCGGAGAGGAAGCAGGTAGTGAGATAGTATAAAAGGGGGATGGAACTTACTAATATGTACCACCCAAACAACGTGGCGACAGTACATCGAAGAAGTCATCCCTAGTTTATGGCGGAAGAAAAATATTAATGGGGATGTGTGTGGTGTCTTATGGGGCGGGGGGGTGATGTATGCTGCTCAAGGTGGCACTGGGCTCTGGGGGGTGGTAAGCTCCATCCATCCTGGGAGGAAGTGATACTTAAACTACGGCCTAAAATCGTTGACTGAATCCAGTCAAGATCACTGTTCGAAAACCATAACAATCCCATCAACTGGTTTCCACAACGCGTTGCTAGCTGAAGAGTATTTCCCAAGCATCCGAATTGAGGTTTAAATTAGGCACCAGGTAAATCCGGTTTTTTTTATTGGTTAAACACTGAAAAGGAAAGGCCGGACGCGAGATTTCAACAATCCGACGGAGAGGACTTCTGCGTGGAAGGGAAAAAGGCAAGTTATGTTTGTTCCTTGAACATAAGCATTAAATTGTGATGTGACTTATACGTCATTCAAACAAGTTCTACGGTCGTTAACGATGTCATTATACGCACTGGGTTAACTCTCTGACAGGTACCCATATAAGCGGTTGAGAGACCATATTTAAATTCAGATAATATATTAGAAAAAACCTATTTCCCATCTAAGGGATTCATATGGTATAACATGCTTAGGGCTTTGTCGGGTTTGATGATAACCATGTGACGAAATCATTTTAATCACCGTGAACACTTTTTCATGAGGTGAAGATATGGCAAAGGCAAATGCTTTACATATGGACATACAGGACCTTACGCTTGCGCAGACGCTAGAAATGAGTGCCTTCTCAATTCTGCCGTACCCAACCCTTTCAAAATGACAAGAAATATTCCTGTTCACTCTTGAATTTATTGACAACCTGTACATGATAAATGGTAGGAATAAATCTCTAAAAATAAATATACAATTAGTAGTAGTGTTAGGATATTTTTTTCCGCTGGGAGCAATTACTGCTTTATCATGGCAGTTCAGTTCTGTTTGGGCACTGCTTCCGGCCTTGCTCAAGAGTGAATTTCGATAAAAAAAAATCGTGACCCATGCCAATATTAAAACATAAAATGTGGAAAATAAGGTGCACAGGAAAAAGAATGCATAAAATGGGAATTAAAAGTTGAAGAAATTTAAAAATGTGACCGCCCTAGGTTACTTTCTGAACAGGGACTCCAATATTTTGCGAATCCATTTGCATAACTTATGAGGTGGGATTTTAGAGAATAAAAAAAATAATTATGTTTTAGATAAAATTTTAAGCATATTTTATTCCCCGATAACATAGAAACACTGAAAATTTCGCATGGCTATTTGAGTATTTTACTCATGAAACTTGAACTGTCATGAAAACTTGAACTGAAAGTTTATAAGAAAATTTTAGATTTCTGAGTGGATTGCAGAGTGCTTCTAATAGTGTGCTGCGTGGAATTTCCATTTAAACTGTAGAATTCTATTAATTGATAATAGTTGGCGACAGGTACCTTTAAGTAAGATGTTTGGTTACAAAGAAACCATTGGATAAAACTTTCTTCCGGGTTTGTTCGGACTTCCCAGTGCAGTATTTCCTTGAGTACAAGCATCTGAAATAGAAGCAAATAATTATTTTATTCGCAAACAAAAACAATATGTTTCAGCTTGTCTTGCCACTTACAGTTACATAAAGGGGAAAAAAATGAATGCTTCTCATGCTGCGTTTCACATCTACATCTAGAATGGAGTTTTGTGCGCTTTTAAAAGGTCTCAGGCATTTTTTTATGTCCACATTTATGGATCCCTTTACAGTTTGCGCAAACATTCACAAGTAGTTATTACCATTTCCCGTTTCTTTGTATTCATTCTTTATTCATTTTAACATGACACAAGAAATCTCTAACATTTTCAGCTAAATTCTCGTTGTTGTTGCTTGTATGATCGGATTGTAAGTTGAAGCATCGGTCTAGTCTAAAACAAACTACTCTGTAGCGATGCTACAATATTCAGCCACGAATTCTCACCTAAATTCATTTTGCTGATTAAATTTGATCAACTTTTTTTCAGGTTGTTTATCTTGTCAGTTGGAAATCCCGTGGAAATGGTAACGGTAGTCTCTTTGAGCTCATATAAGTCCACAGCAAAACTTTATTTTTTGTTTGATCCCTCGTTCATGTCTGCCCTACGAATGTTTTTACTGTTCGAAGATTTTAGACCATAAAATTTCTTCAAATCGAGCCAAACACGGCAAAACAGCCACTTAGATCACTGGAAATTTTCTGTATGAAAATCCCTGCCACATGTGTAACAGATTTTAAAAGTACATTTTTGTTATCTGAATGCTGTTCAAAGCCGATTTGAAAAAATATTTCCCATAAAACTTACTTTAAGAATTGTTACAATTATACAATAATTTCAGAGAGTGAAAAGCTCCTAATACTTTTTTTTATTTTAACAGGTTATTTTGGTTTCTGGTATCGGCTTCGATCTCTAAAAACCCAATTTGTTGCGCAACAATAGGAAGAAACTGAAACGTAACAACAGCGTGATTTCTCATCAAACTTGACGTCCAAACACAATGCGTCAAGGATTTTTGAGCTTTTACAACCCCGATAACCAATACATGATGAATCGTCTTCACCTTTTTCTTACAGTCCGTGTTTGAAAAACTTCACATGTTGGTAGTACATCAATAAATAGTAAAACAATAAAATTATAGCGACAAAGGTGTTGAGATTTTAATGTGTTAAAAGAAACGCATTTTGTTTTTCGTCCTTGAGTTTGGTCAAGGATGTAGACGTCTTAAGTAACGAAAACACTGCAAGAATAAGAAAATACACTTTATGTTGGATCTGAAAATTTAGGAAATAGTCGTGCGCTATTAATGTGGATGCAACATGACGCTTGCCATAGGGCACTTGTCATCCAGTAAGGACAAGTTTATCCTATTGATTAAATAGGCGTCAATGACACAAAGTAAGATAGCTATTGCCCCCGAAGCGATTGGGTGGGAGAAGAATAAAGTAAATGCATTCTACACCCAGGTTAGTCAAATAGTATTATCGTATCCATGTGACTATGACATGATATTTGACATATGACAGTCACCATCTAGATCTCTCAAGTTGCCATATGGTATGCTTATTGTATGTTTGCTGGGATATAGCTGTGGTAGGCCATCGGTATTTTGCCAATTTGTAGTAAAATGTTTAGTCGGTTATCTATAATAAAATTTCGAGTTACCTAGAGTTGCTGTATCATGTCCCTGACAAGCAATGGGTTTTTTTGCTGTTCTCGATCTACTGCCGACATGTTGATAGTAATACCTGAGAGGGTATTTCGTGCTCTAGATCGTGAGGTGGAAAAGTCGTTTCTTGGCTATTTTTGAGGCCTTTGGCAGAGTTTGGCACTGTGGTTTATTAGATACAATACAGTTGCACTTACTTGTACAGAATAATGGGAAATTTTTTTCTAGGACAAATCCTCTCTTATCCAATTGCAATAAAAAACGTCGTTTTGGACGGTCAACTTAAGGGGGATGCACACATGCACGGCTACGACAGCTTGCGACTTGTTGTCGCCGATTCCCAATGCACACATGCACGATTTTCACTGCCCCGTGCGATGGACACGGCTGAATTTCGTGCTGCTGCGGCTCTACGACAAAGTTGAAATTGTTCAACTTTGTCCTAGAGCCGTACGACTCACTCACTGGCATTTTCCTGCATATTTTGCGTTTGTATTGACTTGTTAGCAAGGTTTTTAAAGAGTAGATGCTAATAATCGATTTCTCTGCGGCTAGGGAGGTAATTCTACACTGATATTATTTGATACTATCTCATCATACGTTACGGTACAAAGTAGGCTACTGGTACTAGTAAGCGCATGCCTGTCGAATCATTGAAAATTTATATGTTTTAATGAATTTAGGTTGTATTTTGTTAAAATATTCATATGCAGATATATATATCAATTGCGGAGGGATAAATAATTTGTAGCGGTTCTGCCATCGTATCGGGGACGTGTGTATCAAAATCGCATGCAGCCACTATCGGCCATGAAATGGCCGGTCGGGAATTTCCCGATCGTTGCCGTTTTGCCGATTATGTGGACAGCGTCCTTTACGAAGTTCTCATAACCGAGCGATAGCGATGTGACGTAACAATGGTTTTTGGCTTCACAATGGTCAAAACTTTATCTCGAACGTGTGATGTAACGGACCTTTCCCCAAGCGTTGATTTTTCTGTTTACGTCGGGGCTGAAAGCTTATCACTGACTTGGTTATGATGACGTAACAATACAAATTTAGAAACTCGCTCTGACAGATTTAGAGGCTGAACACGTCGCCGTTTTTAGTATTTCGATATGTATATTAATATTATTATTACCTTTTATTCCGGCTCAGAAAAGAACCATATGACAAAAACAAAATAAATAAATAGACGCAAATTCCTAAGTGACAAAAAAACTATTGAGCAGAGTACACATTTCTATAAAAAAAAAAAAATTCGACAAATCACAACAAAACAAAAGCTCTCAATTTATCATAACATATATAATTGTATTCTCATTGTTGGGTAGTCTGATTATAAAACTTCCTAAACACTTACGCTGAACAGCTTCGAATACAGGTATAGAATTAAATACTTGATATTCTTTGACTCTCGTACATCTAGGATGTTTTTACGAAATTCGACATGCATCATTGTATGCCACTCTCAATCTACTAAAAAATGAGGATGCAAACAAATGCCAAAGTTGTGAGCAGTAAAAACTGTTGCAAAACGTTTCAAATATCAGCCTCTTAACATGTGACGAGCAATTGCTAAATAATTTTAGAATAGAATGAGCAGTTACGTACAAACTCTGTACCTGTCTTAAAATATCAAAGTTGTCCCAAAAGTTATCAGTTAAGACTACACCTAATTATTTTGTTTTCTTTTCAGGTGGTAATGTAACTCCGCCCAATGATACTGGCAGTGGCTAAGCAATATAAATATACTTTGTTGGAAAAACATATAAACAGATTTTTTGGATTGAATAAAATATTATGAGTTATGTTATATAAATCACAAATATTAGGCGACTTTTGCAATCCATGTGCAGATGGTGCATACAGCAAATTTCATCAGCATAAAATACACGATTGAGTAATTTATTGCCAACTATGCAACCAGCATTGAATTATTCAATTCAACTAATAGTTCGTTCATATAGAGAGCCCAGGGATGAGGACTTAATATTCCTCCCCGCCTCACGCCACTATGAAGAGAAAAATGACTAGAAATGGGGCCAGCCGAATTTGCACGCATATTTTGATGTCTATACCAAATATTAACTAATTTCACAAAAAGATACGGGATATTACGCCCAATAAGCTTTCGAAAAAGTACCCCGTGATTTACTCTATCAAAAGCCTAACCTATCTAAAAAAAGCCGTGAATACAGGAGTAGGATGCTCATGATAATATCTTGCAACATTTTTTTGCGAAACACACATATCTGTTCCATGACTACTTTTGAATTAAATTGGTGATCGCTAGTTTCTATAAATGCACCGATACAGCACAAAATATGCTTTTCAAAAAGCTTAGAAACTAGTGTAGCAATTGCAATTGGTCTGTAGTTCTTTACATCAGATATGTTACCAAATTTGTTTTTCACTATTGAGAAAAACAGGTGGACATAAGTTCTTGTGGTAAAGAAGCATGTTTTGAGCAGCAGTTGATAAGAATAGTTGTTAGAACGTAGATGTTTGAATGGGCATTTACAACATGTGGGTTTTTGTTTGTAAATCATTCAAATGTACATGGGTTAGTTGATTTGCAGTAATTTAACATCATTAACTGCTTCGTGGTTTGGCTGTGAAATCAATAAATCCAAGCAGAAATTACCAGTAAAAAGTAAACAACAGACTGCGGAGAATGCTTAAGGCTTCGGCACACAGGGCGCGCAATTTTTCGGTAGGATTTTTGTTTTCTTCAAATGTATTTGTGCAATATTGCATCGGTAGTGGAACCCGTCCAGGATGCCTTAATTATTCTAACTTGTACTTATGTTTTACTAAATTTGAATTTATGCTGCATTGAATCAGAGGTTATGTTAAATACCATCGTTTGGTAAAAGAGCCATACAACACGAGCAACTTTGGACGTTTCATGTGTGCACGGCCTCGTGTCACGTCACCACGTGGTCAAAGTATCGTACGTCACGATGGACGCATCCTGTGTGC
>OZ023153.1:2129715-2140085 GCA_963675895.2 Styela plicata | reverse complement strand
TTACATAGCAAACCGTTCAGTTGCGTTAGAAAACGTGAAATATTGCGTGCGCAGCGTTGCGCTAGCGCAAAACGTAAGATTAAAATGAAACTAACTTAAAAAAACCCTGCGTGAACGTGTATTGCGGTCTTTATGTACGAGCAATACTCTGTTTGTGCGCGGATTTGGTCATTGAGGCAACGATATCCTAATTTCTTTTCGCTGGCCACTGTGTATAGACAACGGGACTCACCATCACCAATAGTCGTCAGTACTTCTTTCATAACATAGCACATTAGCAGAGCATTCCTCTTTCAATTACACTGTCTTGTTAAATTTCATTTTGTTCCTGATTTTGTTTTACCAAGCATATTTAGTCAAATATGAGCCACAGATAGACCGCGCCTCAATGGCGCTATTTATCTGTGACTCATACTTACCATACTTGGATAAACTTTGTTAACATTGTTAACTTTTTATGTTAGGCATGGTTCACTGGTGGATCGTGTCGTTAAGGCACGGTCCATCTGTGGCACATGCTTAACATAAATTATATTTTCTCATTAGATTAACTCGCCTTCAAACACTCACTTATATATTCAGCTTTAAATCCAGAATATGACACAGTCCCGTCCGTAACAAAAAGCAGTTTGACATAACTTGTTTGTGATTCAAATCTGTACGGTGTCTTCACAGATCCAGTTAGATAAAGAGTCTGTAGGAATCCATCCTCCGTCCCGTCAATTACCTGGCAAAATGCGAAACAGTTTAAATTAGTCCTGACTTCCATTTTGTGAGTTTTGCAAGTATAGGTTATCAAATTTAAACAGTGTTGGGGAGACTCTAGTCAACGAGTCAAAGTCAAAATGCTGACGCGACTTGACTCGGGGCGTGATGAATTCACCCCGAGTCCACAATCACCTTTTGAAAAATCGCGTTGTCTGCCGTTGCGTGACTCATCAAAGAAACCGCGCCTACCAGAAAGATATGAAACATGCAGTGCGCCCTGCTGCGAAATCCATGTCCGTCTACCCAATAATGATCAATGATTGTATCTAAGTAGGTAGTTATGAAGTTAGAAGTGGCAAATTAATTTGCCATGCTTCTTACTAGATTTAAAAATCGACTCGTCACTCGACTCGTAAATGTACCCAATACCGAACAACCTTTAGCCACGGACGTTTGTAGTGACTGTGTATCTGTTCTATGTTACAGCTACCCGTGAAGTACCTTGCTGAAGGGCACGCTCGGTAGTGAAACGGTCAGGCATCGAAGCATCGGCCTTCCGGACAATACGATCGAAGTGAATTCACAGTGAATCTTCTTGTGAGCGTGATTACATATTTGCACATGCCAAAGGATATGGGCCATATTCATGCTTTTCCGGTAAATGTAAATACTTGAGTGGGTCGGTCAGCAGTCTCGTTTTCAGGCCCGTCTACTATTTCCAAAAATCCATATATTTTTTGCATGCGCAGTAATTCGAATCACTAAAGGGGGATGCACACATACACGGCTACGGCTGACTACGATCACCCACGATTGGCTGTCGCCGTTTCTGACGATTTCAATACACACACCGCCGACTTTTGGCTTGCGACGCGACAGACACGACTGCGGAGCGGTTGTTTTGCGAGCTCCCACGGCTCCACGACAAAGTCAAACATGTTCAACTTTGTCGCTAGATCGTAAGGTTATGCCTAGTGCTGATTTTTCCGTTGTACTGTGTACTTTGCGCTCCATTGCAAATATATCATTGTATATGCGTGTTTTGCAGTGTTGTGAGATGTCAAACTGTATTTTATACGAATTGTGTGGTTATATTGAACTATGGACAGGAGAATAAATACCACTTCTAGAGCCATGCAAGCATTGGTATGTTTTTGCTGTATGACACTTTGGTCGGTGAGTCAATTTTGTCAGTTCTTCTTATAGTGTACCGGTATTCTTCGTATGTTGTACCGGTGTTGTATTCCTATGTTTTTGTCGTATTCTATACGGTTATAGTTAGGGAATAACTTATATATACTGTAGGTACTGGTATATAAACGGTAACTTTGCCCTGTCAGAGGCTTGAGAACAGAGAATACCGGTACAGGGTAGGCTGGTCCTACCGTATTTCCCGTACAGATGAAGACTTATATTGACTATAAGGTTCACAGTTTTTGTACTACCGGTATTGTATTCGAATTAATGAAAAAAAGCTTTACCTTTTATTTTTGCAAAATATTATTCTACAAACTGAATTCTCTGGTGTTGAGCAGAAGATAGTATTGATCTAGAGCTGCTGTCAAAATATTCGATTCATGCTTCGCGAATTATAAATTATTCGATTAGATTTTGCCAGAGATTCGGAATCAACATATTTAAGCAAGTATACATTTCAGAAAATAGCTGTAGATTTTGATGTCATTTGTTAATATCTATGACAAAACGTATTCGTTTGTTCGCAGTATAATACATCGGATTCATAAAAATTATTCGACAAACATTCTGAATTCAACAGATATTCAATTTTTGGTCCACCCCTACGTTCATCAACATTTTTTTTAATGAGCATTTTTCTTTTGCTTTTTTTTTTAATAAGTTATATCTTCAGATACTTGGCTCCTGGCTCATCTCAGCTTGACCTCTCTTTTTTTCATTTCGAATTGGCCATTCAATCGGTTTGGAAAATACTAAAAGAGACAATGTCTGCATTATGGAACTGAACTTGTAAGTGATGTCATGCCTCCACATACTTCTGATAAATGGCCTTCCCCCACCAAATTTTGAGGGAGTTCAACATTCAATGGCAATGCCCAAATTGTATACGGTGCCATCGATGGGGAAACATGTCAGGATAAAATCGCCACCAAATAAGTGGTAGTGAATTTTTACAATTGCAAAGGGTATTTCTCGATTGTTTTATTAGCAGTATGTGATGCTGCTCGATTTATATTGGTCGACATAGGAAAATTCTGGCAGACACAGCGATGGGGGGGTTTTTATGCTGAATTCTCGTATTGGTAAATGCTTTGATCAGTCGACTCTCAATATTCCCCCTCATCAAATTATTCCAAGTAGCAATGAACCTTTGCCACTGTTATTTTGCTGCTGATGACAACTTTCCATCAAAAAATGGTATAATGAAGTCATATTCTGGAAGAGAACTCAATAATAGTCAAAAGATTTTCAACTATAGAATTAGCAGAGCTAGAAGAGTCGTTGAAAATACTTTTGGGATTCTTGCTGCACGCTGGCAAGTTTTTTAAAATGATGAACTGTGACCCCAAAATGCCTGTGTTAACTGTTCAAGCCTTGTGTCATACTCAATAATTTTCCTGCAAGTGCCACATGTAGACGAAACCAGTATATGTGGTGATTGAAGCAGGTCCTGATGGTTCTTTGACAGACGGAAATTGGAGAGCTGCTTTGCCTGTCTATGTAAAATCTATTTCCCCTGAGCCATTTCGGTTCAAATAATTATTTTCAATGTGCTGGTGCCATCCGTGATAAATTGGAGCATTTTTTTTGTCCACACATGGAGCCAGTTCCATGGCAGTGGAATCATTGACCGAATGAATATTATTATCTTGCACTTTTAGTGGATTGTGGTATCCAGTTTTGTCACATTATATATGTGATGAAGATGATCTGCCATTTTTTTGCAACTTCATTCGTCAGTTCATTTTCACAATAAGATATGTGAATTTATGCTCAGATGTTTCCTCGTCGAATGTATTATAACGTATATTCACTCAAAAACATTCATATTTCAACTTATTTTTCGAGAAGAAACTTGGTCCTTTGTTAAAAAAATTCATTTGCCCGCCCTCCCATCAGTAATGGTGCCATTTTCCTTGCATAAATGCCATTATTTTGTATGTCGTTGTTTACAATATTGCAATTTTATGCAGCTACTGATGTTGGCAATGCTATGAAACCACACTTATTACAAAGGATTTTTCCAAAAAGTAGTTCAAATTCGGTTTTCTTTTTGCTTAGTTTCATTCTACTAGTTAAATAATGATGGATTTTCAACGCTAAACTAATTGATAATCTGTTTCAAATCATTGAAGCTTTGTACAAATCAGTGCCTTCCGGACCATAAGAATAGAGATCGAATTGATTGGCATTGGCCAAGAGGATCGCAGCTGAGCTTGGTTCATCAGGTAATGCAATTTTTGTACAAACTTTGACTGAGGGTGGCTGAAATGGAGTATCTTTCCATTTTCATATTGAATAGCAATACAAAAATTTTTGCGATTTCTATCATAGCTTTGTAATAAACATACAAAGAGAATATTTTTCGGAAAAATATCAAATATTACAAGAGTACTTGCTGAAACTTTATACAATTTGGATTTTTTTTTGTTTTTTGAGTTGCTGAAGGATTAAATAATTTATGATATCATCAATCGAATATTTCAATATTTTTGTTTTGTGAATAAGAACTGAAAAATAACTGGTGTCAACCCAAGTGAATTAGTGTATTGAGCATGATTTTTGTTTGAATATGGCTTCATTTGGAATTACTTTGTCGTGTAGCGCTGTTTTACATACCAAATGAGCATTTTGTCATGGCAGTTTCATAGACACCTTGGATTTTGACAGATGTGAATTATAGTTCAGAAAATTGCAAAACAACCTTATATTTTTCACTAAGGTAGTGCAACTTTAATCTTCTGAATACCTTGTATATATGTGTACCTATATACAATAATATCTTAATTCATTTACAATTCAGTTGAACTGTGCAAAAAACTAGATGGAGCAGTCTAAAGAACGAAGCGACTTACGGGAAAAAAACATTGGGAGTGGGAGAGGAACTGCCCAGTGGTTCATCAGGCGTCACAAGCACATGAAAAATGGCCATTTTATCGACAATTAAATCGTTTTTAGACTCTTTTTATCAGACACAGAAGGTAAGTTTTGAAAATGATATTGTGGTGCTGTACGATATGTTTCTGTTTATTGCAACTTGGTTTCTATGAGTTCTACGAGTCTGTTATTATATTTTCACATCTACCGGGTACATCAATTCACATCTCCTGGGTTTTCCGGAAACTTCTGAGACATGAATATTTTCATGAAATTTGTGCCAATTACAGAGTAAAATATCATTTTCAGTGCAATCGGTGCATTTGAAATCATTATCCTGTTCAAACCGCTTAAGAGGCAGTGCCTCCGTTCCTGTTTGCTGAACCATCACTTTAAATATTTACTTTATCACCTTATGATTGTTAAAAAAAAGTAAGAAGTGCTTATAAAACAATTGTAGTTTTGATGTTCTAGTTTTGAAGTTAGACACACTTGATATACAGGCCTAGACATGATTTAAAAAAGCCAAAGTGCGAGGCGCGTGCTTTTGACAACTTTATGAAAAATGTTCATATGTGCCTATTTTTTTATGCCAAAATTTAAACTTATAGTTGTAATTCTACCATACAAAAAGAATAGACATTTTACATTTTTCTGATTGTTAAGAGTGCTTCAGTGTAATTTTAATATACTGATTATGCTTATTTGAACCTCTATGGATTTCCTATCCAATTTATATTTTAGAACTGTTGATAATCTTCTCCTGATGTACAACTGGATGAGCAAATTGCTGTTGGAAGTACAGCCGAAACTACAAGTGAAAGTGAGTTCAATACCTCCATGATTTGCTATTTCACTGGATTTCTATTCTATTTTGCCCGGATATTTAAAGTGAATCGATGTGGCACTCACCCTTTTATTTACTTGCTCAAGGACAAAACTTCTCATTTAAAATCCCAACCTTTTAAACAACTACTTAGAAAATATTCTGCCAGTAATCTTTCCATATCTGTTTTCATACTTTTTTCTCTTATTCCCTTAATATATCATGAATGTGCCCAAGTGCCAGAAGTTCGCAAAAAAATTTTTTTTTCGTAGTAAAGAAATGTGGTTATAAAATACATTCATTCTTTTGTAACTTGTCAATGATGTATTTTGTTCCTTTTCAGGTTCGTTACAATTGGAAATCTGATTCCCTGGAATCAACATCCCCCTGGGTGTTATGTAAAGAGAAAGAGAACCAGAGAAAGAACTGAATGTACAGGTAGACAATTTACAGCAAGGTTCATGGAGTTGATATAGTGCTTTCAAAAAGTTTCAGTTTTATATAATAGCAATGTAGAAGTTGGATTTTTTTTTCGTCCTCTCTGCTCAAGAGCATGGTTAAGAATAAGCAAGTGCTAGGTTTTTTTTACTAAGGATCTCAGTCAACATCTATTAAAAAAGCAAGTGCTAAGATTTTCAGCAAGGGACAGATTTATTCACCGCAAGGCAAGTGCTAGGTTTTTTTTCAGTATAGATCTTAGCCAACTATTACTGATCGCAAATCGAGTGATGAGTTTTTTTTTTTTTTCTTGATAACATTAGTCAAATGTATTGGTTGCGAGTAAACGTACGGTTGTACTCTTCTCAGGCAGAGATGGTGAAAGTTCTTAAAAAAGACCTATGAGCAGTTGGATCATGCGCAAGAATTCGACAAGTTTGATCATTTCGGAAATTGGTTGCTGCACACAATTGAGATCGAAAGATGAGGCAGAAGCGGAAGCCTACATGAGGGCATTCAGCAGTGTTTTTGTGTTCTCTGAATTGGCTGTGTGAAGGTTCTGTGTAGTGAACAGATATTCTTTTGAGAAATTCCAAAAATAAATAAATGAATGTCCCTCATTAAACCCATTTGTTGTGTTTTTATGATGTGATTAAAAAATTTTTTAATTCGTATTCCTTCATGCAGGGGTGAATCTTCATGTGTTTTTTTTTTCGTTAAAATGTCATAATTCTGGTGGGTGGCGTAGGAGTTAGCCATTCTATTTCCTTCCCTACCTATCCGAGAAGAAACCGAATGGCACTGTACCTGATGCAAAACCGGAATTTATGTGGCGAAGGATGTTTGGGTGGTTTATATGGCGGTCGAAAAGCGCGCGGCGACAGAAAAATGGATAAAAAGAAACGATGCAATGTGAATAAAAGGATCAAGGAAGGAATATGGAAAAGTCTGATAACGGTTAAATTTACGAGAGTCTCAGGGGGTTAGGTTTCAGCAACGTGTAAAAAAAAGCTTCGATCGTGCCTGAGCACTTCGTTCACGTGTGAATTGGAAAATGGTGTAGCCTGACATGTGGACACGAGAATCGTGAAGATCGGCGCCAGACTGGTGTCGTGCGACGGAGCGTTAAACGGGGTTTCCCCGACCGCTGCCGTTTTACCGGGTATGTGGACATCGCCCTTAAGCAATAAGAATGAGTTAATAATGTCTCATGTCTCAAATTTACAAACATATGACGGAATTATGTGGCATCGAAATTTGTAGAACCAAATTCTTTTATTATAATCCTTTGTGTACGTACATATGTCTTACCTTCAAATAATCTTTCATTTGCCCCTTGCATGGCTTTTCGGTTCTGAATGACGTAATAACAATTTCTATGACGTCATTCAAGTTGCCTCTGACGACGTGGTCACACGATACATTGTGTGGATAATTATCAGGATAATTTGGAGATTGTATATATCCAGTTGAAGATCTTAGATTCATGCCGCATTCTGCGCAAAAAATATTTTGTTTATGATTGAAAACGCCTTTATTAATATAGATTCAAAAGCGATACAAATATTAATAGGGAGAGGGAAGGAATGGAGAAAATCCAGAAAAAGCGAGGAAGAAGAGAAAATTGGGAAACTGAAACGCAGAGAAGCGAAGGGCGAAGTGCAAATAATATTTCCAATCAGGAATTTTGTTTTGTCAAGCACAAGTCATAGATGGCTCATGCTTGACAAAAGATGCTTAGACAGACTTTTTCTGACCGCGTTACCAAACATTATATCCAGTCATTCTAATTTGCCGCGATGGCCTAGTGGGTAAACATGTTAACATCGCAGGTTGAAGATCTCAAGTTCGAGTCCCGGCGAGTCCGGGTCGCTAATCCAATGCCAACCACACGACCTAGAGTGTAATAACTTGGGTAGGTCAAGCCAAACAGGAAAAGATCATATCTTTCCATCAATTGTAATCCTGTCCGTCTATAAGTCGCCGCTGTTTCAGGGCCTTAGTCAGGGCGATCCACTCTAAGAAGTGGCTACAGTTTTTTTTTTTTAATAAAGATATTTAAGCAGATTATTGGAAATATTTGATTCAAAAATATAACCCTTACCATACGTTCCGTTGCCGTATGCAGCTGAAAGAAGTAACAATGATGACATTGTCCATAATGGTTCCATCGAATATATTTTGAATACCAATAAAACTTTTATAAACGCTTCAAAACGAAACAAAAATACGCGAGGATCGACTAAAGTATAATACTCCCTTTTTGTACTATTTTCTACTTGTCAGAATGTTTTAGTTTTTAAATAAACTTGCAAAATAATACTGTAATATTCAATGTAAAATTATTAAATAACAAGTGAAAAGACACAACCAGATAGTACTGCCAACCAACAAAAAGGAAAATTGAAAACAGCAACTGCACCCTGTAACGAAGCCACAACAGTTAAATGAAATGAGTGTTTTCTATCCTGCAGGAGAGAAAAGCCGAAATTAATTCTTCTGCGTTGGGCTGGCAGCAGGACTTACGTGAACCACCGTGCTCTCAGCCAGTCGTTCAACAGACCTTTCGCATACAATCATCCCTCACGCAATTCGAACGTTCAGAATGCAGGACGATCAGAAGCGCTTAACTCGAAGCTTATTTTTAACGCCTCGCCGATAGATCTAGCCGGGCAATACTACCCCAATGCCTTGAATTACCGCACATCTTTCCCTTTTCTACTTAATTTGCAATGGGAAACCGAAAATTTAATATCCGGAACTCATCCTGCCTATGACCCGGCAGACAAATCTCTTCAAAATCACCGTCTATTTTTAGCCAAAACTTCATTTCCTCTCTAGCGGAATTAAATGGTCAGACTCTTATTGTTAAACCTAATCTGCTGATATAAGACATGGTATCCGAATACCAATAATTCTCACACGAGCATGCGCCATAAATATAACGTTCTTTTCAGTCTCGTTTTAACCATGGTTCAAGCTTCGACAGTTGGATTTACATTAGCTTGTAAAAGCAAATTTTGTTGTGTTGCGGTCGCTTACAGTGACCACTCCGCTTCAACGGTTTTGTCGCACTACTGACCTTTGTGGGTTTTACCGGGCTTTGAGTCGTAAAATCTTTACTAAATATTGTCCATATAGTGAATTGACTGAATAGGGCTGATGCAGTGTTCCCGTGACAATATTTACACATTCCTGTTCTATTTAAGCATTCCCAACCAGAAATTTTACTTTGACAAGAATATGTCAAAGATGGACCGCGATCTATCAGTAACTTCTCCACAACAAAAGAGGTTCTGAAGAAATTTCTGACAGGGTTTGTCTGAAAATTGCTCCAAGCGAGGCTTCTATCCGATTGTTTAATTTTTTATTTTCCCTTTGCTTCTTATGTCCCTAATAATACAGAGTGCTTTGCCCAAAACTCATATTTAACGTTCTTGAAATCACGCTTATAAGTTTAACTAGTATTCCATCATAAGGAGCCGTTTCGATATTTTACGGATATTGATGCAATGTATAGGCGTCGATACTCTTATCTAGAAACTATGAGAGATTTGAAATAAATCAGTAGAAATATTAAATTTTGTTAATGATTTTGTACCTGGCACGATGAAATAAACGTGGCAAATTCCATAACATTATGAGATTTATTGAACTTCGGGCCCCTTCCCTCTATGCTATTATTACTTCGTCGTCGATAATAATCACAGACACCCAGTCTGAAATTAAATATCGCCAAGGTTTTGCCCAGCCTCGTTGAAACACATACTTCCAAAGCACTGGACAATATGTGTGACAGATGATCCTTCACCATTGCTCGCAACGATGCACGCGTAAGACAAAGAGGTAACGAAGAGTCGTTTTCGAAATATTTTCATATTCTGAAAATGAAGCATGACAATTTCACTTCAACCTGTTATCTAAGGGCAATATTTACCGATGCAATCATTTTATGATTTACGCAAGAGATTTCCTGGACGCCTCGCCGCCGCACACCCATTCGAACATCCTTGAGCGACACCTGTTTTGTTAAGATGGACAGTGCCCCCAACGCGCGGTCCATCGGTTGCCCATGCGTGACAAAATAAAATTTTTGATTGGGCGGTGTTTCACGTAAGCGCTGCTTACGGCTTCGTCCACCAACTAGGTCCATGCACAATGATGATGCGAAGAATGCTAGGTCAAAAAATCTTCACCTTCGATTCGAAAGTTCGATGGTTAACCCGTATTCTTGGCCTTTCTCTTCCACAGGACAGAAATGAAATCCTATCGTATCATAATCAGCTATCCAAGGGAATCGGAGGGCTACCCACTTTGGGTCGCG
>OZ023153.1:2103373-2120836 GCA_963675895.2 Styela plicata | reverse complement strand
GTTCAAATTTCTCTTCCCGCAACGTGACTGTTTCTTGGAGTTTTATGCGCAATTCCCTAGCCTCCAGCATCTGCCCAACCAAAGTCCAAAGTAAAGATGCAACGAGATCCAATGAAACTGAAACTGTATTCAATGATCTCACCAAACAAGTAATAAATGTTGAACAGCGTGAAACCTTCGGAAATTAACGATAAAACTAATATATGATGACACAGCCACTGTAATACATTATAAATATTCTACAGTTAAATATTGCAATACAAATGAGCAGTAATAATAATCCTAACTATCAAGAATATCACTAACTTATCACAACACAACTTAGCCAGAACACTATAATACGATACTTCCAAAACTAAACTGAATTACCAGACTGCAATATTAAACGCCCTAACACAGTCGTAAAACAAAAAATGCCTACAAAGCGAAAATCCTTATCGCGCAACACGGGGAAAATACAAAATGCTTTGTGACGCAACAAATTCACATAAACATGTTTGGGCATGTTTTCATCAGGATAAAAGAGAGAGTTATCTCTCGGCGCATAATATAAAGAAACACTAAATTAGAGTTCACTAAAGTAGGACGGCGAGTTTATATCTAACATTCCGGCCCCAGATAATTTAAGATCTAGGTAAATTATCTCAGAAATAAGAGATAAACGAAGCAAGTGAAACTTTGTACATAATGAATAGAAAGACACATAACAATATATACATGATAGCATAAATTACCCATTTTAACATTTAGTCAAGTTCAAGTGAGCAAATCTTTCTTATATCACGAACAAAAGAAGATTTGGATGTTCGCACCTTAACTCTACGGACAATTCCCTGCTTATCTGGGTAAACCTCGTCCACAACAGCCATGGGCCAACTGCCGCGGGGGAGGATATCACCGCACATAAGTACTAAGTCACCTGTCCTAAGATTGGGAGAGGGATGCAACCATTTTGAACGTCTTTGGAGCAAGGGGATATATTCACTTGTAAATCTCTGCCAGAATATGTCTAACATACGCTGGACATGCCTATAACCCTGTCTGTATTCATCAGCACGCAAGAAAACATCAGGGGAAAGGTCAGGGTCGAGTTTACTTATCAGGATAGAGTTAGGAGAAAGGGCGTGAAGGTCTCTGGGATCGGTACTAATACGAGTAAGAGGCCTATCATTTAAAATAGATTCCACTCCAGTCAGAAAGGACCAAAGAGAATAATCAGTTAGAGGTTTATCATCAAGCATGTTTCGCAAATCTTTCTGACTTCTCTAATCATCCTCTCAACAACACCATTTTGATGACAAGAGCATCATTAATTTGTTTCTTATTCCAATTTGCAATTCCATCTTTGAGAATTTTACTTCCCGCAATAAAATTTGTGCCGTTGTCTGAATACATATGAGCTGGTTTAGAGCGGCGTGCAACGAATCGAAAAAATGCTTGCAGAAAGGCAGAAGCATCTAAACTCTCAGCTACTTCTAGATGAACAGCTCGTGTAGAAAGACAAGTAAAAATAACACCATAACGCTTGTGCTCACTTCTTCCAAGCTTCACTTTTATAGGGCCAAAATAGTCAACGAAGCAATGATGAAATGGTTTGTTTCCAGTACAAAGCCTAACAGCAGGCATATCTGACATCCATTGTTTGCCAGGTCTTGCAACGCGAATTTTACAGTTTATGCATTCACGTAGCACCTTTGCAACAGCAGATTGGAGATGTAAAATCCAGTATCTCTGCAACAAGCACGCTTGCACTTGATTGCATCCACAATGACCATTTTCGCAATGATAATGATCAATAAGAAGTTTTGTAGCATGGTGATATGGAGGTAGAATAACAGGATTCCTTTGATCAGGGGGGAGTTCAGAATGTCGAAGTCTGCCTCCTACACGAAGTATGCCCTCGGAGACATAAGGGTTGCATTGTATAAGTTCTTTTGCAAATGGCGATTTGAGTAATTTTCTATTAGCAGGAGGTGGACCAGAGTAATTCAAATCACTGAAGTAACACATTTCAGAAGTAAAGGAATCTTGTTGAATTAGCTTTACAATATCCAGTGTCCAATTCTCTCGTTCTGCGACAGTGAAGCAACCTGTTGTTGGGGAGTTCCCACGATTCAAATGCTTTTGAATCAGGTACATTTTGAATCTATTAAGCCAGGTTACAGCCGTAAGAAGTTTCTCAAACTTGGAGTAACGTTCCAATAATATAAACAATCCATGACGTGTTGTACTTGTTTCAGTAGCAACATTCGATGCAATATTGAAGTTAACTTTCACTTCCGAAGATATCTCAGAATCTTCAAGTGAATCAGAAAACTGTAAAGATTTATGTGAAGGTAAATTCTCATCTCTTAGAAACGAGGGTCCTTGGAACCAACATTCCGCTTTTCGGCACTTGTCAGGCATCATTCCGCGGCTTGCTACGTCAGCTGGATTAGACTTAGTGTCAACGTGATACCACTGACTTGGTTCAGAAAGTAAGCGAATTGTATTTAGGCGATTCGCAACGAAAGTTTTAAAACGCTCTGATCTGTTATTAATCATTCTCAGAACTGTCATCGAATCCGTATAGAAAAACACATCGGTTATCAAGTCAGGTAATTCCAATTTTATATATATCGAGCCAACTCTGTCGCGCAAACAGCAGCAGTTAGTTCTAATCGTGGAATTGTGATAACTTTCTTTGGCGCTACTCTTGACGAACCTTTCACAAATGTTACATGTACATTTCCTGCATTATCAATCATTCTTAAGTAAGCACAAGTACCATAAGCAAATGAACTTGCAATCACAGAAAACATGCAATTGGTAAGAGGTAGGAACGAATCCAGCAGGTCTATAACAACGTGAGAATGAAAGTCCATTTAAATCTGGTAGCTTTGAAATCCAATCTTCCCATTTCTGTTTGAGAGGTCCAACAATTAAATCATCCCAGTGAAATTCTTCATAACACAGATCTTGTAATATCATCCTGGCAATCAGAACAAAATGGTTGAACATAACCAAGAGGGTCGAATATTTGAGATACCATAGAAAGTATACCACGACGAGTAGGCGGTCGTTCACTGATATTGACAATTACAATAAATTGATCAGTAGTCGCATTCCAATTCAATCCGAGAGTACGACTTAGCGCGTCGTCTCCCAATTCTAATTCATGTGTTACGGAAGCTTTATCCTGATTCGGAACAGACTCCAGAACTTGTGGTTCATTGCTCAGAAATTTAGTTAAATGGAAACCACCTGTAGCAAGCAATTCAGTTGTCTGTTGCACTAAAACAGAAGCTTCAGACACTGTTCCTCTGGAGTAAAGTCCGTCATCTACATAAAAGTTAGAAAATATACATTGAACGGTTTCAGGGTCAGCATTTGATAGATTGTCTCTTGCGACTTGCCTGATAGCAAATGAGGCAATTGACGGAGAACAAGAAGTCCCAAATGCATGAGAGAGCATTCTAAATTGAGCAATAGGCTGTGAAATATCATGTGAGGGGTACCATAAGAATCGTAATGACTCCGTGTCTTCCGTTTTGACGAGTATTCTATGAAACATTTGACGTATGTCACATGAAACTGCAATGGGGTTCAGGCGGAAACGCAACAAAACTCCAACAAGAGAGTTATTGAGGTCCAGTTAATAAATTCTTGTTTAAAGACGTCCCATCAAACTCCGCTGAACTGTCAAAGACAGTACGGAATTTTGACTGTCGTGTAGCATGATGCGGTATAAACCACGTTCTATCTGTCGGTGCCAATTCATCATCGGGTATCAATTCTGCATAGCCGTTTCTTATGTACTCATCCATTTTTTCGATGTATTTAGAAGCAAAATCAGCATCCTTCTCCATTCTACGTTTGACTGACAATAAGCGGCGCACAGCCATAACATAATTGTAAGGTAGTTTGATATCGTCAAACCTCCACAGCAAACCAATTTGTAAACGGCTATTGACACGCTTGAGAGTGTCGTTCATAATCTTAGTTGCTCTTTCATCATCGAGTGATGGTTGAGTGGTAAATGGATCTTCATTCAAATCAGGAAAGTCATTTCCACAAATTTGACAGACAGATATTTCAGGTTCAGTACTTTCTTCTTCAAGAGTGTCCAACATAGCAGAGCATAGAAAGAAGAAATCGGAAACATTTTCATGAGTAAATTTATTTACGTAAAAATCATTAATATCGCAATAACGCATGCAAGGGTTTTTCAAATCCATCAGTTGCATCGTCTGTGTCTTGTAAACTATTTTCCTCATGTAAATTGTCATCTTGCGACAAATCATCAGTAATTGGGAAAACACAATCATTACATAGAAGACGTGTGTCAGAAATTGGAAATGTAGTAGAAATGAAGTTAACAGCAACCTCACTTTGTGAATCAGATCCACTGTCATCCAATATCATTGGCACAGAAGTTTCAATATAGTTTGTCAAATTATTTGTTGTAGCCATTAAAGGATCCCTGCCATAAAGACACCATCCAAGAGATGTGAGAAGAGCCCCTGGAGTACCAGGCGGACCAACTCTTGAGTCAATAAATGGGCAGCCACCCAGAGCATCAGCACCAATTAAGAGTTCGACTTTTCCGTCAACATTAGGAAATTCCACATCACGCAGATGTGGATATTTGTGAATTATGTCAGGTTTTGGCAGTGAGTCTCTAACATCAGGAATTTTGTCAAAAGTCAAAGCATTCTGTACCTTAACAATGTCAGTGTTATTGATGCCATTAATGCAAAATGAAATTCTTTCGCCGGCGTGAATACTGACACCATTCGTAGAGCGCACCATACAACGTTCTGTCTTACCAGAAAGCCCGAGTGATTTTGCCAATTCTGTAGAGCAGAAAGATCTCTGTGATCCTAAATCTAAGAAAGCAATAGTTGTTCTTTTGTCTGTATTATTGGGTCGACTTATTTCGACGGCGACGGCCATTAGCCTCACTGGACATAAGGGATCTAGGATAGACATAGAAGTAACAGGAGTTGCCGCATCAGATTTAGGTGTCTGTGATAATAATGGTTCCTCAGAACGCGAAGTATGCAATGCAGGCGGTTTAGTCGCTTGCTTCATGTGTAACAGAGTATGATGAAGCTTACCAAACCCTTCAATCAAACACCTTTCCTCTGAAGGACAACTACTAGAATAATGTCTCTTTGAAGACATGCAATTGAAGCAAATTGACTGTTCCTTAACGAACAGTCGCCTGTCAGTGACGGTTTTTTCTTTAAACTTTGAGCAACGCATAAGCGTGTGATCACCTTTGCAAAGATAACAAGTCACAATAGAGTTAATACTCCTGTTAAAGGGTACATGTTTATGATAATTCTGCTTACTCGAAGCGTTATCTTGCTTCGACATATTGAATGTTGCATATGTAGAAAATTTAGAAATACGCCTGTTGTTTTGACCCACAGGTCGTGAAGATAAATCAGCCAAAGCACGACCATAAAAGGTATTATACAGTCGTGCTCTTGATTCAATGAATTTGAGTAAATGATTGAATGAAGGGATTGCGAAGGATGTCCATGACCCATTCATAACATAGTCAGTACGCATATTAGGCGGTAAACGTTCAAAAATAGCAGTAAGATATGCTGGAGCATCGAGCAAGCTCCCAGCATCCCAATCGTGAAATACGATAGCGCAATTTCTCATTTGAGAAGACAATTTGCAAAGTCCTTTAACATCATTTGTGCGTATTTTCGGTCCCTCAGTAAGTTGTTGAATAAATGCATTTATAATCAGTGATCTATTGCCAAAATGAAATTCCAACGTTTCTCTTGCAGCATTGTAAGCCTCAGCTGGGTTATCAGCCATTCGCAAATGTTTGATAACTTCATATGCTTCACCCTTGCAGTGAGCAAGTAATTGCGCCAAAAGTGTCGAGGGATCAGACGTAAGACGACCAATCGTATTGTAAAATGACCTTATAAACGCGTGATATTCTAATGGATCACCATTAAATTCTACCCTATCAAGAGTGGGTAAGCGAAAATCTTGCTGTATATTCCTACCAAGTAAATAAAGATCATCTTTGCTTGCAGCTTGATGAGTAGGAAAAGGGTACGAAGGATTATAATGAGCAATGTGGGGGTCAAGTGTAGGTTGTTGCCTCATAAGCCCACGAGAGGGTAACTGTGAACTATTCATACGTGGCAAGGTTGAGGAAACAGTGGCAGTGGAAGTGTGTAAAGCGCTGGAAATGTTAGATTGTGAAATTCCAGAATAATGAGGTCTGGTTGGCGGAATGATTGACGTAACCTGCTGCTGCATGTTTGAATACATAGGCTGATTCTGATAACAAACATTTGAACCTATACTAGCCAAAACGTCATGAGGAAAAACACGTCCTATATCGTAGGGGTTTCCTATATTATGTATGGGTGAAAAGCGAGAAATCCCAGTGCCATGAACCATGCTTGACTGAACAACATTCATACTTGAATGTGAGTTAACTGGTTGCAAATGAGGACCCATACTCATAGCAGCAATTGGTGCCATTAGCTGTTGTGGAGTTGAAATCATAGAACTATGTTGCACCGGCCCCGCAGACTGACCAGGGGTAAAATTTGCAGCAGTGTTAACATTATTACTGGGTAAACAATCATGAAAATTATTAGCAGAGTAACTAAAATTATTCGATACTTGTGAAACATTTGGAACAGATCGTAGATTCAAATCTCTAACATTACTAGCTTGTTGTGGTGGCAAATGCAATCCATCTGTGGCTCCTGCTTGCATCGAAATTGACTCAGTGCATGAATGTGGAGGCTGATCTCCACAAAAGGGAATATTACGCAAAACATTCAAAGATAAATTAGGTAACAAGTCATTATCGATACCTTGATTTTCCGTATTGTAAGTTACCACAGGAGGAACTGAACTCGATCTTTGTGGTACCATAGTAGAAGTAAGATTTGCAAAGTCACGTAAACTGATCTGTTTTGAAGTCACAATGTCGTCATCGCTGAAAAGAGACTTTGATGCTGCCGAATCTCTGTCACTTGCCATTTTGTAAAGAAGTTGAGCTCGTTGTTCTTTGAAATTAGCTTTCATCTCAGCCAGCTGTCTTTTCTTTTCAGCAGCGTGTGCCGCCAATTGTCTTTCCTTCTCGGCCGATATCTCTGCTTCATGAGCCGTTAGCTCAGCCTCATGAGCGGCTAATTGCTTTTCTTGTAATGCCTCAAGTCTCAGCAATTTTGACTTCTCCAACATCCTGCCGGACGACATTGATGATTTTGAGGAGCGGGACTTTGATGAACGATGTTTTGAGGAACAAGATTTTGATGAACGGGATTTAGATTTTTGTGAAGCAGAGTGTGTTCGAGGCTGGGTGGCACAACTGTCCACAAATTCTCTATAAAGCATTGTACTTGATTTCAGGTTATCTTCAACTTGAATATGATGTAGTTTAGCGGTGTGTGAATCAGGACCATTGAGTGAAATATAAGTGTCCAAACAAGTTTTCCAGTCATGTAAATGATCACATATTTTCTGATATTGTGAAACAACTTTCGATTGATTATCTTTAACCAGCATAAGCGTTGTGAAATCACTGTGTAAAATTGCATAAGCTTGCGCATAACGTGAATTATCAATTGCTTCATTTCGATCAAAGTCGTTTGTTGGTAACTGCACTGCAGATTCGGAACAAATTGTACGGTCGTCAGATTCAATTATATCATTTGAAAAGTTCGAAGCCATAGTGTTGAAGTAAACCGGCAAACTGTATTCCAAGATTGAACATTAGTTTTATAAAATGTGGAGTAAGAGTTCAAATTTCTCTTCAAATGAACCCGCAACGTGACTGTTTCTTGGAGTTTTATGCGCAATTCCCTAGCCTCCAGCATCTGCCCAACCAAAGTCCAAAGTAAAGATGCAACGAGATCCAATGAAACTGAAACTGTATTCAATGATCTCACCAAACAAGTAATAAATGTTGAACAGCGTGAAACCTTCGGAAATTAACGATAAAACTAATATATGATGACACAGCCACTGTAATACATTATAAATATTCTACAGTTAAATATTGCAATACAAATGAGCAGTAATAATAATCCTAACTATCAAGAATATCACTAACTTATCACAACACAACTTAGCCAGAACACTATAATACGATACTTCCAAAACTAAACTGAACTAGAACTGCTAAGCAGTTCTGACAGGCTTCCAAGCAGAAATTTTTCCGATATGTCCCTAACTTATATTTATACCTGACAGTTTGACCTGGATTCCTTCAACACTTGAGCTGTTTTCGATAAATTAGTGATTTATCTATGGGCCATGCTTGGAACTGATATGACTTTGACTTATACATATACTTGACATGTGGCCCAAGTTTGACTGGGATACCTTCAACAGTTAAGCTTTTTTCGAAGAATAGGTAATTTATCGATGGGCCATGCTTGGAACAGATAAGACAACACTAAAACTTGAATCTTCTAATTCTTTCTGAGACTCGGTCCAAGTTTGATCAGTGTACCTTCTACAGTTTATTAGTAAACGGCAATACTTGTTTTTTACTTATCTATGGTTTATCTATGGTCCATTCATGGAACTGACCCCATTTTATCAAACTTTCATCTACTACTCATACCTGATACTCGGTCCAAGTTTGACTGGTATACCTTTTATAGTTTAGGTGGAGTAGGTTGGGAGAATAATAATAATAATAATAATAATAACTAGAACTGCTAAGCAGTTCTGACAGGCTTCCAAGCAGAAATTTTTCCGATATGTCTCTAACTTATATCTATACCTGACATTCGATATAAGTTTGACTGAGATACGTTGAACAGTAAAGCGTTTTTTGATGAATTAGTAATTTATCTGTGGTCCATGCTTGGAACTGATATGATAATAACTTATACCTATATTCGACATATGGCCCAAGTTTGACCGGGATACCTTCAATAGTTAAGTGTTTCTCGATTAATTTGTAATTTATCTATGGGTCATGCTTGGAAATGATATGACAATAACTTATACATATACTTGACATATGGTCCAAGTTTGACAGGGATACCTTCAATAGTTAAGCTTTTTGAAGAATTAGTAATTTATCTATGGGCCATGCTTGAAACTGATATGGCTTTGACTTATACATATACTTGACATATGGCCCAAGTTTGACTGATATACCTTCGATAGTTAAGCGTTTTTCGATTAATTTGTAATTTATCTATGGGCCATGCTTGGAACTGATATGACATTAACTTATACCTATACTTGACGTATGGCCCAAGTTTGCCCTGGATACCTTCAACAGTTGAGCTGTTTTCGATGAATTAGTGATTTATCTATGGGCCATGCTTGGAACTGATATGACAATATCTTTAAACTATAATCGATATTCGGTCCAAGTTTGACCGGGATACCCTCAACAGTTAATCGTTTTTTGAAAAATCGGTAATTTATCTATGGGCCATGCTGGTAACATACAAGACAAAACTAAAACTTGAATCTTCTAATTCATTCTGAGACTCGGTCCAAGTTTGATCAGTGAACCTTTTACAGTTTTTTAGTAAACGGCAATGCTTGTTTTTTACTTATCTATGGTTTATCTATGGACCATTCGTGGAACTGACCCCATTTTATCAAACTTTCATCTACTACTCATACCTGATACTCGGTCCAAGTTTGACTGATATACCTTTTATAGTTTAGGTGGAGTAGGTTGGGAGAATAATAATAATAATAATAATAATAATAATAATAATAATAATTGGCTAACAGAAGGAAGAACTTATCTGATAATGAAGGATGAATCAAAAGGAAATGCGGTGACCAATTATCGCCCAATCACATGCCTTCCAATACTGTGGAAACTATTTACGGGAATTCTGTCGGATAAAATTTATGATCATTTGGAAAAGAACAAATTGCTACCAGAAGAACAAAAAGGATGCCGAAAAAAGTCTAGAGGCACAAAAGATCACCTATTATTAGACAAGATGATTTTGCGGAATTGTAAAAGGAGAAATATTGGATTGGCAATGGGTTGGATCGACTATAAAAAAAGCGTACGACATGGTCCCCCATTCATGGCTAGTAAAATGCATGGCCATATTCGGAATATCTGAAAATACCAGACAAACAATAGCAAATAGCATGAAGAGTTGGAGGACTAACTTAACAGCGAATGGGGCTGGACTGGGAAAAATTGACATCAGACGCGGTTTATTTCAGGGCGACAGTTTGTCCCCTATTCTCTTTGTCCTCACTTTGATACCACTCACGATGATACTACGGAAAGTGAAGGTAGGATACGAATTAAATAAAAATGGACCACGATTGAATCATCTGCTTTATATGGACGACCTAAAACTGTACGGAAAAACAGAAAAACAATTGGACACTCTAATGAGCACGGTATGTATATTTAGCGCTGACATACGTATGGAATTTGGAATCTCCAAGTGTGGATTGTTAGTAATGAAAAAAGGGAAGTATATCAAAAGTCAAGGAATCGAACTACCAAACAAAAATCAAATCAAGGAAATCAATATAAATGAAGGGTACAAATATTTGGGTATACTGGAAGCTGACGGAATTAAGGACTCCGCGATGAAAGAACAAACACGAAAGGAATATCTGAGAAGACTGAGAAAAATTTTGAACTCCAAATTGAATGGTTTGAATTGCATAATTGCTATTAATTCAAAAGCTGTTTCCCTCATCAGATATGGCGCTGGGATTCTGAAATGGACAAAAAAATGATTTGGAACAACTCGACCGAAAAACCAGAAAGATTTTAAACCATCCATCGCGCGTTTCACCCACAGGGAGATGTGGACAGGTTATATGTGAAAAAGAAAAATGGGAGGAAGAGGACTCATTAGCGTTGAGGATTGCGTGAATACAGAACTGAACAACTTGAGTAAGTACGTTAACTCCAGCAAAGAAACATATTTAGCATCAGTAAATAGTGAAGTTTTTCTGAAGCAAGGAAAAGAAAGAATGATCATTCAGCAAGAAAGGACTGAAAAATATTTAAGTAAAAACTTACATGGAAAATTTGAGAATAAAATAAGTGAAATTAAAGGAGAAGATACATGGAATTGGCTGAGAAAAAGTGGATTAAAAAAAAGAAACGGAGGGAATGATTATGGCCGCACAAGAGCAAGCCCTGCGTACACGATACATTCGGAAAACTATAGATGGAGAAAATATTGATGGCAAGTGTAGGTTGTGCGGGGAAAGAGATGAAACGGTGGCTCATATATTGTCGGAATGCAAAATGTTAGCTCAAAAACCAATACAAAAATTGGAGACATGACAATGTCGCAAGGGTTTATTCACTGGAATATCTGTAAGCAATCTAATTTACCTGTTTCTCCAAGGTGGTATGACCACCAACCTGAGATTGTCCTGGAAAATGACGAAATAAAATTAATCTGGGACATGATAATTCAGACTGACAAAGAAATTGAACATTCTAGGCCAGATTTGATTCTTATACAGAAGAACTCAAGAAAATGTACAATTATTGATGTCGCCTGTCCTTTTGACACTAGAGTACAAGAAAAAGAAAAAGAGAAGGTACAGAGATACCAAGATCTTCGAAGAGAAATAAAAAGAATTTGGAACTGTAAAAGTGTCATCGTTGTACCCATAATTATAGGAACTCTGGGAACAACAAGCATGAAATTCCGAGACTATGTAAGCCAAATAAAATATGACCTCAACACTAATTTGTTACAAAAAGCTTGTCTTCTGGGGTCAGCCAGAATTTTACGAAAAGTTTTGGATATCTGAGGCCATGGGAAATGGCTTGATATTCAACTGTGTAACTTCCAGCATATGCTGTGCAACATCGAAAATAATAATAATAAAATTAGCAATTCCACAAGTCTTCCAGCTTCGCTTGGAAGCCTAATAATAATAACTAGAACTGCTAAGCAGTTCTGACAGGCTTCCAAGCAGAAATTTTTCCGATATGTCCCTAACTTATATCTATACCTGACACTCGGCATAAGTTTGACTGAGATACCTTGAACAGTTAAGCGTTTTTCGATGAATTACTAATTTATCTATGGGCCAGGCTTGGAACTGATATGATAATAACTTATACCTATATTCGACATATGGCCCAAGTTTGACCGGGATACCTTCAATAGTTAAGTGTTTCTCGAATAATTTGTAATTTATCTATGGGTCATGCTTGGAAATGATATGACAATAACTTATACATATACTTGACATATGGTCCAAGTTTGACCGGGATACCGTGAACAGTTAAGAATTTTTCGATGAATTAGTAATTTATCTATGGGCCATGCCTGGAACTGATAGGACACTAACTTATACCTATACTTGACATATGGCCCAAGTTTGACAGGGATACCTTCAATAGTTAAGCTTTTTGAAGAATTAGTAATTTATCTATGGGCCATGCTTGAAACTGATATGACTTCGACTTATACATATACTTGACATATGGCCCAAGTTTTGACTGATATACCTTCGATAGTTAAGCGTTTTTTCGATTAATTTGTAATTTATCTATGGGCCATGCTTGGAACTGATATGACATTAACTTATACCTATACTTGACATATGGCCCAAGTTTGCCCTGGATACCTTCAACAGTTGAGCTGTTTTCGATGAATTAGTGATTTATCTATGGGCCATGCTTGGAACTGATATGACAATATCTTTAAACTATAATCGATATTCGGTCCAAGTTTGACCGGGATACCCTCAACAGTTAATCGTTTTTTTGAAAAATCGGTAATTTATCTATGGGCCATGCTGGTAACATACAAGACAAAAACTAAAACTTGAATCTTCTAATTCATTCTGAGACTCGGTCCAAGTTTGATCAGTGAACCTTTTACAGTTTTTTAGTAAACGGCAATGCTTGTTTTTTACTTATCTATGGTTTATCTATGGACCATTCGTGGAACTGACCCCATTTTATCAAACTTTCATCTACTACTCATACCTGATACTCGGTCCAAGTTTGACTGGTATACCTTTTATAGTTTAGGTGGAGTAGGTTGGGAGAAGAATAATAATAATAATAATAATAATAATAATAAAATTAGCAATTCCACAAGTCTTCCAGCTTCGCTTGGAAGCCTAATAATAATAATAATAACCCATCCTGGGATTACTGCCTTGTCGTGGCGGGTGGGCTCAGTACCTCTTTGATCTGTAGCGCTATGATGGGAGGATTTCATATTCCTGGCAGGGTCACCCATATCAGAAAGTTATGCAGTGAGGGGGAAGCCAAAGGTAATCCACCCAGCTATGGGTTAAATAGTCTCACACTCATGATGGTAAACACAAGAAATTCTTCAAAAAACAAAGGCGTAAAGGAGTCTGTTCCGCGAATCGGCAGCCTCTCGCCCGGCGGTGCAGGTGGGCACGCGCAGCCACCTCTCGGTCGTCATTCAACGACTTCGCGTACCAATTTTAACTCGACTAGAGAAAACAACCAAGAAATAGTCGAAACATGTTCGCGACCTTGATTCCTCTCAAGTCACAGCTCTGACTGGCCAGTCCGCAGAGGTTCTTCCTCATAGGAACCCACAGAGTATACACCTATCGAAATCAAATCCAAGTAAAAATTTTCGACAAAAATGGACGAGAGAGGAATACAAAGAAGTTTTGCGAGCGTATTATATTGCACGCTCTCTTCATATGCAAAATACTACACAACAAACATATCAGATTTGGCGGGAAAGAAACCCTGGAAGGCGAATGAATCTAGATTCTAACAAACTGGCCAATGTCAGGCGAGACATCATAAAAAAACCACAGACTATCGGAAATGGATATTGTTAATTTGAGAAAAGAAGTAGACCAAACAAGCATAATAGAAGACGATTCAGAAAATCATTTGGAACCGGAAACGTCAAGAGATAACGATCAGCAATTTCCACCAAATATCACATCGAATTTTGAAGAATCTTACGAAACTCTCAAATGTGATATTTTAGGAAAACTGAAGGAAGTCCAGCTAACACAAATTGAAAGCCGAAAACGGCTTCCTAAACTTTGCCCGTCTTTGGAATTGTTCAATTTAATTCACAAAGTCAATAAAGCACTAGAAGCAATCGTTGGAGATTACACAAAACTTGATATCAATACGATAAATCAGATGATGTACGCAACTGCAGTTACGGTGACAGAACGTATGGGATTATCAACCTTAAATCCTCAGAAAATAACCCATCACACATCCGCCCCCTGGAAACAAAGAATTCAAAGAGTGATAAATAACAAAAGGAAAGACATATCAGTACTGAACGAAACTGAAAATCCCAATTCTAAAATCAGTACCAAGAAGAAAAAGAGAATTCAACAGAAATATTGCATAAAAAACAATTCAGATCTTGCTGCAACAAAAGAACAACTAAAACAGCAGATACAGGCAAAAGCACAAAGAATCAGACGATATGAGAAAAGAGCACGTCAGTTCCGTGAAAACAAATTATTCAAATTAGAACCCAAAAAAATTTTATCGAGAAATCGGGAAGAGAAAACCATAAACGTCGTGAAACCCCCCGGCAAAACAAGATATCAGTATATTTTGGAGAGATTTATGGGAATCCAGAAAAAGTGCACAATACAGACGCTTCGTGGATAAAAAGAGAAGCTATAAATCAGAACAACCTGACGCCACAAGAATGGCAAGGCATCAGTGAAACACAACTGCAAAATGCAATAAAAAAAACGCAAAATTGGAAATCCCCCCGGAATCGATCAAGTTGCAAATTTTTGGCTTAAACATTTGACAAGCCTGCACGGAGTACTTTTGAAAGCATTCAATGAGGTAATTGCCAAACCCGAAAAATGCACCCAAGTGGTGGACACATGGAATAACGTATTTACTACCTAAATCGGAAAATACAGAAATGGTCAAAAACTATCGGCCTATAACCTGCCTACCAACATTGTACAAGGTATTAACAGCAATTTTATCTGAAAGTATATATTCCCATCTAAATTTGAATAATATACTGCCAGCTGAACAGAAGGGATGTAGAAAACAGTCATACGGATGTAAAGACCAACTACTCATCAATAAAATGATATTAGAAGATTGTCGAAAAAGAAAACGAAACCTAAGCACAGCCTGGATTGATTACCGTAAAGCATTCGACAGTGTGTGCCACATTCATGGCTTTTGAATGTTATGCAACTATACAAAGTTTCACCACTCATAATTGAATTTATTTCACAGAGCATGGAAAATTGGAAAACAAACCTGTTATTAAGCCACTTGAAAGGAACTATTTCTATCGAAAATGTTAATATAAATAATGGCATATTTCAAGGTGATTCATTATCGCCATTATTATTTTGCCTGTCGGTCGCGCCATTAAGCAGGATGATAAATGACACAAAGGGAGGGGTATAAAATACAACAACGGTCTCTAACCCATTTGTTTTTTATGGATGATTTGAAGTTGTATGCCAAAAGTAAACCTGAATTAAAAGACAAATTACAAATAGTCAAAAACTTCAGCAATGATATAAAAAATGGAATTCGGATTAGAAAAATGCGCAGAGGCAAATTTTCTAAAAGGAAAGTTAACAAAATTGACTGGAACAGTATTAGAAGGGGGAAATGTCATAAAAGAATTAGCGAGTGATGGTTGTTACAAAATATCTTGGAATCGAAGAAAGCGATAATATTCATCACTCTGACATGAAAAGAAAACTGAAGTTAGAATACTGCCGAAGAACTCGAATGATACTGAAAAGTCTACTGAACGCACACAACAAAATTGCAGCCATTAACAGTCTTTCGGTACCTGTTTTGACATACAGCTTTAACATCGTCAATTGGACAATTACCGACCTAAAAAAAATCGATACGAAAACAAGGAAATTATTGACAATGCACAACATGCACCATCCAAAAGCTGACGTTGCAAGAATTTACTTGCCGAGAAAAGAAGGTGGGCGAGGATTGATCATGCTTGAAAACTCATACAAAGTGTCTACAATTGGATTATGCACATATTTGAAAATGACAAGCGACCCTCTATTGAAATTGGTAAAAGTTTATGACAAAGAAAAAGGAAGTCACTCAATATTCAAAGAATCAGCAAAATATCTACAAGAATTAAATTTAACAGTGGAACAAGGAGAACGGGAGATAAAAAGCCCTTCGAGTGAAGCAAAGAAACTGAAGGAAAAAATAAGATTATGTTATTTAAGGAAGTTGAAAGAAGTTTGGACAAGTAAACCATTACACGGGCAATACCCCAAGCGAATATTTCAAGCACACGTGGATTTCAAGTTAACTCAACTCTGGTTGAGAAGTCCAGATTTGAAAGCTGAGACAGAAGGATTTCTGATGGCGGCACAGGACCAATCTCTCCTCACGAATCAGTACAAGAAAAATGTTTTAAAAATTTGGTAACAACTCAAAATGCCGACTGTGTAATGAATTTGAGGAAACAATAGATCACATCATCTCAGGATGTCCAGTTCATGCAAAAACTGAATATATACATCGACATAATAGGGCTGCTTCTTACATTCATTGGAAAATCTGCAAACATTTTAAATTTGAAACAAAAGACAAATGGTATGAACACGAACCAAAACCAGTACATGAAAATAACGAAGTAACAATAATTTGGGATCTGCAAGTTCACACGGACAAAGAAATCAGAGCAAACAGACCTGACATCATAGTTAAACACAAAAACTCAAACAACTGCTACCTCATCGATATGACCGTCCCATCAGATAAGAATGTTCAACAGAAAGAACTTGAAAAGATGTCAAAATATAAAGACTTGGAATTAGAAATTACCCGGATGTGGAAAATGAAAGTTTCTACAATCCCAATTGTAATCGGAGCATTGGGATTGATAAAAAAAGGATTTCAAGAACATTTGGATAAAATACCTTGCCATATAGCGGTTTGGCCCATTCAGAAAACTGTTTTACTTGGTACTGCGCACATATTGCGCAAACATTTATCTATGAATGTGAACATGTGATATTGTGCTCGCAAAATTGCAGCATCTCCTTAGGTGCATGGTATGTACCCGGAGATGTAATGAAGCAGAGCATTGATACTAAAAAAGATAATAATAAAATTAGCAATTCCACAAGTCTTCCAGCTTCGCTTGGAAGCCTAATAATAATAAAATTAGCAATTCCACAAGTCTTCCAGCTTCGCTTGGAAGCCTAATAATAATAATAAAATTAGCAATTCCACAAGTCTTCCAGCTTCGCTTGGAAGCCTAATTACCAGACTGCAATATTAAACGCCCTAACACAGTCGTAAAACAAAAAATGCCTACAAAGTGAAAATCCTTATCGCGCAACACGGGGAAAATACAAAATGCTTTGTGACGCAACAAATTCACATAAACATGTTTGGGCATGTTTTCATCAGGATAAAAGAGAGAGTTTTATCTCTCGGCGCATAATATAAAGAAACACTAAATTAGAGTTCACTAAAGTAGGACGGCGAGTTTA
>OZ023153.1:2087315-2103273 GCA_963675895.2 Styela plicata | reverse complement strand
ACTTGAGCTGTTTTCGATAAATTAGTGATTTATCTATGGGCCATGCTTGGAACTGATATGACTTTGACTTATTACATATACTTGACATGTGGCCCAAGTTTGACTGGGATACCTTCAATAGTTAAGCTTTTTTCGAAGAATAGGTAATTTATCGATGGGCCATGCTTGAAACTGATATGACTTTGACTTATACATATACTTGACATAAGGCCCAAGTTTGACTGAGATATCTTTAATAGTTAGGCGTTTTTCGATTAATTTGTAATTTTATCTATGGGCCATGCTTGGAACTGATATGACACTAACTTTTACCTATACTTTACATATGGTCCAAGTTTGACCTGGATAGCTTCAACAGTTGAGCTGTTTCCGATGAATTAGGGATTTATCTATGGGCCATGCTTGAAACTGATATGACTTTGACTTATACATATACTTGACATATGGCCCAAGTTTGACTGAGATATCTTCAATACTTAGGCGTTTTTCGATTAATTTGTAATTTATCTATGGGCCATGCTTGGAACAGATATGACACTAACTTTTACCTATACTTGACATATGGTCCAAGTTTTGACCTGGATATCTTCAACAGTTGAGCTGTTTTCGATGAAATAGTGATTTATCTATGGGCCATGCTTGGAACTGATATGCCAATATCTTTTAAACTATAATCGATATTCGGTCCAAGTTTGACCGGGATACCGTCAACAGTTAATCATTTTTCGAAAAATCGGTAATTTATATCTATGGGCCATGCTGGTAACAGATAAGACAACACTAAAACTTGAATCTTCTAATTCTTTCTGAGACTCGGTCCAAGTTTGATCAGTGTACCTTCTACAGTTTTTTAGTAAACGGCAATACTTGTTTTTTACTTATCTATGGTTTATCTATGGTCCATTCATGGAACTGACCCCATTTTATCAAACTTTCATCTACTACTCATACCTGATACTCGGTCCAAAGTTTGACTGGTATATACCTTTTATAGTTTAGGTGGAGTAGGTTGGGAGAATAATAATAATAATAATAATAATAATAACTAGAACTGCTAAGCAGTTCTGACAGGCTTCCAAGCAGAAATTTTTCCGATATGTCCCTAACTTATATCTATACCTGACACTCGGCATAAGTTTGACTGAGATACCTTGAACAGTTAAGCGTTTTTCGATGAATTACTAATTTATCTATGGGCCAGGCTTGGAACTGATATGATAATAACTTATACCTATATTCGACATATGGCCCAAGTTTGACCGGGATACCTTTAATAGTTAAGCGTTTTTTGATTAATTTATAATTTATCTATGGGCCATGCTTGGAACTGATATGACTATACCTTATACCTATACTTGACATATGGTCCAAGTTTGACCGGGATACCTTGAACAGTTAAGCATTTTTCAATGAATTAGTAATTTATCTATGGGCCATGCTTGGAACTGATATGACTATACCTTATAGCTATACTTGACATATGGCCCAAGTTTGACCGGAAAACCTTCAATAGTTAAGCTTTTTTCAAAGAATTAGTAATTTATCTATGGGCCATGCTTGGAACTGATATCACTTTAACTTATACATATACTTGACATATGGCCCAAGTTTGACTGATATACCTTCGATAGTTAAGCGTTTTTCGATTAATTTGTAATTTATCTATGGGCCATGCTTGGAACTGATATGATAATAACTTATACCTATATTCGACATATGGCCCAAGTTTGACCGGGATACCTTTAATAGTTAAGCGTTTTTTGATTAATTTATAATTTATCTATGGGCCATGCTTGGAACTGATATCACTTTAACTTATACATATACTTGACATATGGCCCAAGTTTGACTGATATACCTTCGATAGTTAAGCTTTTTTCGATGAATTACTAATTTATCTATGGGCCAGGCTTGGAACTGATATGATAATAACTTATACCTATATTCGACATATGGCCCAAGTTTGACCGGGATACCTTTAATAGTTAAGCGTTTTTTGATTAATTTATAATTTATCTATGGGCCATGCTTGGAACTGATATGACTATACCTTATACCTATACTTGACATATGGTCCAAGTTTGACCGGGATACCTTGAACAGTTAAGCATTTTTCAATGAATTAGTAATTTATCTATGGGCCATGCTTGGAACTGATATGACTATACCTTATAGCTATACTTGACATATGGCCCAAGTTTGACTGGAAAACCTTCAATAGTTAAGCTTTTTTCAAAGAATTAGTAATTTATCTATGGGCCATGCTTGGAACTGATATCACTTTAACTTATACATATACTTGACATATGGCCCAAGTTTGACTGATATACCTTCGATAGTTAAGCGTTTTTTCGATTAATTTGTAATTTATCTATGGGCCATGCTTGGAACTGATATGACATTAACTTATACCTATACTTGACATATGGCCCAAGTTTGACCTGGATACCTTCAACAGTTGAGCTGTTTTCGATGAATTAGGGATTTATCTATGGGCCATGCTTGGAACTGATATGACAATATCTTTAAACTATAATCGATATTCGGTCCAAGTTTGACCGGGATACCCTCAACAGTTAATCGTTTTTTGAAAAATCAGTAATTTATCTATGGGCCATGCTGGTAACATACAAGACAAAACTAAAACTTGAATCTTCTAATTCATTCTGAGACTCGGTCCAAGTTTGATCAGTGAACCTTTTACAGTTTTTTAGTAAACGGCAATGCTTGTTTTTTACTTATCTATGGTTTATCTATGGACCATTCGTGGAACTGACCCCATTTTATCAAACTTTCATCTACTACTCATACCTGATACTCGGTCCAAGTTTGACCTATACTTGACATATGGCCCAAGTTTGACCGGAAAACCTTCAATAGTTAAGCTTTTTTCGAAGAATCAGTAATTTATCTATGGGCCATGCTTGGAACTGATATCACTTTAACTTATACATATACTTGACATATGGCCCAAGTTTGACTGATATACCTTCGATAGTTAAGCGTTTTTGGATTAATTTGTAATTTATCTATGGGCCATGCTTGGAACTGATATGACATTAACTTATACCTATACTTGACATATGGCCCAAGTTTGACCTGGATACCTTCAACAGTTGAACTGTTTTCGATGAATTAGTGATTTATCTATGGGCCATGCTTGGAACTGATATGACAATATCTTTAAACTATAATCGATATTCGGTCCAAGTTTGACCGGGATACCCTCAACAGTTAATCGTTTTTTGAAAAATCGGTAATTTATCTATGGGCCATGCTGGTAACATACAAGACAAAACTAAAACTTGAATCTTCTAATTCATTCTGAGACTCGGTCCAAGTTTGATCAGTGAACCTTTTACAGTTTTTTAGTAAACGGCAATGCTTGTTTTTTACTTATCTATGGTTTATCTATGGACCATTCGTGGAACTGACCCCATTTTATCAAACTTTCATCTACTACTCATGCCTGATACTCGGTCCAAGTTTGACTGGTATACCTTTTATAGTTTAGGTGGAGTAGGTTGGGAGAATAATAATAATAATAATAATAATAATAATAATAGGAGAGGTCTGATCGGGAGAGGTCTGATCGGGATAGAGAACACATACAAATTATCTACAGTCGGCTTAGACACATATTTAGCAACAAACAGTGACGAGTTTTTAAAATTGGTTTCAAGACATGAATTGCGGCTACACAATACAGCTCAAAATTTTCGTAGATTTTTCAATATTGAAGACGCATCAAGAACAGACGCTTCTCCGTCGGACTTGGCCAAGAAAACAAAGAAATATATGAAAGAAGAAATTCTGAAGAATTTTGAAGAAATGTGGACGAACAAGCCATTACACGGGAAACACAAGCAAAGATCAAACCAGGATGATATTGACAGAGAATTGTCGTATGCATGGTTGAGAAGCAAATCACTAAAAGGAGAAACTGAAGGTTTCATAATGGCAGCTCAGGATCAATGCTTACAGACAAATAATTTTAAACATAATATTATGGGCCAGACAGAGGTGAATCCAAATTGTAGATTGTGTAATGAAAGAACTGAAACAATCGATCACATATTAAATGGATGCAAAATACTTGCTTCTACTGAATATACGCAAAGACATGATAAAGTGGGAAAATACATCCATTGGAAAGTATGTAAGTTTTACAAAATCGAAACAAGAGAAAACTGGTATGATCATGAAACAAATCCTGTAGTGGAAAAATGAGACTGTTACAATTTTATGGGACTTTCCAATTCATACAGACCGAACCATCAACCAAAGCAAATAGACCAGATATCGTGATTAAAGATAAAAAAATCTGCTACTACATGCCTCCTAATTGACGTTACTATTCCAGCGGCACCCAATATGGCAAAAAAAGAACTCGAAAAATTAAGTAAATACAAAGACTTGGAAATTGAGATAACAAGAATGTGGTCAATGAAAACAAAGATAATTCCTGTAGTTATTGGATCATTGGGTCTCGTACGCAAATCGCTGGAAAAATATATGAAAAATATTCCTGGACATATTGTTATTGAACAAATACAAAGAATTGCTCTTCTTGGAAGCGCACATATTTTGAGAAAATTTCTCTCATTGACAGAATAAACGAAGTATTCCAGCTAAGGGTTATGGTTTAACCCCGCTCTTACAAGCAAATATTCATTACTTGAACAAAATAATAATAATAACTAGAACTGCTAAGCAGTTCTGACAGGCTTCCAAGCAGAAATTTTTCCGATATGTCCCTAACTTATGTCTATACCTGACAGTTTTACCTGGATTCCTTCAACAGTTGAGCTGTTTTCGATGAATTAGTGATTTATCTATGGGCCATGCTTGGAACTGATATGACTTTGACTTATACATATACTTGACATATGGCCCAAGTTTGACTGGGATACCTTCAATAGTTAAGCTTTTTTCGAAGAATTAGTAATTTATCTATGGGCCATGCTTGGAACTGATATGACTTTGACTTATTCCTATACTTGACATATGGCCCAAGTTTGACTGAGATATCTTTAATAGTTAGGCGTTTTTCGATTAATTTGTAATTTATCTATGGGCCATGCTTGGAACTGATGTGACACTAACTTATACCTATACTTGACATATGGCCCAAGTTTGACCGGAAAACCTTCAATAGTTAAGCTTTTTTCGAAGAATTAGTAATTTATCTATGGGCCATGCTTGGAACTGATATCACTTTAACCTTTACATATACTTGACATATGGCCCAAGTTTGACTGATATACCTTCGATAGTTAAGCGTTTTTCGATTAATTTGTAATTTATCTATGGGCCATGCTTGGAACTGATATGACATTAACTTATACCTATACTTGACATATGGCCCAAGTTTGACCTGGATACCTTCAACAGTTGAGCTGTTTTCGATGAATTAGTGATTTATCTATGGGCCATGCTTGGAACTGATATGACAATATCTTTAAACTATAATCGATATTCGGTTCAAGTTTGACCGGGATACCCTCAACAGTCAATCGTTTTTTGAAAAATCGGTAATTTATCTATGGGCCATGCTGGTAACATACAAGACAAAACTAAAACTTGAATCTTCTAATTCATTCTGAGACTCGGTCCAAGTTTGATCAGTGAACCTTTTACAGTTTTTTAGTAAACGGCAATGCTTGTTTTTTACTTATCTATGGTTTATCTATGGACCATTCGTGGAACTGACCCCATTTCATCAAACTTTCATCTACTACTCATACCTGATACTCGGTCCAAGTTTGACTGGTATACCTTTTATAGTTTAGGTGGAGTAGGTTGGGAGAAGAATAATAATAATAACTAGAACTGCTAAGCAGTTCTGACAGGCTTCCAAGCAGAAATTTTTCTGATATGTCCCTAACTTATATCTATACCTGACACTCGGCATAAGTTTGACTGAGATACCTTGCACAGTTAAGCGTTTTTCGATGAATTACTAATTTATCTATGGGCCAGGCTTGGAACTGATATGATATTAACTTATACCTATATTCGACATATGGCCCAAGTTTGACCGGGATACCTTTAATAGTTAATCGTTTTTTGATTAATTTATAATTTATCTATGGGCCATGCTTGGAACTGATATGACTATACCTTATACCTATACTTACATATGGTCCAAGTTTGACCGGGATACCTTGAACAGTTAAGCATTTTTTTTCAATGAATTAGTAATTTATCTATGAGCCATGCTTGGAAACTGATATGACACTAACTTATACCTATACTTGACATATGGCCCAAGTTTGACCGGAAAACCTTCAATAGTTAAGCTTTTTTCAAAGAATTAGTAATTTATCTATGGGCCATGCTTGGAACTGATATCACTTTAACTTATACATATACTTGACATATGGCCCAAGTTTGACTGATATACCTTCGATAGTTAAGCGTTTTTCGATTAATTAATTTGTAATTTATCTATGGGCCATGCTTGGAACTGATATGACTTTAAACTTATACCTATACTTGACATATGGCCCAAGTTTGACCTGGATACCTTCAACAGTTGAGCTGTTTTCGATGAATTAGGGATTTATCTATGGGCCATGCTTGGAACAGATATGACAATATCTTTAAACTATAATCGATATTCGGTCCAAGTTTGACCGGGATACCCTCAACAGTTAATCGTTTTTTGAAAAATCAGTAATTTATCTATGGGCCATGCTGGTAACATACAGGACAAAACTAAAACTTGAATCTTCTAATTCATTCTGAGACTCGGTCCAAGTTTGATCAGTGAACCTTTTACAGTTTTTTAGTAAACGGCAATGCTTGTTTTTTACTTATCTATGGTTTATCTATGGACCATTCGTGGAACTGACCCCATTTTATCAAACTTTCATCTACTACTCATACCTGATACTCGGTCCAAGTTTGACTGATATACCTTTTATAGTTTAGGTGGAGTAGGTTGGGAGAAGAATAATAATAATAATAATAATAATAATAATAACTAGAACTGCTAAGCAGTTCTGACAGGCTTCCAAGCAGAAATTTTTCCGATATGTCCCTAACTTATATCTATACCTGACACTCGGCATAAGTTTGACTGAGATACCTTGAACAGTTAAGCGTTTTTCGATGAATTACTAATTTATCTATGGGCCAGGCTTGGAACTGATATGATAATAACTTATACCTATATTCGACATATGGCCCAAGTTTGACCGGGATACCTTTAATAGTTAAGCGTTTTTTGATTAATTTATAATTTATCTATGGGCCATGCTTGGAACTGATATGACTATACCTTATACCTATACTTGACATATGATCCAAGTTTGACCGGGATACCTTGAACAGTTAAGCATTTTTCAATGAATTAGTAATTTATCTATGGGCCATGCTTGGAACTGATATGACACTAACTTATACCTATACTTGACATATGGCCCAAGTTTGACCGGAAAACCTTCAATAGTTAAGCTTTTTTCAAAGAATTAGTAATTTATCTATGGGCCATGCTTGGAACTGATATCACTTTAACTTATACATATACTTGACATATGGCCCAAGTTTGACTGATATACCTTCGATAGTTGAGCGCTTTTCGATTAATTTGTAATTTATCTATGGGCCATGCTTGGAACTGATATGACATTAACTTATACCTATACTTGACATATGGCCCAAGTTTGACCTGGATACCTTCAACAGTTGAACTGTTTTCGATGAATTAGGGATTTATCTATGGGCCATGCTCGGAACTGATATGACAATATCTTTAAACTATAATCGATATTCGGTCCAAGTTTGACCGGGATACCCTCAACAGTTAATCGTTTTTTGAAAAATCAGTAATTTATCTATGGGCCATGCTGGTAACATACAAGACAAAACTAAAACTTGAATCTTCTTATTCATTCTGAGACTCGGTCCAAGTTTGATCAGTGAACCTTTTACAGTTTTTTAGTAAACGGCAATGCTTGTTTTTTACTTATCTATGGTTTATCTATGGACCATTCGTGGAACTGACCCCATTTTATCAAACTTTCATCTACTACTCATACCTGATACTCGGTCCAAGTTTGACTGATATACCTTTTTATAGTTTAGGTGGAGTAGGTTGGGAGAAGAATAATAATAATAATAATAATAATAATAATAATAATAATAATAACTCACGGGGTGGATCCCTACTGAGCGCGTCCCCAGGTGGCGGATAGGGGAAAAGCCTTCGGATACGGAGGTTAGCTGCGAATAACCAATAAGCAGTCGTGGACCAACCAAACACGGGATATTCATTCATCTGTGTCAAATATATGGGTGGATAGGACCCTGCTGTGGTAAGCAACCTATCTAGTGCAAGTATCACAAACAAACTGCTCGCAACTCAAAGGTGTTTATCGTGCCCAGGAGTGAATGGCTTCTGCGATATGAGGTCGATAACGATTTCTAGTAGACTTGGGCGAACCTACTAGTACAAGCCTTACCCTATGAGCCGGGCAACTTAGGGTGGACCGTTATTCCCCGCGCGTCAGAATATTCTTTATGGGAGATAAAAAATATCAATAATAAAAAATTTGTCAAACCTAACTCAGAGGATCCCGGATCAAAATGTAGCAGTTGATGAAATTGCTGATCTGCAAGGGAATGCTCTGAATAACACTGTGTCTGCGAGTGGGGTAGTATGGTCAAATGATGAACGAAAGAAATTGGTTGAAATTGACTTGGAGGAAAGGAATAAAGGGCGTGGATTTATGTCGAGAGTAAAGGAAAGGTGGGATAAAAGAATTCCCAAATAAATCGCGGATGTCGGAACAAAATTTGCGTGATAATGCAAGACGATTTTTTAAAAGAATTTCAGCAGTCACAACTATTAGAACATGAAGATAATACACAAAATACACAAGGCATTGAAAACAAAGCAAAAATTTCTACGATGTGGACAAACAGCATGAAGGAACACTTGGTGAAATTTGATTTGGAAGAACGAGCAAAAGGACTTGGATTCATAAAAAGATTAAAACAAAGGTGGGGATTCTCATTTTCCGCAGCATAGCAGCATTTCACCCCAATGTTTACGAGACAATGCATCCCGATTCAAAAAAGACCCGACACTCATGAATCTTTTGTTGGTACAAAATTCAACTCAAGTTACAGCGGAATCAGGAACACATATTTACCTGGAAGAAAACATTGATTGTCATTTATTGTCCAGAAACAGCGAAACTCTCGAAGAGACCCTGCGTTATCTCATGGTTTTTTCCGCAGAACAAATCACATCGATAGAAGACCAAGAGTTTTGCTCAGAATTTTGTACTACAGCTAAAACAAATGAAAATGTCAACGGATGTTCAAATTGAAAAAAAGAGAAAAACTTAATAAAATAACTATAGATGGCGAATTTAAAGAGAGGATAAAACCGAGTCATAGGGCAGTATTTGCAACATATCAAGACTTTGCCAGAATTAACTGATGTTGTGTATGCCGCAGCTATCACAGCGGAAAAAATAATTGGAATAAAGCCAAATAAAAGAAATGGGAAGATAATAAAAAACAGGCGAATACGGAAACTTGAAAACCAGATAAAGGAACTTCGACAGCTAATAGCAAATATTTCAAATGAGCTACACAGAAGAAATGTTTTATGGAGAAAAGCCACATCGAAAGAAAAAAGAATACTGGAGACATTGAGGAAAAAATCCGGAAGTAATTTAATCAGCCAGGTGGATTTACTAAATGCAAAAGAAAAATGGCTTGATTCGATGAGATCGAAAATTGTAAAACTTCAGCGTGCTAAAGAACGGGAAGCCAGGTTGAGAAACAACAGTTTATTTAAAAAAGACGAAGGAAAATTGTACAAAAGGTTACACAATTCATGCCAATCCGGTACAGTCCCACCAATGGAAAAGTTCGAAAATTTTTTGGGGTCAACTTTGGGAAGATGATAGCAAAACACCAAATAAGAAATGGATGGAAGTCATAGAAAATCGGATAAAAGAAAAAATTAGGACGACGAATACATTTGAAATCACACCTCAAGAGCTCTCAGCAGTAATTCGTAAAAGGAAGAATTGGACGGCACCGGGAATTGACGGCATACCGAACTTTTGGTGGAAAACATTAAGAGTAACTTGGAAGCCGATGCAGAATATTATGCAAAGCTGGATCGAGGATGCATCAAAAATCCCTGACTGGATAGCACTTGGAAGGACAGTTCTTATTCCAAAAACTAATAACCTGTCTTCCGAAAAAGATTACCGGCCAATTACATGCCTGAATACATCATATAAATGGTTTACTGGTATTCTGGCAAGATACATCAAGACTCATGCAACAGAAAACAACATATGGGATGAAAATCAAATGGGAACTTGCGACAACGTACTTGGAACTATGGACCAGTTGTTAATTGATAATTGCATTATGGACGAAGTGAAAACATATAAAAGGAATTTAGCAGTGGCGTATTATGATTATCAGAAAGCCTATGACCGTGTACACCATGATTGGATTCTTAAAGTTTTTCGCTGGATTGGTATACCTGATTGCACCTGTTTTTTAATATCAGAACTGATGAAGAAATGGAAGACAAGATTAGAACTGACTGTCAACGGCGAGCTCAAACGGAGCAGATGGATGAAAATAACAAGAGGATTTTTGCAAGGAGGAGATAGTTTCTCTCCAGTTGGGTTTTGTTTAAACGGAATTACCAATAGCCACAATGCTCCAAGATACAGACGGATATAGAATGGGCCCACCTGGGAAAAGAAATATCAAAAAAACACACAATTTATTTATCGACGATTTGAAAGTTTATCAACCAACCCACGAAAAATTGAAATTGGTAAATGACTTGCTAGTGCAAGCCAGTGTTGACACTGGTGCTAGTTATGGAGTAAAAAAATGTGCAGAAGTGGTGTTTGAAAGGGGAGTCATGCTGCAATGTGATGGACTGCAAATATTGAATGAAAGAATGAGATCACTTAACCCGGAACAAAACGAAGTGTATAAATTTTTGGGATGCGAACAAGGAGACGGTATTGACATGGAGAGAATTATGAAAAGAATAACTAAAGAAATGACGGAACGGATGTTGAGTTTGGTCAGTCTGCGACTCTATGATAAAAATTTGATAAAGGCTATTAATTGTAGAGTCATACCTGTTGCAAGCTATGTAATGAATGCCTGTATATTTTCGAAAAAGGATCTCGACCACCTGGACAAAACAATCAAAAGTATATTGAGAAAAAATAACATGCACGCAAAACAAGGAAGTGATGAACGGTTATATTTGAAAAGAGAAAATGGAGGACGATCGTTAAAAAGTTTGAAAGCCGTGTATGCGGAAACAAAAGTCAGAATTGCCTGTTACATGGCAATGTCTGAAAACAAATGGATCAAGACAGCGTGGATGCGACAAAGAATGCGCGAAGGAAGGTCCGTCAAGCTTGAAGCAGAGAGAGCAATGCAAGAGGTCGGTGAAAAAGTCGAATTTGCACAAAATCACATAAAATTAAACAATCAGGAATTGACTGGGACTTGGAAGGAAATCTGGAAAAAATTGAAGTATATTTTGAAGAGCAAAACAGAAGAAACCCGACTTAAACAATACAAAACAAAAACTATGCAAAGTCAAATATTTCAATCACTTGAGAAGGAAAGCCACAACTGGTTAAAAGGTAATGTTGTTCCTGAGAAAACAGCTGCAATTATATGTGTACAAGAACAAATGGTCGAAACAAGAGGATGGAAGATGAGTCGTGGGTTGATGGTGGAAACTGATAAATGTCGATTGTGTAATGAAATAAAGGAAACAGTGATACATTTAGTATCGGGATGTAAAAAACTGGCGGGAAATGAATACATAAAAAGACACAACAACGCTCTGATGGTTTTGGCTGTTGAATGGGCAAAACAGGAAGGCGTTTTGTCAGCTGACACTATCTGGTACAAATTGAACTGGCCGAAAAGGGACTGTGTTTGAAAAAGATGGAAAAAAAACTTTGTTGGGATTTCGAATTTAATATGAGAAAAACTACTACAGCAAGAAGACCAGACCTCATAATTGAGGATACAGGTAAAAAAAAGATATTAATTATCGACATGGCGTGTCCAAATGAGAAAAATATTATTTCAAAATATAATGAAAAATTAGAAAAATACCAACAGTTGGCGTTTGAAATGAGAGAACGGAGACATGGTTTTAGAGTTGAAATTGTTCCTGTGGTTATCGGATGCCTGGGAGGCGGAATGGAGAAATTGAAAAAACATGTTGCAAAAATAATTCGGGATGAAAAGAGAGTGAGCCAAATATGTGACCAGATGCTGAAAGTGGTTCTATTCCAAAGTGAATCAATCGTGAGAAAGACATTGTCTGGACTTATACAAACAATTTGAAACTTTACTCGCAGACACATTGTTTATCAGAACTGCCAAAACTTGTCAGTTCTTATATCGGCCTGTAAAACAGGCTTAATAATCTATAATAATAACCACCTGGGAAAAGAAATATCAAAAAAACACACAATTTATTTATCGACGATTTGAAAGTTTATCAACCAACCCACGAAAAATTGAAATTGGTAAATGACTTGCTAGTGCAAGCCAGTGTTGACACTGGTGCTAGTTATGGAGTAAAAAAATGTGCAGAAGTGGTGTTTGAAAGGGGAGTCATGCTGCAATGTGATGGACTGCAAATATTGAATGAAAGAATGAGATCACTTAACCCGGAACAAAACCACCTGGGAAAAGAAATATCAAAAAAACACACAATTTATTTATCGACGATTTGAAAGTTTATCAACCAACCCACGAAAAATTGAAATTGGTAAATGACTTGCTAGTGCAAGCCAGTGTTGACACTGGTGCTAGTTATGGAGTAAAAAAATGTGCAGAAGTGGTGTTTGAAAGGGGAGTCATGCTGCAATGTGATGGACTGCAAATATTGAATGAAAGAATGAGATCACTTAACCCGGAACAAAACGAAGTGTATAAATTTTTGGGATGCGAACAAGGAGACGGTATTGACATGGAGAGAATTATGAAAAGAATAACTAAAGAAATGACGGAACGGATGTTGAGTTTGGTCAGTCTGCGACTCTATGATAAAAATTTGATAAAGGCTATTAATTGTAGAGTCATACCTGTTGCAAGCTATGTAATGAATGCCTGTATATTTTCGAAAAAGGATCTCGACCACCTGGACAAAACAATCAAAAGTATATTGAGAAAAAAATAACATGCACGCAAAACAAGGAAGTGATGAACGGTTATATATTGAAACGAGAAAATGGAGGACGATCGTTAAAAAAGTTTGAAAGCCGTGTATGCGGAAACAAAAGTCAGAATTGCCTGTTACATGGCAATGTCTGAAAACAAATGGATCAAGACAGCGTGGATGCGACAAAGAATGCGCGAAGGAAGGTCCGTCAAGCTTGAAGCAGAGAGAGCAATGCAAGAGGTCGGTGAAAAAGTCGAATTTGCACAAAATCACATAAAATTAAACAATCAGGAATTGACTGGGACTTGGAAGGAAATCTGGAAAAAATTGAAGTATATTTTGAAGAGCAAAACAGAAGAAACCCGACTTAAACAATACAAAACAAAAACTATGCAAAGTCAAATATTTCAATCACTTGAGAAGGAAAGCCACAACTGGTTAAAAGGTAATGTTGTTCCTGAGAAAACAGCTGCAATTATATGTGTACAAGAACAAATGGTCGAAACAAGAGGATGGAAGATGAGTCGTGGGTTGATGGTGGAAACTGATAAATGTCGATTGTGTAATGAAATAAAGGAAACGGTGATACATTTAGTATCGGGATGTAAAAAACTGGCGGGAAATGAATACATAAAAAGACACAACAACGCTCTGATGGTTTTGGCTGTTGAATGGGCAAAACAGGAAGGCGTTTTGTCAGCTGACACTATCTGGTACAAAATTGAACTGGCGAAAGGGACTGTGTTTGAAAAAGATGGAAAAAAACTTTGTTGGGATTTCGAATTTAATATGAGAAAAACTACTACAGCAAGAAGACCAGACCTCATAATTGAGGATACAGGTAAAAAAAAGATATTAATTATCGACATGGCGTGTCCAAATGAGAAAAAAATATTATTTCAAAATATAATGAAAAATTAGAAAAATACCAACAGTTGGCGTTTGAAATGAGAGAACGGAGACATGGTTTTAGAGTTGAAATTGTTCCTGTGGTTATCGGATGCCTGGGAGGCGGAATGGAGAAATTGAAAAAACATGTTGCAAAAATAATTCGGGATGAAAAGAGAGTGAGCCAAATATGTGACCAGATGCTGAAAGTGGTTCTATTCCAAAGTGAATCAATCGTGAGAAAGACATTGTCTGGACTTATACAAACAATTTGAAACTTTACTCGCAGACACATTGTTTATCAGAACTGCCAAAACTTGTCAGTTCTTATATCGGCCTGTAAAACAGGCTTAATAATCTATAACCTCACTTATGTGCTGCTGCCTTGACGCGGCAAGTGAGCTTGTATACTTCAGTGATCCCAACGGCAATGCCAGCGGTGTTCTGATACACTGATAGGGTTACCCATGCTGGACTGGTCGAAGGTAAGAAGATAGACAAAATGCAGCACAACCCCCATACAATATGGTGAAAACAAGAAAAAGAAAAGGCCCTCAGTATCGGGCATACGAGGGTGCTAAAAATCTCCCGATGAATGGATTGACCTCTACCCAAGCAGAGAGTACGAGCTCCGCGGGTAGTTGTAATGGACTCGTACAGACCACTGAACACTGTAAAAAGACCCCACAAGAAACAAGACTAAAACGAACCAATTGGACCAAAGAACTGAACAGAACAGTAATAAAATGTTATTTAATGAGTGAACCCAATAAAAGAGGATTTCGAAAGAGGATGTTGAAAATTTGGAACGACCTTGAACTTTTTGACTTGAATGAACAAAAATTGGCTGGTCAAGCATTGGCAATCAGACAAAATGGCTGGCTGTCAGACATAGAAATTGAAAACATAAAAAAGAGAACTACAGGACACCAGTTATACAAATGAATCTAACGAAAATGAGACTTTTATCAACAAAACATCAACACCAGCAGAACTGGCAGGGGAAAAGGAAAAAACTGGAACTAATAGAAGATAGCAAAAACGAATCAGAAAAAGAAATCAACAATAATTTAATGATTGAGCAATTAGACGAAGATCTTTTCCCAGTATATGAAATATTGAAACAAGAACTTTCAGATAATCCAGTGAAAACCCCACCAAACCTAAGAAGTGTGAATAGAAATAAATTATTGGAAATGACAAACAAAGTCGGCAAGGTGATAAAAACACATGGAAGTCAACACTTTGAGCGAAATAAACAATTTACTGAAAGCAGCTGGAAATTCTGTTGCAAAAACTACTCGGAATCAAGTGCAAAACAAAACGAGAACAAAAAGAACCTTGGTGGCAGATACGGATTCAGAAACAAATTGATCAAGAGAGAAAAGATATAAGCAGGATAAAGAGTATGACAGAGGGAACTTTGAAGAATGATTCACTGAAATCTCGACTGGCGACAAAATACCAAATTGACAAGAAGGGAACCAGTTTGGTGCTTGAAGAATTGAAGCAACGAGTTATAGCAAAAGCAGCTAAAATAAAAAGATACCAAAATAGAGTAGAGCAATTTTCGTCAAAACAGAATGTTTCAAAACAATCAAAAAAGATTGTTTAATGAATTGGATGGGGAATTGTAAGGCTCCCACTCTGATCCCAAATGCAGAAGAAAGTAGGAATTTTTGGAAAGGAATTTGGGGAAGCAATGTAAACCACAATAGTGATGCCGAATGGTTGGTGGACATTGAAAACGAATTTATGTTCAATAAAAAAACAGCAAAACACAATGATTACTATAGAAGACATATCACGCCACATTGCAAAAATGAGTAATTGGAAATCACCTGGGCCGGATGGTTTACAAGGATTCTG
>OZ023153.1:2064800-2080015 GCA_963675895.2 Styela plicata | reverse complement strand
ACCACATAATTCAGACCTCTAAGAACCAACTCCTGTTTTCGTTCGCTTGGCCCGACTGACGCGCGCCCATTCTCTCTCTCTTGACAGGGCATAATAGTAGTTAGATAGATATAGTAGTTTCAAATCGATCGATCTCATTGGCTGGCCAGAGTACGCCTTACGCGCCTCGGAGTAAATGAAGCACTTATACCCGCTCAAATCGAGCGCATGTCTCGCTTATCTCGTTGCAAAATATCGGGTGGCTCTGAGAAGAGCCGTTTGTTTAGTCGTTGTTTTTAAGCCCACGCCGCGAGCTAATTGCTTACTTCTTCTTGGCGGCCGTCGGCTTTTTTACCGTCTTCTTCTTGGGTGCCGCCTTCTTTGGTGTTTTCTTCACTGACTTTTTGGCGGCCGGTTTTTTAGCCGTCGTGGTCTTTTTTACCGATGCCTTCTTCGCGACGACCTTCTTGGCCTTTGGTTTCTTTGCCACGGTCTTTTTCGCAGGTGCCGACTTCGGCTTTTTGGCGGCCACTTTCTTTTTTTGCGCGGCAGTAGTCGTTGGCTTCTTCTTCGCCGGAGCCTTTTTAAGCAATCTGTACGACCCAGTCTTGGGCGCTGATCCCTTTTCGATTAGGCCGTCCTTTTCCAAGCGTTCCAAAGCTCTTCTGAGACATCCCTTCATTACCGAGTCGGACACGACGTGAACGCTTGCTTGCTATGTGCTTTCGTATGGCCCGGCGAGACGTGAGCCTCGTGCCGCTCTCCCGCATGGCCGCCAAAATCATATCCCTGAAGGAAGGGTGAGAGCTAGTCTTTGCTACAGCAGGCATGTTGTACGTAGATTAGATCGTAGACCGAAGTGGTGTTCCGTCGAACGAAGTTGTAGCTCGCCGCCGCCGCCCATGCCCTGTTTTAACACTTCGCGGAATAGAGCGCGGACGCGCTCGAAACGATATATTTTTCGCTCGATGTTTCCGGGTCGTTTTTGAACGAAAGTGTGCTTGTGTTCGCACTTTGAACGCCGTTTTGAAAAACACGATTGTTATTGCGAGCGCGGAAAGAACCGAACAATGTCTTGCACATGCATATGCATCGGCCCGTGTTTCGCTTTCGTATTCAAAATGTGCTACAGGGGCGGCAGGCGCTGAATAGAGCGTTTGTCGGGCGCGTTTTCAAGTCAAAATTGACTTTCACGCCCAAAACAGTCGTCCGACTACCTTAATATATGCCCATATTTATTTTTTCAGAGAGTACGCACACCGAGTCGTCCACAAGGCTGAAAAAATCCCAAGAATCTAATTGTTTTTTGCGCCAAAACCGGAGACAAAGCGCATAAACTTTAACAGCAGCAGCAACGCCGGCGGGCCGATGCAGGTGCGATCGACCACTGTAAATTCGACAGACCGAATATTTAAAAGGAAATAGGAAGAAAGCGCGGAAACGAATAAAAATGCCTGTGTATTGTTTCCGCGTCGACATTACCTATTATTCCAATGTCAGTTGGTGGCCATGCCCCCATCCCCCCCCCCCAATCCCCTGCGGACTTTCCTGCGTTGTCAATGCTTGCACGAGTTCGTCCAAGGTTGAGAAAAGGCCCGCGTACCGATTGGCGAGCGCGTGCGATCGCGCGCGCTCCAGCACTTGTTGATGCAAACTGGCCGTTGCGGAATGTATTCCGATGCCTTCGATAAGAGTGGTCAAAAGTGAGAACGAAAATTTGGGCGATGCAATGCACAATGCAATTCATATGTGCCACTTGGATTTTTTCAAAAAAAGAAAGTGCGAGGATAACAACCGAGGCAAAGAAGGTTTGTGGGTAAATGAGACGGAGTGCAAACGTCGTGACGCAGGCGCACGCGACCATTCATCGAACGCGCGGAGATCAAAATATTAGACTGAAAGGACTAATTGGAAAAATAAAAGACCACCAGTCGGCCACCTCTCAGAGCAATCGTTTGTAGAAACGCACGTGCGAACATCATTGCACATCAACATCGAACGCCCACAAATAAAATAACAGGCCTAATAACGGGAGCTAATTTAGGAGAGATGAAATAATGACAAAATGAAATACCATCAGTCGGGCACTTCTCAGAGCAATCGCTTGTAGAAGCTTCAAGATATGGCTCAATACCATTTTAATCTAATCGATGATGCAGTGCGAAACAAGTTGACGGGGGTAGTGTTTCCCTTGGCAATGCTGTAAAGAAATGGGGAGCCTATAGATAGAAAACGTAAATCGCCTTGAATAGTGAAGCATGGCTTGGCCAGTTTGATTATTCGCTTGAAACGCGATCGCATGTCGTGAATTTTCCGATCAACCTAGGCTGGCTTCGTTCGATATTTGAAAGCATCGTGGGCCTCCAAGTGAAAAAGAATATTGATGGGATAGACCATCGAGTACGAGGCAAGCTCGCGCTCACAGTGCGGTTGACATCGGCGTACTTCGCGATTGACGAAACTCGTTGGTAGCATGGTTATTGGGTGGCACTGAAAAGTGCCTTTGTGTGATTGAAGCAGAAGTCCGACTTATGAGCTTTTTGACGTTTTCTTTGGCAGAAGAACGGCCTGGATGTTGGGCAAAACACCGCCCTGTGCGATGGTTACTCCTCCGAGAAGCTTGTTCAGTTCTTCGTCGTTTCTGATTGCCAGCTGCAGATGACGTGGAATAATTCTGCTCTTCTTGTTGTCGCGGGCAGCGTTGCCTGCCAACTCGAGTACCTCAGCGCTCAAATATTCGAGAACAGCAGCAAGGTATACGGGCGCCCCGGCTCCGACGCGTTGAGCGTAGTTGCCTTTGCGGAGCAGTCGGTGTACTCTGCCGACTGGAAACTGCAGACCGGCGCGGGACGACCGGGTCTTAGACTTCGCCTTCGATTTTCCACCTTTTCCTCTTCCAGACATGTCTTCGTTCCTCTGCGTTGCAACGTAGTGAATGAATGCCGTTCGAGCGCGCTTCTACCGATATATATACCTCGAAGCGAGCTCAGCGCTGAACAATAAATAAACAAAGAGCCATTTTTTCTTCGACGCTCGGTTCTCTCGCAGTCTCAATTTCTCGCCTCATTTGCATACGCGCGCCTATAAATAACTGCGCGAGACTTGCCGACGGCATTCTCTCATTTCTCACCTCGAGCGACGACGAGCTTTCACGATGGCAGCAACCAAAGGTAGCAAGAAAATGGTCAATAAGAAGCAAACGCCGAAAGACGGCAAGAAGAAGCGCAGAGCGAAGAGAAAGGAAAGCTTCAGCATATACATCTACAAAGTGTTGAAGCAGGTTCACCCCGATACTGGAATCTCCAGCAAGGCGATGAGCATCATGAATTCATTCGTCAACGACGTGTTCGAAAGAATTGCCAGCGAGTCCTCACGCTTGGCCCACTACAACAAGCGTTCTACGATCAGCAGTCGCGAAATCCAGACCGCCGTCCGTTTGCTTTTGCCCGGCGAGCTCGCAAAGCACGCAGTTTCGGAAGGTACGAAGGCTGTCACCAAATACACCAGCTCAAAGTAAGTCTTAGACGACATCGCCAAACAACGGTCCTTATCAGGACCACCCATGAAATTTTGTGCAGAGAGTTGACGTGATTTGTCTTTCATTTCTTGACTCTAGGCCTACCCGCCTCGCTCGGGGAAGACGCGGCCGGAATGGCCGTATTTTGCGCGACGCTTCCCGGGCGGTTCGGCGTGTTGCCTACCGGCCTAATAATATTTTTGGACTCTGTGCCTCTGGGCTTGGCACAATGGGATTTCCATTCAGTTCGGCACGCATAAAGGCTACCGCCGTGGTGCCGCACCGTCTTCGTTTCGAGGCGGAAGACTCTTCTTTCTCCGTGAACAAAGCAACGCGACTAAGCAGGGCAACACTAGGCTATATCTTTTTCGCATTTGAAACTCTAATTATTAGAAGCATGTGGGTGGCTCTGAAAAGAGCCGTTTGTTGTGGCAGGTCCTGTTTCAAGCTCGTTCGCCTCTGATACGACGACGCCAACTGAATGTCTTTCGGCATGATGGTGACACGTTTGGCGTGGATCGCACAAAGGTTGGTGTCTTCGAAGAGGCCAACCAAGTAAGCTTCGCTTGCCTCTTGCAACGCCATCACGGAGCTGCTCTGAAAACGCAAGTCGGTCTTGAAGTCTTGGGCGATTTCACGAACCAATCTTTGGAAAGGAAGTTTGCGGATGAGCAATTCGGTCGACTTCTGGTAACGACGGATTTCTCTCAGGGCGACGGTGCCAGGCCTGTAACGGTGAGGTTTCTTCACTCCGCCGGTGGCGGGCGCGCTCTTTCTCGCTGCCTTGGTAGCAAGCTGCTTTCTTGGGGCTTTGCCACCGGTGCTCTTTCTCGCCGTCTGCTTTGTGCGTGCCATTATCGACTTCGATGCGGTATATCTTACCCTGACGAATGATAGCTTGTTGGCGGCTCACGCAATTATATGTAGCGTATGTCAGTCGACTTCTAATTGGCCAATGTTTCGCGCGCTCGATTGTTTCTATCGTGTTCGTTGACGTCCGCCTTTCATTGAATTACGGTTATCTACACGCCCTAAAGACATCATTCGTCAAACAAACCAAAACAACTGAGCAAAGCTGTCGCGAAGCCTTTATGAATGCCATTAATGGATCAATTCAAAACAACAGGGTTAAGCTAAACTTTTATTTCCCGAAACGCCCGCCAGTCCGTATCTCGGTGAAAGGCATAGCGGATGAAACTCTTCCAGTAAAAGCTATATCAGACATTAATAACCTCGGGTTTGGTAAGGTACGCTTTGCCAGTAGGTCATGGCACAAAGGCACGCGCATATATAACGGTCATACCAGCTTTGCGATCGACGATTTTAAAATTGAAAAAGTGCCACAATTTGCCTTTGTTGACGGTCTACGGTGTAAGATCTATTTACCCAAGGAAATGTATACACCGCAGTGCTCGAAATGTTTTGAAAAAGGCCATACGTCGCAAGAATGCACATCAGATCCGCGTTGCAGGTTCTGCAACAAATTAGGCCACGTTCAGAAAGACTGTTTGGAAAGACGATCTGCCTTCCCCCCTCTTACAAACGCAGCCACATGGGCACAACCAACTCGGACAGTTAACTCAACCCCCAAACGCTCATATGTTAATGTCCTAACGCAATCAGATGTAAAAATAGGTAATAATGTGCAACCGTCACAAATGGTAGCATCTGGAAAAACTGTACCATATAAAACCCAACGGGACAGTTCAAGCGCTGATAACGTTAGGCCAGACGTAAATGCGCGATCCCCGTGTGGTAAAGCCGACACACCGGCCCCAAAAGGACCTATGCCAGTGCTTAGTATTGAAAAGATCAACGCAGAAAATCTTAGAATCTTAAATATGTCGAGCATCCGTAGAGACATACCTTTAAATAGTAACAATGTAAGACCTGGGATGTTAGATGTCGATAAAACTAGTGAAGATAGCCTAATGTCCAATGAGACTGTGGACCCCGGAGATGTGAACGTCACGCATGTCAGCGGTGGTGAGTGGAGTGACTCAAAAGACGAAGGCACCGACCTAGTCGGTTCCAGTATATTTGATAACCAAAAGATGGAACAGACTCCGCACAAACCTTCAATTTCCTTCAGAACCGTCAGTGTCCGAGTTAAAAACTACGAGGAAAAGCGAAATATACTAGCCACAAAAGTAGGGGGCAAAAAACGATTTATGGGGTCTTCGTCATCTGAAGGTTCGGCAATTGAACCTCGATCTCATGGAAATCCCGTGGCAAAGAAGCTAGACATTGGTCAAACTGTAGAATAAACAGGCTAAATTTATATAACTTCGCATAAATGAAAGCTAAACTAACTTCACTAACACGACGGAACGTCACCTGAGATTAACTTAAGTGTTAGAATAAAGCTATATAATGTAGTAATACGTATTAAGAGGAATATTCATTCCTTTTTACATCATATATAGCCTTTCAAGTAAATCCTGTCTCGAAATATTGAACTGACGGTTTACTCCATAAACCTCATTGGTCAAACTGGAGAATAAATGGGCTAAATCTATATAACTTCGCATGAATGAAAGATAAACTAACTTGCCTAACGCGATGGAACGTCACCTGAAACTAACTTACTGCTGGAATGGAACTATATAATGTAGTAATACTTATTAAAAGGAATATTCATTCCTTTTTACATCATATATAGTAAATCCTGTCTCGAAATATGGAACTTTCAGTTTATTCCATAAACGTCAACGCAATCCATCTCCGGTTAAATACACTGAGTCATTGGATAACAGATATAAAAAACCGGATATCCTCTGCCTTCAGGAACTACACCGAGTCACCCACAGCACAATAATTAAATGGGCAAACAATTTACAGTACAAGCTATTAATTAACACCGAGGAACCAAAAACTACGTCTACGTCTCCTGTATCCAAACTATTCTTTCAAGGAACAGGAATTATGATAAAAGACAACATTGAAATATTTTCTCACGAAGTGCATATAATAAACAGATGCAACAGCATAAAAATAAAATTTGACAACCAAATAATTCGGATTATTAATATATATCTGCCAGCAAAAAAAGGAACAGACCAATCAAATTGCATTCGGAAAATAATGACAGTGGTGGATCAAAACATTATAAGCTGCGAAATAATTCTAGCAGGTGATTTCAACATGATACTAGATAAGAGAGATGCATTATTTAATAGGAACTATAAGAAATCAAATATATAGAGGAAGAATTCAATAACTTTTTAATGGAAAACAACATAGTAGATACTTTTAGAAGCAGACACCCAAACAGTAAAATCTTTACTCACACTGGATCAACACAGAGCCGAAGAATTGATAGATTGTACCACACAACAAACCTCGACATCTTTATCAAAACAACTGGTCACACTATAAACAGCATCGCAGACCATCTACTCATACCGTTTGTAATTATCAAAAAGTCAACAAAAATACGCTGGGGAAAGGGGGTTTGGAAGAATAATGTATCTTTATATGATGACACAGAATATTTGAAAACTATTGAAAATATCTATCTACGCCTACAACAAGAGAAGATGCAATATGACTCTATACAATACTGGTGGGACTATGTCAAAATAGCTATTAAAAAGCAGTCAATCTATTACTCTATACGCAAGGCAAAAAACAAAAGGAGCAAAATATCTGACCTCAATAATGAAATTAACATCTTAATAAGCGAAGGTAAAACTGAAAACATTCCCACAATACATTTGAAGAAGAAGGAGCTACAAAACATCACTGATAAAAAAATAAAATTCCTGAATTTGACATCCCATATAAAGAACTTGGAACATAATGAAAGACCAACAAAATTCTTTTTTGACAGACTTAAAATAAGATCAAAACAGACCACAATAGAAAAACTTAAAACAAATCAAGGACTAATTACAAGCAATGAAGAAGACATAATGGAAACAGCAGAGGAATTTTATAAAAATCTTTGGAGTCAATCGGAACATACAAATACATATTCAAAAGAACATTATCTCAACTTGATTAATGGGAATGAAATAACAAAAAATAACAGATCTAGCCTGGAGGAACATATATCAGAAGAAGAAGTCTATGCGGTATTAAAATCCATGAATAATAACAAAGCTCCAGGTCTGGATGGCCTTAGCAAAGAATTTTACCTTACATTTTGGCATTTAATAAAGATTGACCTAGTCCAACTAGTAAACAACATTTTCTCTTTTAGTGTAGTTCCAGATAGTTTCCTTGCGTCAAAAATCAGACTGATATATAAAAAAGGACCCCAAGAAGAACTCAAAAACTGGCGACCCATTTCAAACTTGAATGTCGACTATAAAATCGTAACAAAAATCCTAACTAATCGTCTGAAACCAATAATGAATAACATAATAAATACCTCACAAAAAAGTTCACTGCCTGGGCGAAACATTCATGATGTTCACTACAACGTTACATCTGCAATTGATATTTGTGAAAAAAAGGATCTACCTGCAATAATAGTTACAATAGACAACCTGAAAGCATTTGACATGGTCAGCCATGAGTTCTTATTTGAAACTCTAGACAGACTAAATATAGGGAAAAAAAAACTCTCAACTTGATTAAGGCTCTATACAAAAACATAGTAAGTTATATAGACATTAATGGTAGATTATCCAAACCAATTGAGATATTGAGAGGAATCCGACAAGGATGCCCTCTTAGTATGCTCTTGTATACTATAAATGTGGAACCGTTAGCGAGGTCAGTTTGCTTAAACAATCGAATCAATGGGATAATACTCGGGTCCACAGAAAAAAAGCTGGATCAGTTCGCTGACGATCTGACATTCTTTGTCATCAACGTTTCTTCGGTCGATGAAATTTTTAAAGAATTAGACCTTTTTCGAAATGCAACAGGGCAGAAGATAAATATGGACAAAACAGAAATATATTGTACTAATAAAGCAGCCCAATTCTCAATGTCCTTCTCAACTTACAAATGCTACATAAAAAGTCAGATAAAAATACTAGGTATCAAATTTGGACTAAATGCCGTAAAAGATACATGGGATGAAAATCTTATTAAAATAAAGCAATCCTTATTTGTAGCAAAACGACGTAGTCTTACCTGGATCGGAAAAATAACGGTCCTTAACTCTCTTGCAGTATCAGTGGTACTTTTCTTCGCCAGGATAATCGAAATTCCACGAATAATACTGAAAAGTATAACAAGAGTTTTTTTTGAATTCTTGTGGTGGCCAGAAAGGTACGAAGTAATTGGACGATCAAATTTAGTCAGAAACATGGAAAGCGGTGGTCTCGATATGATTGATCTAAAAGCAAAAATAGATGCCTGTAAAGTCGAAAGAATAAAAACTCTTGTAACTCTGATAAAACCAACCGAACTCTGGCACTATGAAGCCCTCTATAACTTAGGAAGCCACATAAGAATAATCAATAAAAGCCTCTTCACGAACACCACGCCACACACTTGGAGAACGAGCAATCGGTGGAAAACTGCACTAGATCTGTTTAAAAAAGTTAATATTCCGAATGATGAATGGGCTAAATATAGGCACAAAGATATCTACAAAAAGCTTAAAAACTTGAATCAAGTAGATGACACGGACACTGAAAACATAAATTGGGCAGAAATACTTTATAGTGAAAAAATCTTTAGAGGCATAATATCGAATGACGAAAAAATAATATCATATCGTATTGTCAGGGACGGCTTCTTATTTGGCGATAAAAGGCGAAAATTTGGTATGACCCAAGGCAACAGAATTGAGCCCTTAAACCTAAATTGCAACTTTTGTAACCGTGAATCGGATAATCCCATCCATATCTTCCTACATTGCCCAAATATTAACAATTTGATATATCAAATATTTGAGTACGCTATCTGATATTTGTGGTAAAACAATATCACTATCCAATGAAGAAATATTATACAACACATATGAGGGACCGTGTCGAAAAATTACAATTAAAACAACCGCAATAATGAAAGTGGACATAATTAAGACAAAAAGAAGACTGGAATGCCAAAACAGAGTAATTACAAAAAGGGAAGAGAAAGATATGCGGAGACTAATTATCAGACATGTGCTATTTTTTCTCAGTGGGATTGAAATACAACTAGGTAACATGGATATATATATAAAGTAGTACCCAACTGGAAGGTCATTCTAAATGGCTACCTACAGTGAAAAATTTACCAGTGCAAAAAAAAAAAAAAACGACAAGTATTAAAGGGAAAGAAAAAAAACAGTCGTTTTAACGACTAAAAGCGGCTAAATTAAAACTTAATTCTACCTTCGTACCAAAACTCACAATAAAAAACTCGGGATCACCTAAATTCATGCATTTTTCTTCAAACTCGGCTGCCCTTTCTCTCAAAGTCACACTAGGCTGTCTCTTTCTATGATTTTAATTGAGTAATACCATCAAAACAAAGACGGTATGTGATGATATGGGGCCTATCACAATAGGAGTGGGGCTCAAATGGTATAACATTTCCACTCTGTGATAAATGGTTACAAAGTTGCATTGAGCGACACCTGCTGCAATTGGGCAGCAGAGTTTAAAAACCTTTGCTCCACCGGATTGACATGGACATGAAGGCCTAGTTGCTTGATCCAACTAATCCGAATTTCTGACCCGTCAAAAGAGAATAAAAAAAAAAAAAAAAAAAAAAAAAAAAAAAAAAAAAAAAAAAAAAAAAAAAAAAAAGAGCATCGAAAACACGTCATGTCTGGACGCGGCAAAGGAGGCAAGGGCTTGGGAAAAGGCGGAGCGAAAAGGCATCGCAAGGTTTTGCGTGACAATATCCAAGGTATCACAAAGCCGGCCATCAGGCGTTTGGCTCGCCGAGGTGGTGTCAAGCGTATCTCTGGACTCATCTACGAAGAGACGAGGGGCGTTCTCAAAGTGTTCTTGGAGAATGTTATTCGCGACGCCGTAACCTACACCGAACATGCAAAGAGAAAGACCGTAACCGCTCTCGACGTTGTGTACGCTCTGAAAAGACAAGGACGTACTCTCTACGGTTTCGGAGGATAGACTGTCAAAATATCAGACACAAAACGGCTCTTTTCAGAGCCACCAATCGTTATTCAATAACTTGCAGTTTGTTTGGCCTGTGCGCCGATCGCCAGTCACCACATAATTCAGACCTCTAAGAACCAACTCCTGTTTTCGTTCGCTTGGCCCGACTGACGCGCGCCCATTCTCTCTCTCTCTTGACAGGGCATAATAGTAGTTAGATAGATATAGTAGTTTCAAATCGATCGATCTCATTGGCTGGCCAGAGTACGCCTTACGCGCCTCGGAGTAAATGAAGCACTTATACCCGCTCAAATCGAGCGCATGTCTCGCTTATCTCGTTGCAAAATATCGGGTGGCTCTGAGAAGAGCCGTTTGTTTAGTCGTTGTTTTTAAGCCCACGCCGCGAGCTAATTGCTTACTTCTTCTTGGCGGCCGTCGGCTTTTTTACCGTCTTCTTCTTGGGTGCCGCCTTCTTTGGTGTTTTCTTCACTGACTTTTTGGCGGCCGGTTTTTTAGCCGTCGTGGTCTTTTTTACCGATGCCTTCTTCGCGACGACCTTCTTGGCCTTTGGTTTCTTTGCCACGGTCTTTTTCGCAGGTGCCGACTTCGGCTTTTTGGCGGCCACTTTCTTTTTTTGCGCGGCAGTAGTCGTTGGCTTCTTCTTCGCCGGAGCCTTTTTAAGCATATCTGTACGACCCAGTCTTGGGCGCTGATCCCTTTTCGATTAGGCCGTCCTTTTCCAAGCGTTCCAAAGCTCTTCTGAGACATCCCTTCATTACCGAGTCGGACACGACGTGAACGCTTGCTATGTGCTTTCGTATGGCCCGGCGAGACGTGAGCCTCGTGCCGCTCTCCCGCATGGCCGCCAAAATCATATCCCTGAAGGAAGGGTGAGAGCTAGTCTTTGCTACAGCAGGCATGTTGTACGTAGATTAGATCGTAGACCGAAGTGGTGTTCCGTCGAACGAAGTTGTAGCTCGCCGCCGCCGCCCATGCCCTGTTTTAACACTTCGCGGAATAGAGCGCGGACGCGCTCGAAACGATATATTTTTCGCTCGATGTTTCCGGGTCGTTTTTGAACGAAAGTGTGCTTGTGTTCGCACTTTGAACGCCGTTTTGAAAAACACGATTGTTATTGCGAGCGCGGAAAGAACCGAACAATGTCTTGCACATGCATATGCATCGGCCCGTGTTTCGCTTTCGTATTCAAAATGTGCTACAGGGGCGGCAGGCGCTGAATAGAGCGTTTGTCGGGCGCGTTTTCAAGTCAAAATTGACTTTCACGCCCAAAACAGTCGTCCGACTACCTTAATATATGCCCATATTTATTTTTTCAGAGAGTACGCACACCGAGTCGTCCACAAGGCTGAAAAAATCCCAAGAATCTAATTGTTTTTTGCGCCAAAACCGGAGACAAAGCGCATAAACTTTAACAGCAGCAGCAACGCCGGCGGGCCGATGCAGGTGCGATCGACCACTGTAAATTCGACAGACCGAATATTTAAAAGGAAATAGGAAGAAAGCGCGGAAACGAATAAAAATGCCTGTGTATTGTTTCCGCGTCGACATTACCTATTATTCCAATGTCAGTTGGTGGCCATGCCCCCATCCCCCCCCCCCCAATCCCCTGCGGACTTTCCTGCGTTGTCAATGCTTGCACGAGTTCGTCCAAGGTTGAGAAAAAGGCCCGCGTACCGATTGGCGAGCGCGTGCGATCGCGCGCGCTCCAGCACTTGTTGATGCAAACTGGCCGTTGCGGAATGTATTCCGATGCCTTCGATAAGAGTGGTCAAAAGTGAGAACGAAAATTTGGGCGATGCAATGCACAATGCAATTCATATGTGCCACTTGGATTTTTTCAAAAAAAGAAAGTGCGAGGATAACAACCGAGGCAAAGAAGGTTTGTGGGTAAATGAGACGGAGTGCAAACGTCGTGACGCAGGCGCACGCGACCATTCATCGAACGCGCGGAGATCAAAATATTAGACTGAAAGGACTAATTGGAAAAATAAAAGACCACACAGTCGGCCACCTCTCAGAGCAATCGTTTGTAGAAACGCACGTGCGAACATCATTGCACATCAACATCGAACGCCCACAAATAAAATAACAGGCCTAATAACGGGAGCTAATTTAGGAGAGATGAAATAATGACAAAATGAAATACCATCAGTCGGGCACTTCTCAGAGCAATCGCTTGTAGAAGCTTCAAGATATGGCTCAATACCATTTTAATCTAATCGATGATGCAGTGCGAAACAAGTTGACGGGGGGTAGTGTTTCCCTTGGCAATGCTGTAAAGAAATGGGGAGCCTATAGATAGAAAACGTAAATCGCCTTGAATAGTGAAGCATGGCTTGGCCAGTTTGATTATTCGCTTGAAACGCGATCGCATGTCGTGAATTTTCCGATCAACCTAGGCTGGCTTCGTTCGATATTTGAAAGCATCGTGGGCCTCCAAGTGAAAAAGAATATTGATGGGATAGACCATCGAGTACGAGGCAAGCTCGCGCTCACAGTGCGGTTGACATCGGCGTACTTCGCGATTGACGAAACTCGTTGGTAGCATGGTTATTGGGTGGCACTGAAAAGTGCCTTTGTGTGATTGAAGCAGAAGTCCGACTTATGAGCTTTTTGACGTTTTCTTTGGCAGAAGAACGGCCTGGATGTTGGGCAAAACACCGCCCTGTGCGATGGTTACTCCTCCGAGAAGCTTGTTCAGTTCTTCGTCGTTTCTGATTGCCAGCTGCAGATGACGTGGAATAATTCTGCTCTTCTTGTTGTCGCGGGCAGCGTTGCCTGCCAACTCGAGTACCTCAGCGCTCAAATATTCGAGAACAGCAGCAAGGTATACGGGCGCCCCGGCTCCGACGCGTTGAGCGTAGTTGCCTTTGCGGAGCAGTCGGTGTACTCTGCCGACTGGAAACTGCAGACCGGCGCGGGACGACCGGGTCTTAGACTTCGCCTTCGATTTTCCACCTTTTCCTCTTCCAGACATGTCTTCGTTCCTCTGCGTTGCAACGTAGTGAATGAATGCCGTTCGAGCGCGCTTCTACCGATATATATACCTCGAAGCGAGCTCAGCGCTGAACAATAAATAAACAAAGAGCCATTTTTTCTTCGACGCTCGGTTCTCTCGCAGTCTCAATTTCTCGCCTCATTTGCATACGCGCGCCTATAAATAACTGCGCGAGACTTGCCGACGGCATTCTCTCATTTCTCACCTCGAGCGACGACGAGCTTTCACGATGGCAGCAACCAAAGGTAGCAAGAAAATGGTCAATAAGAAGCAAACGCCGAAAGACGGCAAGAAGAAGCGCAGAGCGAAGAGAAAGGAAAGCTTCAGCATATACATCTACAAAGTGTTGAAGCAGGTTCACCCCGATACTGGAATCTCCAGCAAGGCGATGAGCATCATGAATTCATTCGTCAACGACGTGTTCGAAAGAATTGCCAGCGAGTCCTCACGCTTGGCCCACTACAACAAGCGTTCTACGATCAGCAGTCGCGAAATCCAGACCGCCGTCCGTTTGCTTTTGCCCGGCGAGCTCGCAAAGCACGCAGTTTCGGAAGGTACGAAGGCTGTCACCAAATACACCAGCTCAAAGTAAGTCTTAGACGACATCGCCAAACAACGGTCCTTATCAGGACCACCCATGAAATTTTGTGCAGAGAGTTGACGTGATTTATTTGTCTTTCATTTCTTGACTCTAGGCCTACCCGCCTCGCTCGGGGAAGACGCGGCCGGAATGGCCGTATTTTGCGCGACGCTTCCCGGGCGGTTCGGCGTGTTGCCTACCGGCCTAATAATATTTTTGGACTCTGTGCCTCTGGGCTTGGCACAATGGGATTTCCATTCAGTTCGGCACGCATAAAGGCTACCGCCGTGGTGCCGCACCGTCTTCGTTTCGAGGCAGAAGACTCTTCTTTCTCCGTGAACAAAGCAACGCGACTAAGCAGGGCAACACTAGGCTATATCTTTTTCGCATTTGAAACTCTAATTATTAGAAGCATGTGGGTGGCTCTGAAAAGAGCCGTTTGTTGTGGCAGGTCCTGTTTAAGCTCGTTCGCCTCTGATACGACGCGCCAACTGAATGTCTTTCGGCATGATGGTGACACGTTTGGCGTGGATCGCACAAAGGTTGGTGTCTTCGAAGAGGCCAACCAAGTAAGCTTCGCTTGCCTCTTGGCAACGCCATCACGGAGCTGCTCTGAAAACGCAAGTCGGTCTTGAAGTCTTGGGCGATTTCACGAACCAATCTTTGGAAAGGAAGTTTGCGGATGAGCAATTCGGTCGACTTCTGGTAACGACGGATTTCTCTCAGGGCGACGGTGCCAGGCCTGTAACGGTGAGGTTTCTTCACTCCGCCGGTGGCGGGCGCGCTCTTTCTCGCTGCCTTGGTAGCAAGCTGCTTTCTTGGGGCTTTGCCACCGGTGCTCTTTCTCGCCGTCTGCTTTGTGCGTGCCATTATCGACTTCGATGCGGTATATCTTACCCTGACGAATGATAGCTTGTTGGCGGCTCACGCAATTATATGTAGCGTATGTCAGTCGACTTCTAATTGGCCAATGTTTCGCGCGCTCGATTGTTTCTATCGTGTTCGTTGACGTCCGCCTTTCGTTGAATTACGGTTATCTACACGCCCTAAAGACATCATTCGTCGGTCGAACACACACGAGCATCGAAAACACGTCATGTCTGGACGCGG
>OZ023153.1:2013869-2053893 GCA_963675895.2 Styela plicata | reverse complement strand
TTTATTGGTTTTGAATTGTTTTTGACGATGTCAATTTTGTTAAAAATTCATTTTAAAAATTCATGAATTATTTACCAAAGGCTTTAAGGACAGTTTTCTGATCTACATCACTCAAAAGTGATACGTTATTCAAAGTCGAATCCAAATTGGCCGTACCATATGTTGTTCCCGTGCAAACGATTTGCTCTTCATTCCTGTCAAATAGATCATATATTTATTTATAATTTTAATAGAAATTTTGATGTTGTTTATTCCCAAATCTATCTCACCCTTGATATTTGCTTTTTGCATTGGATTCCATATCATCGAGCTTGGGCGGATTTGAATGCGAAATTAAATTAATAACCTTTGACTGAAAATGAAACAGTACGATTGAAATCATTAGAAAGAGGTGAAAATAAAACAAAAGAATTTTGTGTATTTCATTTATTATCTTTATAGTTATTTCGAATCGTCTTAAAATTCATAAACGCTTTTATAATCAGAACTATCTTTTTTCAAGTATGAAACTCAGATGGAGATGCCCGGGCAGCACAATCGTTCCCGATACAGAACAAAACATGCTCGGATCGGGTTATGTCACTGATGGATCGTACGGAGAGAAATAAAAAAAATTGACAAAACATGACATTATCAAAACTTATCGAAAACAATAATTTCTAATCATAAATTCCATGTAAATAATGAATATATCATTTTTACTTTTACAACATGTCTCCATTGTAAAATTCAAGAAATTTTATATTTGATAGCGTATTAATTCCCACTTAATGTCTAAAAGCACACAATTTTGATTGATTGATTCGAATGAATTTTCCTTCGAATCGATTCAAATCACCGCGTCAAATTGGAATTGATTTATCGGTATCAGAGAGTTTGAATTCTTTCTACATATCGGTATAGCCAAACTGGAGCATTGGCAATCTGCATTTAGTAGTACAGGTATCGGCTTATTTAAGAATATCGATATCGACAGAAAAAGTTGTATTGATCCCTATCATAATAAACCTTCGCTTATATATTGTTTTCAAATTGACATCTGGAAAAAAATTTCAAAAAATTTGGAAGATTTTTGTTTAAATGTTGTAAAGAAAACATAAAACTTATTCCGGATATTAAATAGGCTATTTTATAAAATTGGAAAAGCAAATTGGTCTTGGGACTACGCTTAAGTACGCTATTTTAGTCAAGCCAACAAGAACATGGTACAAATAATATTTTTGAGAGAAGTTTGTCAGAAAACTATACGAAGCATTTTTTCATTATTCATCATGGAAATAATATTAATAGCCAAGCTTTAAAAAAGGGAGCACATTTTCTGTGAGAATAGCGTATATAAGAAAACGTTTATGTTTTTCGCACTGTACCAAAAGTAAAGTACCACTGTAAATTTACTGGTCATTTGCAGTAATTGCATATTTCCAAAGTTTGAAAAACGCCATGTGGATGAGATTTTACCTATTATGGGCTGTTGATGGACTACAACCGGTCCGTGCCATCAACACCCCATATTTGGCCAAAAAAGTCAAGTTTTAATTTTTTACAAGAACGTCAAATAAAATTACTGCCAAAGACCAGTGATTTTGTTGCATTTTTGTTACAGTGCACTTAATGTTCAACTAATTCTTGATAACGCAAAATACGGCAATGTATTAGTTTCTTGACTGCAAAACCGATTTTTTTTAGCTTTTGTTCTTATCTATTGTTTCACTTAGTCAATATGTTCTATTTGTTTCCGTTTGGTGTTGCCATATTTCAGTCGATAGTTCTCTTCTTCCAAGTGATTAATGTATCGTTCTGCCATTCTTTCAGCTCTTGCTTCAGCAGCCATTAGTCTTTTTCGGTCTTCAGATCGGTATTCATCGAGTTGAGTTTCCAGAGAATGGATGTCTGAAACAAACAAATCCTGTTAACCCATTCAAAAATAGAGTATGCTTGTTTTGTCAAACTTCAATCTCTGACGAATCGCGTCGACATGGCCCAGCCCATCTGTATCTAATGTTTACAAAATGAAGTTATGATAGAGAATACTCAGCGAGGGCCGACGAAATAAATTCAAGGCTCGGGGCACGTCGGCCAATAAAGAACTTCAGGTTTTGAAAATAATTTTTGTTATAGATGTTTCCAGGGCATGAAATTATAGCCTAATTGGCTGGCAATAAAACCGATTAGTGACCAATTAAACTGAACATTTTCTTCTCTACTGCAATTAACAAATTTCATAAAATAAATCCGATATAAATCAAAATGCGCATCAGCATATAGCGCCTCTAAAAATACGTTTTTTATAACATAAAAGAATCAACATTTTCACGTTCAAACACATTGAAAAACATAAGAAAGACTCACGATCAGCAGCTCTGGAGTTATACGTTCCCATGCTACTCAACTTACTTCGTTTCACCAATAAATTAAAAGTACCTACTCTAGTTACACAATAGACTGAACACAGAACAGAAACAGGCAATATAATTAAAAGTACGATAATAAATATATACAGCAAACGGATTATTTAGACCTTTGAAAGTTGGTGAAACAAAAGTTGTGAAAATATCTAGGGTTTGATTATGACGACATAATTGTAAAAATATAGTTTTTTTTGTATGTGCCGAAAATACAGCCTTAATTCGCGTCAATCAAAATGATAACTATAAGAAAGTAGATGGAACACGTCTAAAAGGCATAGATATCTGAAATATTTTTACTGGATCAGTTCTATATGTGTGTGACAGTTTGATATAATGAGTTTAACTATCATTTTATTTATAAAATCAATTACTTTTTGAACATATTACATTGTGAAGGTAACTTTGAAAGCATTTATATTTTATTGCATCTCTTAAGGTAGTGGATAGTACAAGGGAGTGCAGATAACATTCTAATATTTCGAATATCATCTAGTATTTTTATTTCTCGCCAGAACTATATCCATGTCTTGTTATGACGTCACAATACATTTTAGAAATAATGGCAAAATGCCTAGAATCATGCAACATAAAAAATCCTTGTTTCGCCCTATGAAAGCAGAATATCGTTGGATATGTTCGTAACAAGCTTAGGTATCGTCACTAATAAAGTTTATCATTATGTTTGGTGCTATCGAAAGCGTTTTGAATTAGAATTTCCTAGTTTTTCACAATTGCCAAATCCGTTTTTTTTACTTTCGCATTTAATGACATCATGTTTCATGAAGTCATGTCAAAACTTGTCTGAATTGTTTTTACGATACATATGATCATACAATATTAATAAAAAGGTTCACAATAGCCTTGAAACGAAAATAAATAACATGTTATTATCCACGTTTACTCGCTAAAAATCCACAAATAGAATAATAAACTATTTACCGTCATGATGACGTCATAATGACCGTGGTAGTTCTACGTCATTTCAGAAAGTTGAAAATATAATTTCTCGAAAAATTACTTTGTTCAAATTTATTATATTGAAAACTATCCAACTATTGAAAAATTTGTTTCCAAACAGAAATGAGTTTTTTTACTCATAATGGGTGTAGAGCCCGAAATTCATGAATTCACAACGCATCTAATCTTCATTATAAAAAGCTTTACGTAGCAAATCTACCGATATCATCTTATTTAAAAGGAACATTGTTTGGTAATTTTCAGATGCTTCAAAACCATATTTGGCGCTCGTCTTAAAATTCAAAAATTAGAGGTAGTCATTGATGTTTGGGGACCCTCGATATAGGGGTTGTGTTAGGCAGTTCTTCCATTTTGAGTGCAGCTGCTGGTATGAACCCTATAATCGTTTTTAACGTTCCTTTTTTTTTGGTAGAAATAGAACCGCTAAAACCCAATCGTAAATATCATTGTAACAAGCATGTATCACAAACCAGTGACAGTGACACATCAGTGACACATGCCTCTCAAAATACGTTTTGATAAGAATGTTTGGTTAAGAAGTGACTTTAGAGAGGCGCACGTTAGTTTTGTGTTCCTTCTGAGTATATCCAAGTTCTCATAGTCAAAATACATTTGTCAGTTAGAATCTGATCAACGAAATCGTATATTTACGATGCCAACGTATTAAATGTTATACCATCGCAAACAGAAGAAGAATTTATTTTTATGGGTTATGATATATATCCACTATTACTTTCAGAATGATTCTCAGGCTCTGCTTTGGGCTTTATAAAAATTTTATAATGATTATTTTAAACTTTAAACTACAGTAAATTTACTGTACTTTTGTTACGGTGCAACAAAATCTCAGGGAGAACATTTTCATTCTAGTTCATTTATTTGTGAATTTTTGACATACGATGTATAATACTTGTATATATAAGTTTTGATATAATAGTTAAATGCAAGGTTTTGTTTCAACTGAACGCCAGTAATTTAGATTGACTTTAAGAAGTGTTAGATGGATTTACCATTACAAATATCAGATATCACTCACTACACTTTTACCATAGCAGTTTAGTTTTGTTTGGAATGTTTTCCGCTTACAGGGCATTTGCGGGTACTCGGTCTTGTAGTAACTCTCTACTATTATGTGGCCTTTAGTTGCTTCCGGCCTTGCTCAGAGTGAATTTCAATGAAAAAAATCTGATTTGTTTTTTCCTGAAAGGAACTCTCATATTTTTTGTTGTCTAATTGGGAATGAAGGATCTTTTACCTAATACTATGAATGAGTGGAGTATGTCTATAAACAATTACGTCGTCAGCGCCTAAAAGAAACGATCATTTTTTAATAGCAGAAAGCTAATACAGAATGTGGCATTGTCATTACAACCCGAACTAAACTAAACTGCCATATTGAAGTACAGTGAATGGTAACCGCCTTGTGTCTTGTTAGAACCAAGCAACTCTTTGTTTCCCATCAGCCATCTTTTACGACACACAGAAAACACGTTAGAGCAATTTTAATGCCAGAACACACAGCGCGAGCTTCATTGTGCTGCTAATCGCCGAAAAGCTTGCTTCTCGACAAAAAGTGTTCTTGGCCTATAATAAAACATTTCATTTTCAAAATGAATTTGAGAAATTAGTCCTAAATTTGCCTTCCAAATTCAATGATCCGAATGGAATTATTCAATAGCTTAGTGAACAATGTGAAATCAATCGGATGGCGCTATCATCTGTAGGTTTCTTCAACACCAGCAAATTTAGCACGTCGGAGTAAACTTTGTACAGTGAACTTCGACCCAGTCAAAAGTGTTGTTTTGTCAAGCATGAGCCACAAATGGACTGCGTCTCGTCGACGCGATCCATCGGTTATTTGGGCAAAATTTTTCCCATTGGAATCGGTTGGGATTTTGAGTTATGTTCATATTCATTCATATTCGATAGATACCATGCGATAAACACGCGCAGTTACCCCGCTATAAAAATCGACCACTCAAAACTTACCTTTTAAAAAGTTGAAGACTTTATGAGCCGCGACCACACACAACACAGGTTCCATCACAAAGACCGATTTATTATTTAAACTAACAGAAATGATTTATTCTGAACCAAAATAAAGCATTGGCCGTCTGATTCTTACAAAAGCATAACATAAATTTACTAAATCTTAAATAAATTTACGAATCTCTGGATGAAATGCAACTATCAATATGCGCAGTGTAAAACACACACACGTTGTGCATATAACCCGGTCGAAAAAATTTGATCACAATTATTTTGCTAAGTATGGTTCTCAGCTCCTTGGTACATCAGTGGTTCATGCCTAACAAAATGAAATTTGTGTTTGGTGTCGTACAATTATTCACACAATAAAACGATTAGACGATAGTTAAAATATTTCTTTTGGGTTCCCATGAGGTGTAAACTTCAAACAACCCTGAGTGTAGACAGTACGGGGGGGTCGAAGCTGAAGAAGTCGGGAGTTAAACTAGCAAACGGTAAAAGAGGAGACAGTTAGTATACGATGTTCGTAATGTAACGGATATATATACAGCTTCAATTTGTTCTATGAATATACAAATTTGAAACCTGTTGGTAAACATCGTCAGAAATTATCCAAAAACTTCCCCTGGATCAGAATTCGGTTTGTCGCTTTTTGAGGTTTGAAATAAGTAACTAATTTGATGAACAAAATACTGGACTGCTCATACATGGGCAAAAGATAAAACTTGAAGCATAAAATGTGTAAATCTAGCGACTTTATAATATACATTATGAGCGTCATAATATGTGTGGATAATACGATTTTCAAATGACAAACATATTCCTCTTTTCCTAAATTAATAGATATGATCTGTCCATAACCAACATAAAGCACTTGCCGTCTGATTCTTGCAAAAGGAGAAAATAAATTTACTACAGCCATTGAATTCGAATATCCGGATGAAATGAACTATCACAAAGTGTATAAGTACGCAAAACACACACCCGTTGTGCATATAACCCAGACGAAATAACTTGTTCACAATTATTTTGCTACGTATTATAGGTCTCCGTAGTACATCAGAGGTTCATGCTTGCCAAAATGAAATTTTGTCCAACGTCTTTTCGTGTATTTATCAATGACCAGTATTACATATTATATTTCGTTAAAACATATGATGCTGCTGTTGAAAAATCTAACTAATGGTACATTTTTATAAATATACATGTCTTGATCATAGCTTCAAAAAATATGCACATTTGATTAGACCAGTTGAATAACTCTGAATTAAATAATTTAGGTTTTGAATGCTTGATTCTTCATATTACAAGCTAAACTATACTACAAACTAACTGCATAAAGATATTGATGAATCACTAACGAAACGCTTATCGCATCTCATGCCCACATAGTCAGTATTCCATGTTAATAATCCGACGAATATATATATATATTACTTCAATTTGTCTTATAAATATACCCATTTGAAACTTGTTGATAATCATCGTATGAAATTATCCAAAAACTTCCCCTGGTTTAGAATTTGGTTCGTCGCTTTTTATGATTTGAAGTACGGGCGAAAGATGAATTTTGAAGCCTAAAATGTGTAAATCTATTCGGGTATCATCGCCCAAGAAAGATACCACTACACTTTATCATGGCGGTTCAATTCCGTTTGGGATGTTCTCGCTTTAGAGCGCAGTTGCCGGTACTACATTTCGTAGAAGCTTTTTTCTATTAAGTGTTCGTTTGTTGGTTCCTTTTAAGCACTGCTTCCTGCCTTTGTTCAGAGTGAATTTTAATAAAAATATATTATATCAGTTTGTAAATCGCAATAATGATGTAATGTAATTTAAGAAATCGTAAAGCTAGCAGGAAATAATTTAAAAAAGCATAAATTTGCACCTAATTAAAGTGAATTTACTCGAATTCGTCATACAATTCAATCCCAATCAAGAATGCATCATTCAAAGAGCAATAGCAAGGAAGAAAATAAAACTTCACTAGGACGACTGAACCCAGATAGCCTTTATCAAACGTCACGCTACTAGATAAAATGTATCTCAAAAGTTCGCCTACGCTGAAAAATGCTTGCTGAAAAATTGCTTGCTGAGACAGTTGCAGACCACTACATGTAAAAGACTCGATGTTGGTCTTGTGCACTTCGTCATTTTCCGCGGCGAGTACTGTCAACCAAAACGATGTATTTTGTACACATATTTTGGTAAGTATGGATCACTGATGGGCTGCGCCGACAAGATGAGATTAAATAAGCAAAAAGTATGGTTTCAACATGGCGGTTTGCACAAGAACAATCACCTTGGGCAGCAAATACTGCGAGTTGTGTAGCAAATACAATGAGTAGTGGGATGGTTTGATAGCAATTTTTTCGGTCAATGGCCTAAACTTTCCTGAGCCCAAACTGTAAGAGCTACCTACGTATGCTGCGATTTATCAAAATCGGTAATAGGTATAAGCTAAAGTTTTTCAAATGTTAAATTTCATGTGCAAATATTTCAATCCAAAGGAGCTCACTTTAATCGATAGCCGTTAGTTAGTTAGCCTCCCAGGCTCTGCTTTTGGCTTTATAAAATTTTTATAATGATTATTTTAAACTGGCACAGATGAAAAATCCACGCCACGTACATCACTCACGGAACAATGACAAAACGATGGCGCGATCGATCCGAGCATCCGAAAACAGGTATTGCGACTGATGGTGAATTCGTTTTGCTAGTTGGCGTCGTTATGGTTTGGTCAGTTCGATTCGAAGCACAAATTATTCTAATCACATGTAATTCGGCCATAAAGACAAAAACTTGCAAAATGAAGTGAATTTTCCAATTGTAAAGACAATGTTCAGCTAAAGGAGTATTCGATCCATGTCGAATTAACTTGTCCCAACTGGTAAAATTTTATCAAATCATCAGTATGTATCACTTACGGATTACGTCGATGATATCGTGCTGCTTTCAAGGTCGAAGGGTTCAAGTTGTATTTCTAAATCAAGCAACAGGAATTCACCGATTTCGATACCAGTATCTGCGATGTATAATAGATAGGCAGTCAAATTCGCAGGGGAATTGTATTGCTGTGAAAGAACTAAGATTGCTCGGAAGCACGGACTGATGTATGATTTATTTATCTGGCAAGAACAAAGTTTTGTCAATTAATCGTTTCAATAATGCAAATGAAACTCAAATTTCTCTTTCCAGTTGCTCTTGGGGGAATCATCACACATTAGTTTCCTTGGCGAAGAAAAAAGTGGCACGAAAAAGAAGTTGCCCGGAAAATGTCAGCCGGAAAAACGTCGCTCATCATTAAAATTAACCAGTTTTGGGATTGTTCGGCTATATTGAATTGAATCTTTCTGAATGATATATCTCGGGGTTGCCAGAACCAAATAAAATTTGATTTGAGAATCGAATGGAATATATTTTCCGAATCGAACCAAATATTCAAAATAAAAGTATTATATTAAACACACAAACACATGTTTTCAATGACTTATTAAATTCAACTAAATCCATATTTATTTCTGAGAATTATTAATTTTTGACCTCTGGTGATTTCGAAAAGCTGCAAATTCCGAGTCCAATATTTTGGAAATTCTTAGCTATTTCATGAAGTAAGTCCGTCCGTTTTTGGGAGATTCTTGCGTTACAATTGGTCATGTATGTGTTGAAGAAAAAGTGGAATAGGTATTCAGAAAAGTCACAAGATATAGGAGTGAAAGTTTTAACGATGACAACTCTATCGGCGAGACACCTGTTGTCGAATCGAAGCTGATAGGCATCCCAATTAGAAATTTCATTTTGCTGGTGACTTTGGGGTTTTCGCCTTGATAAAATCAGCAGGTTTGTCTGATAAGACTTGAATATTCGTAATCGACTCGCGAAACTCTATTAGATAAGATAATCAAACCTTTTGCACTCAAATTGTTATATATATGATATGAAGGGGTGTCAAAGGAGGGACTGTGGTGTTTCCGCTGAACGTTAGAGCATTGTTCGGTATTTTTATTTAAAGAGTAAATAGACATAAATTTCATACATGGAATAACTTGACAGAATGATACACTTGGAACATTTTATAATTATTTTGAAAAGTTGCGCATCATATCAAAATCGAGTATTGCCTCGAGGACTCCAACGACATGTGTTTCTAAATTGAGCAACGGGAATTCACCGATTTTGAGAGGAATATCCTCGATGTATTATTTTGAGTTACAGGTAATTCTCTGCGGAATTCTATTGCTGCGATATGACATGGGATTGCTTGAGAGCACAGTTTTATTCACCGGGGAAGACCAAAGGTACTCAACTCGTTTCAACTTCCGTATTGTTTAGTGTTTAGTTGGTGTTTGTATCAAAAACACATTCTTACTTGACCGAACACAACGCTCGAGACCGAGATCAAAGCCCACTGGTTTTATTAGCCGGGCTGTTAAAAAAGTGTGGTAAATTAAATATGGTTGAGTAAAAACTGTCGATAAAGTTATCCTAAATATAGCCCCGGTTATTACTTGATACCATAATCACCTACCTAATGCTGAAGGTCCGACTTCAATTTACTTGAACATCTCAAAAAAAATACTTTTATTCCGGGCAACTTTTTTCCTGGCGATATTTATTCGAGCGACCTTTTTCTACGCCCGTTTGTTTTAATGCACTGCAAACATTACAGCCCGTAATCCCCGACATACAGATAAATCTCGGATTAATGAGTTTCGCAACATCTAACTTTACTTTAATCTTTTCAGGTATATAAAAATAAGAAACTAGTATTTCACAGCTACAAATTAATTAGGTCTCGTATTGACGAACAAACTAAGAAAATTCAAATGCGAAATATTGAAATAAGAAGAATTGAAACGAAATGTTTATAAAAAATAGGTTTTACACAAAATTGAAATGGCATAATGAGATAGAGCACACAAAAAGAGTAACCCAAAAATATTCCATATCTGCCAAGAACAAGCCACTGATGAACTGCGCCTTGGCGGCCTGGGTACTAACCGGAAGGTCATAATCCCTGTTTCAAAAGATACACATTTACCAATTACGGCAGTCTGTTTATTCACATATTTGCTATTTTCACAACAATACGTCAGCTTTCATAGAAGTTACCCGAAGTGCGCTGAAGTGAGTTACACGAATGTACCAGGAGGACAATCGTCCAGCCCACAGCGCTACTGAATATACTTTTGAACATATTTCGTTCCTAACCTAAAGCGTTTTATAAACTTTTCATTTTTTAAACACGATAAGAATAGGAAACGTTAAAAACAACTAAATTTTCCAACCCCCATTTTTTCATGTGGATAATGAAAATGCATCTAAGATTTTTAGAAATAATTATTGCTTTATGGTCAATACGCCTGTTTTAAGTGAGAACCTGTAGTATCGGTGTTTAAAAACCAATAAATGGCGCGATGAAGTGAAATTAAAAGTAACGATATCTGTTATTCAAAAAAAACTCCCATACCACAGGTTCTCAATTAAAACAGGCGTATTGACCATAAAGCAATAATTATTTCTAAAAATCTTAGATGCATTTTCATTATCCACATGAAAAAATGGGGGTTGGAAAATTTAGTTGTTTTTAACGTTTCCTATTCTTATCGTGTTTAAAAAATGAAAAGTTTATAAAACGCTTTAGGTTAGGAACGAAATATGTTCAAAAGTATATTCAGTAGCGCTGTGGGCTGGACGATTGTCCTCCTGGTACATTCGTGTAACTCACTTCAGCGCACTTCGGGTAACTTCTATGAAAGCTGACGTATTGTTGTGAAAATAGCAAATATGTGAATAAACAGACTGCCGTAATTGGTAAATGTGTATCTTTTGAAACAGGGATTATGACCTTCCGGTTAGTACCCAGGCCGCCAAGGCGCAGTTCATCAGTGGCTTGTTCTTGGCAGATATGGAATATTTTTGGGTTACTCTTTTTGTGTGTTCTATCTCATTATGCCATTTCAATTTTGTGTAAAACCTATTTTTTATAAACATTTCGTTTCAATTCTTCTTATTTCAATATTTCGCATTTGAATTTTCTTAGTTTGTTCGTCAATACGAGACCTAATTAATTTGTAGCTGTGAAATACTAGTTTCTTATTTTTATATACCTGAAAAGATTAAAGTAAAGTTAGATGTTGCGAAACTCATTAATCCGAGATTTATCTGTATGTCGGGGATTACGGGGTGTAATGTTTGCAGTGTATTGAAACAAACGGGCGTAGAAAAAGGTCGCTCGAATAAATATCGCCAGGAAAAAAGTTGCCCGGAATAAAAGTCGCCTGCAGAAATTAATTTTTTTGAGATGTTCAAGTAAATTGAAGTCGGACCTTCAGCATTAGGTAGGTGATTATGGTATCAAGTAATAACCGGGGCTATATTTAGAATAACTTTATCGATATTTTTTACTCAACCATATTTAATTTACCACACTTTTTCAACAGCCCGGCTAATAAAACCAGCGGGCTTTGATCTCGGTCTCAAGCGTTGTGTTCGGTCAAGTAAGAATCAGGAATGAATTTTTACATGGCTATAGTGAACGTTTTCGACCGGCGCACCAGCAATATCATCTCTTTATCGTTTGCCCTCAGTGGGGAACATGTTTCATGGCGACCGGAGCAGGTGTGGCTTTTTAGAAACAAATATTAATAAAAAAATCGCACCGAATTCTCATAATTTTTATATAGATCATACATGATATAACTTTCAAAATTTTTTTTTTATTCATTATACTTGGCAAAAAGGGTTAATTTTTGTAGGCGACTTATCTCTTGGAGCCTTTATTGAAGGTGGTTTTTTTCAATGCTACCACAAATATATATGTCAGTAGCTATGGGCTGTGCAATGAGACGTTTCTTAAAAATTAGAATATTGTTTTTGATACAAACACCAACTAAACACTACGGAAGTTGAAACGAGTTGAGTACCTTTGGTCTTCCCTGATAAATAAAACTGTGCTCTCAAGCAATCCCATGTCATATCGCAGTAATAGAATTCCGCAGAGAATTTGCCTGTAACTCAAAATAATACATCGAGGATATTGCTCTCAAAATCGGTGAATTCCCGTTGATCAATTCAGAAACACATGTTATTTCATTTATGAAATTTGTGTCTATTTACTCTTTAAATAAAAATACCGAACAATGTTCAAACGCCCAGCGAAGACACCACAGTACCTCCTTTGACACCCCTTCATATCATATATATAACAATTTGAGTGAAAAAGGTTTGATTATCTTATCTAATGGAGTTTCGCGAGTCGATTACGAATATTCAAGTCTTATCAGACAAACCTGCTGATTTTATCAAGGCGAAAACCCCAAAGTCACCAGCAAAATGAAATTTCTAATTGGGATGCCTATCAGCTTCGATTCGACAACAGGTGTCTCGCCGATAGAGTTGGTCATCGTTAAAACTTTCACTCCTATATCTTGTGTCTTTTCTGAATACCTATTCCACTTTTTCTTCAACACATACATGACCAATTGTAACGCAAGAATCTCCCAAAAACGGACGGACTTACTTCATGATATAGCTAAGAATTTCCAAAATATTGGACTCGGAATTTGCAGCTTTTCGAAATCACCAGAGGTCAAAAATTAATAATTCTCAGAAATAAATATGGATTTAGTTGAATTTAATAAGTCATTGAAAACATGTGTTTGTGTGTTTAATATAATACTTTTATTTTGAATATTTGGTTCGATTCGGAAAATATATTCCATTCGATTCTCAAATCAAATTTTATTTGGTTCTGGCAACCCCGAGATATATCATTCAGAAAGATTCAATTCAATATAGCCGAACAATCCCAAAACTGGTTAATTTTAATGAGCGACGTTTTTCCGGCTGACATTTTCCGGGCAACTTCTTTTTCGTGCCACTTTTTTCTTCGCCAAGGAAACTAATGTGTGATGATTCCCCCAAGAGCAACTGGAAAGAGAAATTTGAGTTTCATTTGCATTATTGAAACGATTAATTGACAAAACTTTGTTCTTGCCAGATAAATAAATCATACATCAGTCCGTGCTTCCGAGCAATCTTAGTTCTTTCACAGCAATACAATTCCCCTGCGAATTTGACTGCCTATCTATTATACATCGCAGATACTGGTATCGAAATCGGTGAATTCCTGTTGCTTGATTTAGAAATACCACTTGAACCCTGCGACGTTGAAAGCAGCACGATATCATCGACGTAATCCGTAAGTGATACATACTGATGATTTGATAAAATTTTACCAGTTGGGACAAGTTAATTCGACATGGATCGAATACTCCTTTAGCTGTACATTGTCTTTACAATTGGAAAATTCACTTCATTTTGCAAGTTTTTGTCTTTATGGCCGAATTACATGTGATTAGAATAATTTGTGCTTCGAATCGAACTGACCAAACCATAACGACGCCAACTAGCAAAACGATCAGTCGCCATCAGTCGCAATACCTGTTTTCGGATGCTCGGATCGATCGCGCCATCGTTTTGTCATTGTTCCGTGAGTGATGTACGTGGCGTGGATTTTTCATCTGTGCCAGTTTAAAATAATCATTATAAAAATTTTATAAAGCCAAAAGCAGAGCCTGAGAGGCTAACTAACTAACGGCTATCGATTAAAGTGAGCTCCTTTGGATAGAAATATTTGCACGTGAAATTTAACATTTTAAAAACTTTAGCTTATACCTATTACCGATTTTGATAAATCGCAGCATACGTAGGTAGCTCTTACAGTTTGGGCTTAGGAAAGTTTAGGCCATTGACCGAAAAAATTGCTATCAAACCATCTACTCATTGTATTTGCTACACAACTCGCAGTATTTGCTGCCCAAGGTGATTGTTCTTGTGCAAACCGCCATGTTGAAACCATACTTTTTGCTTATTTAATCTCATCTTGTCGGCGCAGCCCATCAGTGACTCATACTTACCAAAATATGTGTACAAAATACATCGTTTTGGTTGACAGTACTCGCCGCGGAAAATGACGAAGTGCACAAGACCAACATCGAGTCTTTTACATGTAGTGGTCTGCAACTGTCTCAGCAAGCAATTTTTCAGCAAGCATTTTTCAGCGTAGGCGAACTTTTGAGATACATTTTATCTAGTAGCGTGACGTTTGATAAAGGCTATCTGGTTCAGTCGTATCTGGGTTTGATTGGGATTGAATTGTATGACAATTCGAGTCGTGACCTAGTGAAGTTTTTACATGTAGTGGTCTGCAACTGTCTCAGCAAGCAATTTTTTCAGCAAGCATATTTCAGCTCGAACTTTTGAGATACATCTGGGTTCAGTCGTCCTAGTGAAGTTTTATTTTATTCTTGCTATTGCTCTTTGAATGATTCTGGATTGGGATTGAATTGTATGACGAATTCGAGTAAATTCACTTTAATTAGGTGCAAATTTATGCTTTTTTAAATTATTTCCTGTTAGCTTTACGATTTCTTAAATTACATTACATCATTATTGCGATTTACAAACTGATATAATATATTTTTATCAAAATTCACTCTGAACAAAGGCAGGAACCAACAAACGACCACTTAATAGAAAAAAGCTTCTACGAAATGTAGTACCGGCAACTGCGCTCTAAAGGGAGAACATCCCAAACGGAACTGAACCGCCATGATAAAGTGTAGTGGTATCTTTCTTGGGCGACGATACCCGAATAGATTTACACATTTTAGGCTTCAACATTTATCTTTCGCCCATGTATAAGAAGTCGAGTGTTTTGTTTGTCAAATTAGTTCCGTATTTCAAATCAATAAAAGCGACGAACCAAATTCTAAACCAGGGGAAGTTTTTGGATAATTTCATACGATGATTATCAACAAGTTTCAAATGGGTATATTTATAAGACAAATTGAAGTAATATATATATATATTCGTCGGATTATTAACATGGAATACTGACTATGTGGGCATGAGATGCGATAAGCGTTTCGTCAGTGATTCATCAATATCTTTATGCAGTTAGTTTGTAGTATAGTTTAGCTTGTAATATGAAGTATCAAGCATTCAAAACCTAAATTATTTAATTCAGAGTTATTCAGCTGGTCTAATCAAATGTGCATACTTTTTGAAGCTATGATCAAGACATGTAAATTTATAAAAATGTACCATTAGTTAGATTTTTCAACAGCAGCATCATATGTTTTAACGAAATATAATATGTAATACTGGTCATTGATAAATACACGAAAAGACGTTGGACAAAATTTCATTTTGTCAAGCATGAACCTCTTGATGTACTACGGAGACCTATAATACGTAGCAAAATAATTGTGAACAAGTTATTTCGTCTGGGTTATATGCACAACGGGTGTTTGTTTTGCGTACTTATACACTTTGTGATAGTTCATTTCATCCGGATATTCGAATTCAATGGCTGTAGTAAATTTATGTTATCCTTTTGCAAGATTCAGGAGGCAAGTGCTTTATGTTGGTTATGGATAGATCATATCTATTAATTTAAGAAAAGGGGAATATGTTTGTCATTTGAAAATCGTATTATTCACACATATTATGACGCTCATAATGTATATTATGAAGTCGCTAGATTTACACATTTTATGCTTCAAGATTTATCTTTCGCCCATGTATGAGCAGTCCAGTATTTTGTTCATCAAATTAGTTACTTATTTCAAACCTCAAAAAGCGACAAACCGAATTCTGAACCAGGGGAAATTTTTGGATAATTTCTGACCATGATTACCAACAGGTTTCATATGGGTATATGTATAGAACATAGAACAAATTGAAGCTATATATATATATATATATTCGTTGGATTACGAACATCATATACTAACTGTCTCTTCTTTCACCGTTTGCTAGTTTAACTCCCGACTTCCTCATCTTCGACCCACCGTACTGTCTACACTCAGGGTCGTTTGAAGTTTACACCTCATGTGAACCCAAAAGAAATATTTTACTATCGTCTAATCGTTTGATTTATTGTGTGAATAATTGTACGTCACCAAACAGAAATTTCATTTATTAGGCATGAACCACTGGTGTACCGAAGGAGCTGAGAAACATCCTTAACAAAGAAATTGTGATCAAATTTTTTCGACCGGGTTATATGCCCGCGTGTATGTGTTTTGCGTAATTATACATCGCGCACAGTGATAGTTGCATTTCATCCAGAGATTCGTAAATTTATTTAAGATTTAGTAAATTTATGTTATGCTTCGTAAGAATCAGACGGCCAATGGTTTATTTTGGTTCAGAATAAATCATTTCTGTTAGTTTAAATAATAAATCGGTCTTTGTGATGAAACCTGTGTTCTGTGTGGTCGCGGCTGATAAATGTTTCGACTTTTTAAAAGGTAAGTTTCGAGAGGTCGATTTTTATAGCGGGGTAACTGCGCGTGTTTATCGCATGGTATCTATCGAATATGAATGAATATGAACATAACTCAAAATCCCAACCGATTCCAATGGGAAAAATTTTGCCCAAATAACTTTTATTAAGCATGAGTTACAGATGGATCGCGCCGACGAGACGCAGTCCATTTGTGGCTCGTGCTTGACAAAACAACACTTCTGACTGGGTCGAAGTTCACTGTACAAAGTTTACTCCGACGTGCTAAATTTGCTGGTGTTAAAGAAACCTACAGATGATAACGCCATCCGATTGATTTCACATTGTTCACTAAGCTATTGAATAATTCCATTCGGATCATTGAATTTGGAAGGCAAATTTAGGACTAATTTCTCAAATTCATTTTGAAAATGAAATGTTTTATTATAGGCCAAGAACACTTTTTGTCGAGAAGCAAGCTTTTCGGCGATTAGCAGCACAATGAAGCTCGCGCTGTGTTTTCTGGCATTAAAATTGCTCTAACGTGTTTTCTGTGTGTCGTAAAAGATGGCTGATGGGAAACAAAGAGTTGCTTGGTTCTAACAAGACACAAGGCGGTTACCACTCACTGTACTTCAATATGGCAGTTCAGTTTAGTTCGGGTTGTAATGACAATGCCACATTCTGTATTAGCTTTCTGCTATTAAAAAATGATCGTTTCTTTTAGGCGCTGACGACGTAATTGTTTATAGACATACTCCACTCATTCATAGTATTAGGTAAAAGATCCTTCATTCCCAATTAGACAACAAAAAATATGAGAGTTCCTTTCAGGAAAAAACAAATCAGATTTTTTTCATTGAAATTCACTCTGAGCAAGGCCGGAAGCAACTAAAGGCCACATAATAGTAGAGAGTTACTACAAGACCTAGTACCCGCAAATGCCCTGTAAGCGGAAAACATTCCAAACAAAACTAAACTGCTATGGTAAAAGTGTAGTGAGTGATATCTGATATTTGTAATGGTAAATCCATCTAACACTTCTTAAAGTCAATCTAAATTACTGGCGTTCAGTTGAAACAAAACCTTGCATTTAACTATTATATCAAAAATTATATATACAAGTATTATACATCGTATGTCAAAAATTCACTAAGAAATGAACTAGAATGAAAATGTTCTCCCTGAGATTTTGTTGCACCGTAACAAAAGTACAGTAAATTTACTGTAGTTTAAAGTTTAAAATAATCATTATAAAATTTTTATAAAGCCCAAAGCAGAGCCTGAGAGGCTAACTAGCTAACGGCTACCGATTAAAGTGAGCTCCTTTGCATTGAAATATTTGCACATGAAATTTAACATTTGAAAAACTTCAGCTTATACCTATTACCGATTGTGATAAAGATACATTTTATCTAGTAGTGTGACGTTTGATAAAGGCTATCTGGGTTCAGTCTTCCTAGTGACGTTTTATTTTCTTCCTTGCTATTGCTCTTTGGATGATGCATTTTTAAATTATATTACATAATTATTGCGATTCAAAAACTGATATAATATATTTTTTTATTGAAATTCACTCTGAACAAAGGACAGGAAGCAGTGCTTAAAAGGAACCAACAAACGACCACTTAATAGAAAAAAGCTTCTACGAAATGTAGTACCGGCAACTGCGCTCTAAAGGGAGAACATCCCAAATGGAACTGAACCGCCATGGTAAAGTGTAGTGGTATCTTTCTTGGGCGATGATACCCGGATAGATTTACACATTTTAGGCTTCAAAATTTATCTTTCGCCCATGTATAATCAGTGGAGTGTTTTGTGTGTCATATTAGTTCCGTATTTCAAACCTCAAAAAGCGACGAACCAAATTCTAAACCAGGGGAAGTTTTTGGATAATTTCTGACGATGATTACGCAATTGTAACGCAAGAATCTCCCAAAAATGGACGGACTTACTTCATGATATAGCTAAGAAATTCCAAAATATTGGACTCAGCTTTTCGAAATCACCAGACTTCAAAAATTAATAATTTCAGAAGTAAATATGGATTTAGTTGAATTTAATAAGTCATTGAAAACATGTGTTTGTGTGTTTAGTATAATACTTTTATTTGGAATATTCGGTTCGATTCGGAAAATATATACCATTCGATTCTCAAATCAAATTATATTTGGTTCTGGCAACCCCGAGATATTTGGTTCTGGCAACCGTTCAGAAAGTTTCAATTCAATATAGCCGAACAATCCCAAAAATAGTTTATTTTAATAATCGACGTTTTTCCGGATGACATTTTCCGGGAAACTTCTTTTCCATGCTACTTTTTTCATCGCCAAGGAAACTAATGTGTGATGATTCTCCCAGGAGCAACCGGAATGAGAAATTTGAGTTTTATTTGCTGTATTGAAACGATCAATCGACAAAACTTTGGTCTTGCCAGATAAATAACTCATACATCAGTCCGTGCTTCCGAGTAATCTTTGTTCTGTCACAGCAATACAATTCCCCTGCGAATTTGACTGCCTATATATACATCGCAGATACTGGTATCGAAATCGGTGAATTCCTGTTGCTTGAATTAGAAATACAACTTGAACCCTGCGAGCTTGTAAGTGGCACGATCTAATCCACATAATCCGTAAGTGATACATACGGATGATTTAATAAAATTTTATCAGTTGTCGAAGTTAATTCGACATGGATCGAATACTACTTTAGCTGTATATTGTCCTTACAATAGTAAAATTGCCTTCATTTTGCAAGTTTTTGTTTTTATGGCCGAATTGCATGTGATTAGAATAATTTGTGCTTCGAATCGAACTGACCAAACCATAGCGACGCCAGCTAGCAAAACGAATTCACCATCAGTCGCAATACCTGTTTTCGGATGCTCGGATCGATCGCGCCATCGTTTTGTCATTGTTCCGTGAGTGTTGTACGTGGCGTGGATTTTACATCTGTGTCAGTTTAAAATAATCCTTATAAAAATTTTTTATAATATATATAATTTTATATATAAGCCAAAAGCAGAGCCTGAGAGGCTAACTAACTAACGGCTACCTATTAAAGTGAGCTCCTTTGGATTGAAATATTTGCACATGAAATTTAACATTTGAAAAACTTTAGCTTATACCTATTACCGATTTTGATAAATCGTACCATACGTAGGTAGCTCTTACAGTTTGGGCTCAGGAAAGTTTAGGCCATTGACCGAAAAAATTGCTATCAAACCATCCCACTACTCATAGTATTTGCTACACAACTCACAGTATTTGCTGCCCAAGGTGATTGTTCTTGTGCAAACCGCCATGTTAAAACCAAACTTTTTGCTTATTTAATCTCATCTTGTCGGCGCAGCCCATCAGTGACTCATACTTACCAAAATATGTGTACAAAATACATCGTTCTAGTTGACAGTACTCGCCGCGGACAATGACGAAGTGCACAAGACCAACATCGAGTCTTTTACATGTAGTGGTCTGCAACTGTCTCAGCAAGCAATTTTTCAGCAAGCATTTTTTAGCGTAGGCGAACTTTTGAGATACATTTTATCTAGTAGCGTGACGTTTGATAAAGGCTATCTGGGTTCAGTCGTCCTAGTGAAGTTTTACTTTCTTCCTTGCTATTGCTCTTTGCATGATGCATTTTTAAATTATATTACATAATTATTGCGATTCAAATACTGATATAATATATTTTTTTATTGAAATTCACTCTGAACAAAGGACAGGAAGCAGTGCTTAAAAGGAACCAACAAACGACCACTTAATAGAAAATAGCTTCTACGAAATGTAGTACCGGCAACTGCGCTCTAAAGGGAGAACATCCCAAACGGAACTGAACCGCCATGGTAAAGTGTAGTGGTATCTTTCTTGGGCGATGATACCCGGATAGATTTACACATTTTATGCTTCAAAATTTATCTTTCGCCCATGTATAATCAGTGGAGTGTTTTGTGTGTCATATTAGTTCCGTATTTCAAACCTCAAAAAGCGACGAACCAAATTCTAAACCAGGGGAAGTTTTTGGATAATTTCTGACGATGATTACCAACAAGTTTCAAATGGGTATATTTATAAAACAAATTAAAGTAATATATATATTCGTGGATTATTAACATCGAATACCAACTACGTGGACATGAGATGCGATGAGCGTCTCGTTCGTTAGTGATTCCTCAATATCTTTATGCAGTTAGTTCGTAGTATAGTTTAGCTTGTGATATGAAGTATCAAGCATGCTGGAATACATATCAGTAGCCTTGAATAAAAGAAAGTTACGATTACGTAGACGCCGCAGTCGCCATAATAATACTCCCACCAAGCCCGCAGCGGAAACAACCCAACCAGAAAACTAATATCCAAACATATTTTGTTAAATTTGGGTCACTGATGGATCGCGCCGCCAAGACGCGGTCGAGCTGTGCATCATACTTAACAAAATAAAAAATTCGATTGGGAAACACATGAACCGATAACCCAAAATTAGCAATAGGTGATGCATTAACGTGAAAATCGTAAAAACCGTGCGTTATGCCCTCGGCTAGCAAAGAATATGGGAGTTTTTTTTGAATAACAGATATCGTTACTTTTAATTTCACTTTATCGCGCCATTTATTGGTTTTTAAACACCGATACTACAGGTTCTCACTTAAAACAGGCGTATTGACCATAAAGCAATAATTATTTCTAAAAATCTTAGATGCATTTTCATTATCCACATGAAAAAATGGGGGTTGGAAAATTTAGTTGTTTTTAACGTTTCCCATTCTTATCGTGTTTAAAAAATGAAAAGTTTATAAAACGCTTTAGGTTAGGAACGAAATATGTTCAAAAGTATATTCAATAGCGCTGTGGGCTGGACGATTGTCCTCCTGGTACATTCGTGTAACGCACTTCAGCGCACTTCGGGTCACTTCTATGAAAGCTGACGTATTGTTGTGAAAATAGCAAATATGTGAATACACAGACTGCCGTAATTGGTAAATGTGTATCTTTTGAAACAGGGATTATGACCTTCCGGTTAGTACCCAGGCCGCCAAGGCGCAGTTCATCAGTGGATTGTTCTTGGCAGATATGGAATATTTTTGGGTTACTCTTTTTGTGTGCTCTATCTCATTATGCCATTTCAATTTTGTGTAAAACCTATTTTTTATAAACATTTCGTTTCAATTCTTCTTATTTCAATATTTCGCATTTGAATTTTCTTAGTTTGTTCGTCAATACGAGACCTAATTAATTTGTAGCTGTGAAATACTAGTTTCTTATTTTTATATACCTGAAAAGATTAAAGTAAAGTTAGATGTTGCGAAACTCATTAATCCGAGATTTATCTGTATGTCGGGGATTACGGGGTGTAATGTTTGCAGTGTATTGAAACAAACGGGCGTAGAAAAAGGTCGCTCGAATAAATATCGCCAGGAAAAAAGTTGCCCGGAATAAAAGTATTTTTTTTGAGATGTTCAAGTAAATTGAAGTCGGACCTTCAGCATTAGGTAGGTGATTATGGTATCAAGTAATAACCGGGGCTATATTTAGGATAACTTTATCGACAGTTTTTACTCAACCATATTTAATTTACCACACTTTTTTTTACAGCCCGGCTAATAAAACCAGTGGGCTTTGATCTCGGTCTCGAGCGTTGTGTTCGGTCAAGTAAGAATGTGTTTTTGATACAAACACCAACTAAACACTAAACAATACGGAAGTTGAAACGAGTTGAGTACCTTTGGTCTTCCCCGGTGAATAAAACTGTGCTCTCAAGCAATCCCATGTCATATCGCAGCAATAGAATTCCGCAGAGAATTACCTGTAACTCAAAATAATACATCGAGGATGTTCCTCTCAAAATCGGTGAATTCCCGTTGCTCAATTTAGAAACACATGTCGTTGGAGTCCTCGAGGCAATACTCGATTTTGATATGATGCGCAACTTTTCAAAATAATTATAAAATGTTCCAAGTGTATCATTCTGTCAAGTTATTCCATTTATGAAATTTATGTCTATTTACTCTTTAAATAAAAATACCGAACAATGCTCTAACGTTCAGCGGAAACACCACAGTCCCTCCTTTGACACCCCTTCATATCATATATATAACAATTTGAGTGCAAAAGGTTTGATTATCTTATCTAATAGAGTTTCGCGAGTCGATTACGAATATTCAAGACTTATCAGACACACCTGCTGATTTTATCAAGGCGAAAACCCCAAAGTCACCAGCAAAATGAAATTTCTAATTGGGATGCCTATCAGCTTCGATTCGACCAGAACAGGTGTCTCGCCGATAGAGTTGGTCATCGTTAAAACTTTCACTTTTATATCTTGTGCATTTTCTGAATACTTATTCTACTTTTTCTTCAACACATACATGACCAATCGTAACGCAAGAATCTCCCAAAAATGGACGGACCTACTTCATGCTATAGCTAAGAATTTCGAAAATATTCGACTCGGAATTTGCAGCTTTTCGAAATCACCAGAGGTCAAAAATTAATAATTCTCAGAAATAAATATGGATTTAGTTGAATTTAATAAGTCATTGAAAACATGTGTTTGTGTGTTTAATATAATACTTTTATTTTGAATATTTGGTTCGATTCGGAAAATATATTCCATTCGATTCTCAAATCAAATTATATTTGGTTCTGGCAACCCCGAGATATATCATTCAGAAAGATTCAATTCAATATAGCCGAACAATCCCAAAACTGGTTAATTTTAATGAGCGACGTTTTTCCGGATGACATTTTCCGGGCAACTTCTTTTTCATGCCACTTTTTTCTTCGCCAGGGAAACTAATGTGTGATGATTCCCCCAAGAGCAACTGGAAAGAGAAATTTGAGTTTCATTTGCATTATTGAAACGATTAATTGACAAAACTTTGTTCTTGCCAGATAAATAAATCATACATCAGTCCGTGCTTCCGAGCAATCTTAGTTCTTTCACAGCAATACAATTCCCCTGCGAATTTGACTGCCTATATATTATACATCGCAGATACTGGTATCGAAATCGGTGAATTCCTGTTGCTTGATTTAGAAATACAACTTGAACCCTTCGACCTTGAAAGCAGCACGATATCATCGACGTAATCCGTAAGTGATACATACTGATGATTTGATAAAATTTTACCAGTTGGGACAAGTTAATTCGACATGGATCGAATACTCCTTTAGTTGTACATTGTCTTTACAATTGGAAAATTCACTTCATTTTGCAAGTTTTTGTCTTTATGGCCGAATTACATGTGATTAGAATAATTTGTGCTTCGAATCGAACTGACCAAACCATAACGACGCCAACTAGCAAAACGAATTCACCATCAGTCGCAATACCTGTTTTCGGATGCTCGGATCGATCGCGCCATCGTTTTGTCATTGTTCCGTGAGTGATGTACGTGGCGTGGATTTTTCATCTGTGCCAGTTTAAAATAATCATTATAAAAATTTTATAAAGCCAAAAGCAGAGCCTGGGAGGCTAACTAACTAACGGCTATCGATTAAAGTGAGCTCCTTTGGATTGAAATATTTGCACATGAAATTTAACATTTGAAAAACTTTAGCTTATACCTATTACCGATTTTGATAAATCGCAGCATACGTAGGTAGCTCTTACAGTTTGGGCTCAGGAAAGTTTAGGCCATTGACCGAAAAAATTGCTATCAAAAACCATCCCACTACTCATTGTATTTGCTACACAACTCGCAGTATTTGCTGCCCAAGGTGATTGTTCTTGTGCAAACCGCCATGTTGAAACCATACTTTTTGCTTATTTAATCTCATCTTGTCGGCGCAGCCCATCAGTGACTCATACTTACCAAAATATGTGTACAAAATACATCGTTTTGGTTGACAGTACTCGCCGCGGAAAATGACGAAGTGCACAAGACCAACATCGAGTCTTTTACATGTAGTGGTCTGCAACTGTCTCAGCAAGCAATTTTTCAGCAAGCATTTTTCAGCGTAGGCGAACTTTTGAGATACATTTTATCTAGTAGCGTGACGTTTGATAAAGGCTATCTGGGTTCAGTCGTCCTAGTGAAGTTTTATTTTCTTCCTTGCTATTGCTCTTTGAATGATGCATTCTTGATTGGGATTGAATTGTATGACGAATTCGAGTAAATTCACTTTAATTAGGTGCAAATTTATGCTTTTTTAAATTATTTCCTGCTAGCTTTACGATTTCTTAAATTACATTACATCATTATTGCGATTTACAAACTGATATAATATATTTTTATTTAAATTCACTCTGAACAAAGGCAGGAAGCAGTGCTTAAAAGGAACCAACAAACGACCACTTAATAGAAAAAAGCTTCTACGAAATGTAGTACCGGCAACTGCGCTCTAAAGGGAGAACATCCCAAACAGAACTGAACCGCCATGATAAAGTGTAGTGGTATCTTTCTTGGGCGATGATACCCGAATAGATTTACACATTTTAGGCTTCAAAATTTATCTTTCGCCCATGTATAAGAAGTCGAGTGTTTTGTTTGTCAAATTAGTTCCGTATTTCAACTCATAAAAAGCGACGAAGCAAATTCTAAACCAGGGGAAGTTTTTGGATAATGTCATACGATGATTATCAACAAGTTTCAAATGGGTATATTTATAAGACAAATTGAAGTAATATATATATATATTCGTCGGATTATTAACATGGAATACTGACAATGTGGGCATGAGATGCGATAAGCGTTTCGTTAGTGATTCATCAATATCTTTATGCAGTTAGTTTGTAGTATAGTTTAGCTTGTAATATGAAGCATTCAAAACCTAAATTATTCAATTCAGAGTTATTCAGCTGGTCTAATCAAATGTGCATATTTTTTGAAGCTATGATCAAGACATGTAAATTTATAAAAATGTACCATTAGTTAGATTTTTCAACAGCAGCATCATATGTTTTAATGAAATATAATATGTAATACTGGTCATTGATAAATACACGAAAAGACGTTGGACAAAATTTCATTTTGTCAAGCATGAACCTCTGATGTACTACGGAGACCTATAATACGTAGCAAAATAATTGTGAACAAGTTATTTCGTCTGGGTTATATACACAACGGGTGTGTGTTTTGGGTACTTATACACTTTGTGATAGTTCATTTCATCCGGATATTCGAATTCAATGGCTGTAGTAAATTTATTTTCTCCTTTTGCAAGAATCAGACGGCAAGTGCTTTATGTTGGTTATGGATAGATCATATCTATTCATTTAAGAAAAGAGGAATATGTTTGTCATTTGAAAATCGTATTATTCACACATATTATGACGCTCATAATGTATATTATAAAGTCGCTAGATTTACACATTTATGCTTCAAGATTTATCTTTCGCCCATGTATGAGCAGTCCAGTATTTTGTTCATCAAATTAGTTACTTATTTCAAACCTCAAAAAGCGACAAACCGAATTCTGAACCAGGGGAAATTTTTGGATACTTCCTGAAGATGATTACCAACAGGTTTCAAATTTGTATATTCATAGAACAAATTGAAGCTATATATATATCCGTTACATTATGAACATCGTATACTGTCTCCTCTTTTACCGTTTGCTAGTTTAACTCCCGACTTCCTCATCTTCGACCCACCGTACTGTCTACACTCAGGGTCGTTTGAAGTTTACACCTCATGTGAACCCAAAAGAAATATTTTACTATCGTCTAATCGTTTTATTGTGTGAATAATTGTACGACACCAAACAGAAATTTCATTTTGTTAGGCATGAACCACTGATGTACCAAGGAGCTGAGAACCATACTTAGCAAAATAATTGTGATCAAATTTTTTCGACCGGGTTATATGCACAACGTGTGTGTGTTTTACGTACTTATACACTGCGCATATTGATAGTTGCATTTCATCCAGAGATTCGTAAATTTATTTAAGATTTAGTAAATTTATGTTATGCTTTTGTAAGAATCAGACGGCCAATGCTTTATTTTGGTTCAGAATAAATCATTGCTGTTAGTTTAATTAATAAATCGGTCTTCGTGATGGAACCTGCGTTGTGTGTGGCCGCGGCTGATAGATGTCTCGACTTTTTAAAAGGTAAGTTTTGAGTGGTCGATTTTTATAGCGGGGTAACTGCGCATGTTTATCGCATGGTATCTATCGAATATGAATGAATATGAACATAACTCAAAATCCCAACCGATTCCAATGGGAAAAATTTTGCCCAAATAACTTTTATCAAGCATGAGTTGCAGATGGATCGCGTCGACGAGACGCAGTCCATTTGTGGCTCGTGCTTGACAAAACAACACTTCTGACTGGGTCGAAGTTCACTGTACAAAGTTTACTCCGACGTGCTAAATTTGCTGGTGTTAAAGAAACCTACAGATGATAACGCCATCCGATTGATTTCACATTGTTCACTAAGCTATTGAATAATTCCATTCGGATCATTGAATTTGGAAGGCAAATTTAGGACTAATTTCTCAAATTCATTTTGAAAATGAAATGTTTTATTATAGGCCAAGAACACTTTTTGTCGAGAAGCAAGCTTTTCGGCGATTAGCAGCACAATGAAGCTCGCGCTGTGTGTTCTGGCATTAAAATTGCTCTAACGTGTTTTCTGTGTGTCGTAAAAGATGGCTGATGGGAAACAAAGAGTTGCTTGGTTCTAACAAGACACAAGGCGGTTACCACTCACTGTACTTCAATATGGCAGTTCAGTTTAGTTCGGGTTGTAATGACAATGCCACATTCTGTATTAGCTTTCTGCTATTAAAAAATGATCGTTTCTTTTAGGCACCGACGACGTAATTGTTTATAGACATACTCCAATCATTCATAGTATTAGGTAAAAGATCCTTCATTCCCAATTAGACAACAAAAATGTGAGAGTTCCTTTTAGTAAAAAACAAAACTATAAATCTTTATCAGATTTTTTTCATTGAAATTCACTCTGAGCAAGGCCGGAAGCAACTAAAGGCCACATAATAGTAGAGAGCTACTACAAGACCTATTACCCACAAATGTCCTCTAAGCGGAAAACATTCCAAACAAACTAAACTGCTGTGGTAAAAGTGTAGTGAGTGATATCTGCCTTGGGTAATGGTAAATCCATCTAACACTTCTTAAAGTCAATATAAATTACTGGCGTTCAGTTGAAACAAAACCTTGCATTTAACTAATATATCAAAAATTAAATATACAAGTAATATACATCGTATGTCAAAAATTCACAAATAAATGAACTAGAATGAAAATGTTCTTCCTGGGATTTTGTTGCACTGTAACAAAAGTACAGTAAATTTACTGGCAAATCGCAATAATTACATATTTTGGAAGTTAAAAAAACGTTCTGTTTATGGGATTTATGTCAATTATGGGCGGTACGTTCAATCAACACCCCATATTTGGCCCAAAATGTCAATTTTGATTTTTTTTTCGATACCGCCAAGTAAGTTTACTGTCAAAGATCAGGGATTTTGTTGCATTATTTGTTACAGTGTTGACACACCATACATGCGTCCCTCATGCTAAGGTAAATAAATATGATTTATGTTAGTAAATAAGAGCTCAATGTAACCGATGCCGCCCTGTTTTCTCGTAGATTTTAATCAATTTGATCAGCAACTTTTGTTATATCAGTATTTCAGCACGAAAACAATCGACACCAAGAAGTTCTTATTCAGCAACGGCATGAATACAGAAGACAAATAAGACAGAGTGAAGATGAACACCGACAACGTTGTCAAGAAGGAGTCACTCAATATCAGAGATACTTGGCTGAGCAGAGTGAAAGGAGACTGGCAAGATACCTACAAAATTGAAAACATTTACCAACCGCAACTGTATGAAAAGTCATAACAATCGAATTACTGCTTTCATTTTATTTTATTTTATTTTTGCATGTTAACATTTTAAAACATAGTAAGCTACTCGACGGTTGAAAATTGTTATTTTTGTTTTCATAATAGTACGTTTGATATTTAGAAGATTATCAACTAGTTGATATACCAAATATTCACAATATCTACTATGCTTCTTCAGACTAGCGTATTTAGGAGAAGGGCCGTGGTGTCCTGCTTTCCCCCTCGCCTCCCAAAAAATAGAAGTATATCCTTATAGATGCTTTAAAACGTATTTAATTCGGAAGTTTTAGAGAAATTTCTAAAGAATTCGTTTGATGTATATATCTATCATCGTACTTTTAATTACATTGTTTCTGTGTTCAGTCTATTGTGTAACTAGAGTAGGTACTCTCGATTGATTGGTGAAACGAAGAAAGTTGAGTAGCATGGGATCGGATAACTCCAAAGCTGATCGTGAGTTTTTTTCTGTTTGTACGTGAAAAATGTTGATTTTTTTATAACATAAAAAACGCATTTAAGAGTTAGCTAAATGCTAATGAGCACGTGGATTTATATCGGATTTATTTTATGAAATTTGTTGATTGCAGTTGAGCAGAAAATGTTCAGTTTAATTGGCCACTAATCGGTTTAATTGCGAGTCAATTTTGCTATGGAAAGATGCCTTGGAAAGATCTATACGAAAATTTATTTTCAAATCCTGAAGTTCTTTTTTCGTCGACGATGCTCCGACCCTTAAATTTGTTCCGTCGGCCCTCGCTGAGTATTCCCAATCAGAAATTTTATTTTGTAAAACATCAGATACAGACGGACCGGGCCATGTCGACGCGATTCATCAGAGATCAAGCTTGGCAAAAACAAGTATGAATCAACTTTTTTTGAATGGGTTAAGAGGGTTTGTTTGTTTCAGACATCCATACTTTAGAAACTCAACTCGATGAATACCGATCTGAAAACCGAAAAAGACTCATGACTGCTGAAGCAAGGGCTGAAAGAATGACAGAATGATACATTAATCACTTGGAAGAAGAGAACTATCGACTGAAATACGGCAACACCAACCGGAAAAAATAGAACATATTGACTAAGTGAAACAGTAGATGAGAACGAAAACTAAAGAAAATCGATTTCGCAGTCAAGAAACTAATACATTGCCGTATTTTGCGTTATCAAGAATTAGTTGAACATTAAGTGCACTGTAACAAAAATGCAACAAAATCACTGGTCTTTGGCAGTAATTTTATTTGGCGCTCTAGTAAAAAAATCCAAACTTGACTTTTTTGGCCAAATATGGGGTGTTGATGGCACGGACCGGTTGTGGTCCATCAACAGCCCATAATAGGTAAAATCTCATCCACATGGCGTTTTTCAAACTTTGGAAATATGCAATTACTGCAAATGACCAGTAAATTTACCCTTTGTTACAGTGCGAAAAACATAACGAAAAACAACGTTTTCTTATATACGCTATTCTCACAGAAAATATGCTACTTATTATAAAGCTTGGCTATGAATATCATTTCCATGATGAATAATGAAAAAATGCTTCGTATAGTTTTCTGACAAACGTTTCTCAAAAATATTATTTGTACTATGTTCTTGTTGGCTTGACTAAAATAGCGTACTTAAGCGTAGCCCCAAGACCAATTTGCTTTTCCAATTTTATAAAATAGCCTATTTAATATCCGGAATAAGTTTTCTTTACAACATTTAAACAAAAATCTTCCAAATTTCTTGAAGTTTTTTTTTCAGATGTCAATTTGAAAACAATATATAAGCGATGGTATATTTTGATAGGGATCAATACCACTTTTTCTGTCGATATCGATATTCTAAAATGAGCCGATACCTGTACCACTAAATGCAGATTGCCAATGCTCCAGTTTGGCGATACCGATGTAGAATGTAGAAAGAATTCAAACTCTCTGATACCGATAAATCAATTCCAATTTGACGCGATGATTTGAATCGATTCGAAGGGAAATTTATTCGAATCAATCAATCAAAATTGTGTGCTTTTAGACATTAAGTGGGAATTAATACGCTATCAAATATAAATTTCTTGAATTTTACAATGGAGACATGTTGTAAAAGTAAAAATGAGTTATTCATTATTTAAATGGAATTTATGATTAGAAATTATTGTTTTCGATAAGTTTTGATGATGCCATGTTTTGTCAATTTTTTTTATTTCTCTTCGTACGATCGATCCATGAGTGACATAACCCGGTCTGAGCCTGTTTTGTTCTGTATCGGAAACGATTGTGCTGCCCGGGCATCTCCATCTGAGTTTCATACTTGAAAAAAGATAGTTCTGATTATAAAAGCGTTTATGAATTTTAAGACGATTCGAAATAACTATAAAGATAATAAATGAAATAGACGAAATACTTTGGTTTTATTTTCACCTCTTTCTAATGATTTCAATTGTACTGTTTCATTTTCAGTCAAAGGTAATTAATTTAATTTCGCATTCAAATCCGTCCAAGCTCGATGATATGGAATCCGATGAAAACAGCAAATATCAAGGGTGAGATAGATTTGGGAATAAACTACATCAAAATTTCTATTAAAATTATAAATAAATATATGATCTATTTGACAGGAATGAAGAGCAAGTCGTTTGCACGGAAACAACATATGGTACGGCCAATTTGGATTCGACTTTGAATAACGTATCACTTTTGAGTGATGTGGATCAGAAAACTGTCATTAAAGCCTTTGGTAAATAATTCATGAATTTTTTAAACTGACTATTTCTTACCAAATTGAAATCGTCAAAAACAAGCCAAAACCAATAAAAGCTTTACCAAAATAGACATTGGCATAACTATGACAACCTTGTTTTCTGCAAGTACGGGAAACTTCTGAAAACTACCATTTCAAACAGACAAATATGCCAATTCTAAGAAAGTGTCGTTTCGGTTTAGGTTGTTTTTTTCTTAAAATAACACTTTTACAACGTAAATTCTGTATGAAAACTATTTAATTTTACGCTATTCTTTTTATATTTTTGTTTTAGTGTATCGTATTATATTTAGTAGAATTGGGAAGTGATGCAAGTTCATTGTAACTTTATTTTTTATCTGAAAGTAGAATGACAATGATCTCCATCCAGTGCTAATTCTATAACAATATTTAAGAATAATTTCAGATTGATACAATAAAACTTGAATTTTTGTAGAATTTATCCTAAAAATTCGATTAAGTGTTACATCATTATCTAGCCGATTAACATTAATTCGGTATATTATCTTTTATCAAGATTTATGGCAGAATGAGTCAGAGCGCCACACCGCCGTTTTAAATCAATCAAGAGAAGAATATCAGGCCAAATTACGGGCGGATGAGAGAGAGCATGAAGAAAGATGTCGAAAAGAACATTGGTCAGACTCCAGAAGACGTTATATGTCATTGAATCAGCCGAGCAGTGCGATCTCGCAGAAGTAAGATAATTTATTTTTGCAAGAAGTGGAAGATATAAGTGAGAATACTATAATTGATCATAATATTAAAATGTTACAGCAATGTTTTTTCACTTTTTCTATTACTCATTCTATTATTACTGGTATTATTTATCACTCATTGATTGCGAACGTATATTACGCCACAATAAGAAATTTATGTAAAAATGGCTCTCAGATATCTCACAGTTTAAGATTGATTGCTTTCAATAAAAATAAAATAAGAGACACAAATAATCATATGACGGCAATACTTTATGGCTCATTACTATCGTCCTTCCTTGAAAACAGTCCGACGTTAGAACACAGTGCGCAGAATCAACAAGGTGAATCAACTGCTTCGCATCCAACAACAACGGTAGTGGCAAGCGAAGACCCGGAAAATTACGAACAGGTTATGTCAGTCTTCGACCATCGTGGACACACCTATGGATTAATACCATGGATGACGGCTACTTTTTTAAGGCTTCTGGGTAAGTATTAAACTATATTTTAAGTAGTTCTTCGTTCATAAAATCTCAGAACACAGCGCATTATTTTGATTTTATCGAAAGTCACTCCAAACATGGTTTAAAGCTATCATTTTTTCGATGTATCCCCAAAAGCAAAGGGGATTTTGTATGCAAAAATACTAGAGACCACTTCCCAAGACAAAGCGATATTCCACAATATAGAGAACACGAAACGACACACAATGTGTAATATTTCAAGTGAACTCAACCGAACCGTAGAATTTCTCTACTGCCCATCCGAAAAACTAATTTGGGGTTTTCAGCAACTCATTCTGATACTTGTGGGAGGTTATGTTTTCGCTGCGGCAGTAACTAAAGGCCAGAATACACGTGAAGTTGCATTGCGTTTCGTTTCTGGTAACAAAATATAAACGACAATTCACGCCTGCATTGCTTTGCGTGAAATCGTATTCACAAGCCTGCACTACAAAGGCATGACCGCACGTAACGAAACGAGCACTTTCCATGAGCTAGCGGAGCAAACTGTTTTGTTGCGCTGGAAAATGTCTCGAAATACATGCAGAACACTGCCCTACTGTAAAACGCAAATATAAAATAAAAAAACGGAAAACGTAACCCACGCCAAAGTGTATTTCGACTTCTACTGTATAGAATCCATCAGCTCATTTGCTTAAAACCTAGAGAAGGTGGTCAACGCCTGGACGAGTTCATGCCTTTTTGGACATGCGTGGTTCGAAACCACGTTCATTTTAAAACATTTTTTTGAAGGAAAAAGAAGTAACTTTCTCAGCGTCGTTGGCGGGTTCTTCCTATAACTCAACTAAACATGCTTACCTAAAGTTCCAGTTGACTGAATTAAACCTAAGTTAGCGGGCGGCTTCCGTAATTCTCCCTCTTAATTACGCCATCTTGCATTTACACTGATCCATCTGGGGTTTGCGATTGGCTGAGGATTTTATAACCACTCATTTGAGCGGACCTTCCTGAACAATACCCTACACCACCAGCCACTTACAAACGAACAGGATTGGTGATGTGGAAGGAAAAGATCTGTCGATTCGTTCAAGCTTACTCAAGTTATTACACTCCAGGTAGAGTGGTGGGCATGTATGAGCGTGCCGGTCACGCCGGTCACGCTGCGATGAGGGTATCGGGTTCGATACCATAAGAACGAGGCCATCAAAGTGCCGCACTTAAATTGACCCATATAAGAACCCACTGCTATTCCAACACCTAATTAGTGACTCATGCAAAATGATACATGGTTAGAAAATATTTTATCTGACAACGATTTAATATATTTATCAGGGTTGCAAAAATCAAGTAATCATTACATAGAAGAGTTGAATAAAGCTAGAATGAAGAACCTCGAAAGAATTCGAGCAGAAGAGAAGGAATTTGAAAAAAGATGCCGAGACGATGTTAAAGATTATCGAAGTGAATTGCGAGCAAATTATCGAAGTGAATGGCATGACGATTATCAAGGCGAAGGAAACCAACAATAATTACGATATCATCTCTTGAAAACTAAGATTTTGTTTTGTCGGAAATATAATATTTTCTCAACAAAACTTTGTAAAAAAGGTTTTCGGTTGGAATATTCTACGTTGTACATGCTACAATACTTTTGACCGAGTCAGAAATTATCTGTTTTATTGAGCAGACGCGATCCATCTGTGGTTTATGCTTGACGAAATAAAATTTTCCACTAAAAAATGGAATTTTTTTAAAGAAAATCATGTCAAGACAAGTGATACCAAGTGCAGGTTACTTATCGTAGTTCATGATTGACAAAAGAAAACCTCTTATGGATTCGATCTATTCTAGAATACGCTCACGAATATTTGGGTCAGATTCAAATGTTTTTTTAAATTTTAACAAAACAGATATAATTACAATGATATATTTGGGTTTTTAGAAATGGAATTTGTTGTTTCAGCTTTATTGCTTATACGTTTTCAGTAATTTAAATGCTATAATTTGCTCATTCGTGATTTCGCATTTGATCCGATTCAAAACATCATTCTGAAAGTAATAGTGGATATATATCATAACCCATAAAAATAAATTCTTCTTCTGTTTGCGATGGTATAACATTTAATACGTTGGCATCGTAAATATACGATTTGGTTGATCAGATTCTAACTGACAAATGTATTTTGACTATGAGAACTTGGATATACTCAGAAGGAACGCAAAACTAATGTGCGCCTCTCTAAAGTCACTTCTTAAGCAAACATTCTTATCAAAACGTATTTTGAGAGGTATCTGTCACTGATGTGTCACTGTCACTGATTTGTGATACATGCTTGTTACAATGATATTTACGATTGGGTTTTAGCGGTTCTATTTCTACCAAAAAGGGAACGTTAAAAACGATTATAGGGTTCATACCAGCAGCTGCACTCAAAATGGAAGAACTGCCTAACACAACCCCTATATCGAGGGTCCCCAAACATCAATGACTACCTCTAATTTTTGAATTTTAAGACGAACGCTAAATATGGTTTTGAAGCATCTGGAAATTACCAAAAAATGTTCCTTTTAAATAAGATTATATCGGTAGATTTGCTACGTAAAGCTTTTTATAATGAAGATTAGATGCGTTGTGAATTCATGAATTTTGGGCTCTACACCCATTATGAGTAAAAAAACTCATTTCTGTTTGGAAACAAATTTTTCAATAGTTGGATAGTTTTCAATATAATAAATTTGAACAAAGTAATTTTTCGAGAAATTATATTTCCAACTTTCTGAAATGACGTAGAACTACCACGGTCATTATGACGTCATCATGACGATAAATAGTTTATTATTCTGTTTATGGATTTTTAGCGAGTAAACGTGGATAATAGCATGTTATTTATTTTCGTTTCAAGACTATTGTGAACCTTTTTATTAATATTGTATGATCATATGTATCGTAAAAACAATTCAGACAAGTTTTGACATGACTTCATGAAACATGATGTCATTAAATGCGAAATTAAAAAAAACGAATTTGGCAATTGTGAAAAACTAGGAAATTCTAATTCAAAACGCTTTCGATAGCACCAAACATAATGATAGACTTTATTAGTGACGATACCTAAGCTTGTTACGAACATATCCAACGAAATTCTGCTTTCATAGGGCGAAACGAGGATTTTTTATGTTGCATGATTCTAGGCATTTTGCCATTATCTCTAAAATGTATTGTGACGTCATAACAAGACATGGATATAGTTCTGGCGAGAAATAAAAATACTAGATGATATTCGAAATATTAGAATGTTATCTGCACTCCCCTGTACTATCCACTACCTTAAGAGATGCAATAAAATATAAATGCTTTCAAAGTTACCTTCACAAAGTAATATGTTCAAGAGGTAACTGATTTTATAAATAAAATGATAGTTAAACTCATTATATCAAACTGTCACACACATATAGAACTGATTCAGTGAAAATATTTCAGATATCTATACCTTTTAGACGTGTTCCATCTACTTTCTTATAGTTACCATTTTGATTGACGCGAATTAAGGCTATATTTTCGGCACATACAAAAAAACGATATTTTTACAATTATGATGTCATAATCAAACCCTAGATATTTTCACAACTTTTGTTTCACCAACTTTCAAAGGTCTAAATAATCCGTTTGCTGTATATATTTATTATCGTGCTTTTAATTATATTCTCTGTTTCTGTTCTGTGTTTAGTCTATTGTGTAACTAGAGTAGGTACTTTTAATTTATTGGTGAAACGAAGTAAGTTGAGTAGCATGGGATCGGATAACTCCAGAGCTGACCGTGAGTCTTTCTTATGTTTTTCAATGTGTTTCAACGTGAAAAATGTTGATTTTTTTATATTATAAAAAACGTATTTTTAGAGGCGCCATATGCTAATGCGCATTTGGATTTATATCGGATTTATTTTATGAAATTTGTTAATTGCAGTAGAGAAGAAAAAGTTCAGTTTAATTGGTCACTAATCGGTTTTATTGCCAGCCAATTAAGCTATAATTTCATGCCTTGGAAACATCTATAAGAAAATTTATTTTCAAAACCTGAAGTTCTTTATTCGCCGACGTTCCCCGAGCCTTGAATTTATTTCGTCGGCCCTCGCTGAGTATTCTCTATCAGAAACTTTATTTTGTAAAACATTAGATACACATGGGCTGGGCCATGTCGACGCGATTCATCAGAGATTCAAGCTTGACAAAACAAGCATACTCTATTTTTGAATGGGTTAAGATGATTTGTTTGTTTCAGACATCCATTCTCTGGAAACTCAACTCGATGAAAACCGATCTGAAGAACGAAAAAGACTCATGACCGCTGAAGCAAGGGCTGAAATAATGACAGAACGATACATTAATCACTTGGAAGAAGAGAACTATCGACTGAAATACGGCAACACCAACCGGAAACAAATAGAACATATTGACTAAATGAAACAATAGATGAGAACGAAAGCTAAAGAAAATCGGTTTCGCAGTCAAGAAACTAATACATTGCTGTATTTTGCGTTATCAAGAATTAGTTGAACATTAAGTGTACTGTAACAAAAATGCAACAAAATCACTGGTCTTTGGCAGTAATTTTATTTGGCGCTCTAGTAAAAAAATCCAAACTTGACTTTTTTGGCCAAATATGGGGTGTTGATGGCACGGACCGGTTGTGGTCCATCAACAGCCCATTATAGGTAAAATCTCATCCACATGGCGTTTTTCAAACTTTGGAAATATGCAATTACTGCAAATGACCAGTAAATTTACCTTTTGTTACAGTGCGAAAAACATAACGAAAAACAACGTTTTCTTATATACGCTATTCTCACAGAAAATGTGCTACTTATTTTAAAGCTTGGCTATGAATATCATTTCCATGATGAATAATGAAAAAATGCTTCGTATAGTTTTCTGACAAACTTCTCTCAAAAATATTATTTGTACTATGTTCTTGTTGGCTTGACTAAATTAGCGTACTTAAGCGTAGTCCCAAGATCAATTTGCTTTTCCAATTTTATAAAATAGCCTATTTAATATCCGGAATAAGTTTTCTTTACAACATTTAAACAAAAATCTTCCAAATTTCTTGAAATTTTTTTTCAGATGTCAATTTGAAAACAATATATAAGCGATGGTATATTTTGATAGGGATCAATACCACTTTTTCTGTCGATATCGATATTCTAAAATGAGCCGATACCTGTACCACTAAATGCAGATTGCCAATGCTCCAGTTTGGCTATACCGATATGTAGAAAGAATTCAAACTCTCTGATACCGATAAATCAATTCCAATTTGACGCGATGATTTGAATCGATTCGAAGGGAAATTTATTCGAATCAATCAATCAAAATTGTGTGCTTTTAGACATTAAGTGTGAATTAATACGCTATCAAATATAAATTTCTTGAATTTTACAATGGAGACATGTTGTAAAAGTAAAAATGAGTTATTCATTATTTAAATGGAATTTATGATTAGAAATTATTGTTTTCGATAAGTTTTGATGATGTCATGTTTTGTCAATTTTTTTTATTTCTCTTCGTACGATCGATCCATGAGTGACATAACCCGGTCTGAGCCTGTTTTGTTCTGTATCGGAAACGATTGTGCTGCCCGGGCATCTCCATCTGAGTTTCATACTTGAAAAAAGATAGTTCTGATTATAAAAGCGTTTATGAATTTTAAGACGATTCGAAATAACTATAAAGATAATAAATGAAATAGACGAAATACTTTTGTTTTATTTTCACCTCTTTCTAATGATTTCAATTGTACTGTTTCATTTTCAGTCTAAGGTTATTAATTTAATTTCGCCTTCAAATCCGTCCAAGCTCGATGATATGGAATCCGATAAAAACAGCAAATATCAAGGGTGAGATAGATTTGGGAATAAACAACATCAAAATTTCTATTAAAATTATAAATAAATATATGATCTATTTGACAGGAATGAAGAGCAAGTCGTTTGCACTGGAACAACGGCCAATTTGGATTCGACTTTGAATAACGTATCACTTTTGAGTGATGTGGATCAGAAAACTGTCCTTAAAGCCTTTGGTAAATAATTCATGAATTTTTAAAATGAATTTTTAACAAAATTGACATCGTCAAAAACAATTCAAAACCAATAAAAGCTTTACCAAAATAGACATTGGCATAACTATGACAACGTTGTGTTCTGTAAGTACAGGAAACTTCTGAACCACTCTTTCAAACTGACGAATACAACTCAATTCTAAGAAAGTTTAATTTCATTTTAGGTTGACTTTTTTCTTAAAATTACGCTTTCACAACGTGAATTCGGTATAAAAACTATTTACTTTTACGTTATTCTTTTTATATTTTTGTTTTAGAGTATCGTATGGTTTTTAGTAGAATTGTGAAGTGATCCAAGTTCATTGTCACTTTATTTTCTATCTGAATGTTGAATGACAATGAGCAGGGCTAATTCCATAACTAGATTCAAGACTAAGCGTTTGTAATTTCAGATTGATACAATGATACTTGAATTTTTTGTAGGATTTATCCTAAAAATTCAATTAAATGTAACATCATGAACTGGCCGATTAAAATAAATTAGGTATATTATCTTTTATCAAGATTCGTGGCAGAATGAGTCAAAGCGCCACACTGCCGTTTTAAATCAATCAAGAGAAGAATATCAGGCCAAATTACGGGCGGATGAGAGAGAGCATGAAGAAAGATGTCGAAACGAACGAAAAGAACATTGGTCAGACTCCAGAAGACGTTATATGTCATTGAATCAGCCGAGCAGTACGATCTCGCAGAAGTAAGATAATTTATTTTTGCAAGAAGTGGAAGATATATGTGAAAATAGTATAATGATCATAATATAAATATGTTACAGCAATGTTTTTTCACTTTTTCTATTACTCATTCTATTATTACTGTTATTATTTATCTCTCATTAATTACAAGTGAATATAATGCCGCAGTATAAAAAAATTACACAAAAATGACTATCAGATACCTCATAGTTTTAGATTGATTGCTTTCAATAGTATCCAAATAAAAAGAGGCACAAATAACCATTCTTTAAGGATCTGACATTACTATCCTTACTTGAAAACAGTCCTACGCTAGAATACAGTGCGCAGTATCAACAAAGTGAATCAACTGCTTCGAATCCAACAACAACTGTATTGCCAAGCGATAACCCGGGAAATAATGAACAGGGTATGTCAGCGTTCAACCATCGTGAACAATTCAAACCATTCAAAGCATGGATGACAACTACTTTTTCGAAGCTTCTGGGTAGGCATTTAACTATATTTTAGGTGGTTATTCTTTCCTAAAATCTCAGAACACCGCGCATTATTTTGATTTTATCGAAAGTCACTTTAAGCAAACTAATAAAAGCTAATTAAAGCTAATAAAGCTATTAAATGTTTCGATGTATGTCCAAAACCATAGGGGATTTTGTATGCAAAAATACTAAAGACCACTTAGCAAGACAAAGCGATATTCCAAAATAGAGAACAAGAAAGCGTAAGCGTAATTTTGGCGGTTTCAGCAACCCATGCTAATACTTGTAGACGGTTATGTTTTCCAACAAAATAAAAACGACAATACA